>CM060683.1:16611986-17211986 GCA_030686995.1 Artemisia argyi | reverse complement strand
ACAAGGATAACATTGGTGCTTTTGAGGACATCAATGAAGAGGATAAGAAAAAGGGCATGGATTATGTATGGGAAAAGAGGAGTCTCTTCTACAAAGATTGTTTGGCTCCAGGACCAAAGTATAAATTCGATAAGGAATTTGCCCATAGGATTATAGGAGCGATTGAGAAAAAGGTGATTGGTTTCTACAAAGAACATTTACAATCAGAGAGTGAAACCAACGATGAGGTCACGTAGTAACCCATGACCTTAAGTCTAGCTACAAGACTCGTAAATAAAGAAAAGCGCTTCTTAGGAGGCAACCCATGATTTTTTGTGATTTTATTTTGTTTGTTTGTTATTTGCTTCCGTATGCATGCTTTATTTTTATTGTTGGTAGATCATGTTTCTAAACTAAAAAGTGGAAATAATTTACTTTGTTTTTTTGGCCTAGTCTTAACTTCACCAAAAAGGTATTTTTGCAAAAGATAAGTGTAAGGGGAAACCCCAAATATGTTTTTAAGAAACAAACCGAACATGATTCTCCACAATATTAAGTGAACATGTATATTCGTATTTGTTAGAGTCAAATGCTTGTATTGAGTCATAATGAAGTTTTGCAGGATTTTCCAGGAAGTAGGACCAAGTTTTTCCAGAAATTTTCCAGAAACTTAACACAAGAATTTCTGCAGGTCACTTCTGACGGCGTCATGAGTTTGCTCTTGACGGCGTCACGTGTAAAAACCTGTAAATTTTACCAGTTTTGTTTTTCTAACAGAGTCTTGAAGTTTTTGTTGAATTATTAAGTTTTATAATCTCCAGGAAATCTGCAAACTTCATTCCACAAGCATTATATCTTATTTTGTTTTCTAGGATTTAGTAAATTATGTAGATTGCCGTCGATTTTATGCGAGGTTTCCTTGTCTGTTTTCTCAGGATATACAGGTTATGTATGACAAGAAGATGATTTATTTTTCTGGAAGGGAAGCTTTGATTGTTCATTTTCTTGGAGGAAGAACTAACCTGACCACCTTATTATCCATACCGAGCGAATCAGGGGAGTATTTGATTTCATTCTTTTTACTTTTTCTCTTTTACATTCTTTACTTGAACATTGGGGACAATGTTCATCCTAAGTGTAAGGGGAGGGTAAAATGATGATACCTTACAGATATACTTTCGCTTGAGTTTGTTTGTTTAATGGTAGATGTGTAATAAAACTATGAGAAATACTTGTTAGTGCAATTTTAGCGCCAAATTTAAATTTTTTTACAATATTTAGGAGTGAAACTTTAGCCATAGCAAGCGTCTCATGGATAGGAGATTGTATGACTAGCACAAAACCGTACTATTCAGAAAAATTTTCCACCAAAATATGTGAGGTTCGCCTTTAGATTTGATAGGAAAAGCATTTACTATTAGTGCTTATGAGTGTACCGGTAGCATTTAGATTCTAGAACTTGTGTTAGTGATGCATCCCGAGACCGCTAGTGAGACTACATTCGTGTAGTAGGATTTACTACATGATAAGAGGCATTAGGATCACCCTTGTGTTAAACCCGTATCATAATTACTTGACCATTTAAGTCATATTACTTGGCTAGTTAAGTCAACTAATTTTCCCCACACCTTAGCGTTGTACTCATTTTTAGTACACGAAATCCCTAGTACACCCCTCCGAGCCTATCTTTTCGTTTCTAACTTTAAGCATTTTACTTAAAGGAAGAATTTGTTACACCCCACTTAAATGTACACCCAAATCGCCTTAG
Source organism: Artemisia argyi (assembly GCA_030686995.1). Classification (NCBI taxonomy): domain Eukaryota; kingdom Viridiplantae; phylum Streptophyta; class Magnoliopsida; order Asterales; family Asteraceae; genus Artemisia; species Artemisia argyi. Next base: position 17,210,239 of record CM060683.1, on the reverse strand, counting down.
CCTTCCGTGTATGCACTCATCTTTAGTGCATTATTGTTATTTGTCAAACCCTAAGTTAATTATGTAATTGATTACATGGTTGATAAGTCGAGTCATATCCTTGTACATATTGTTTTGGGACGATTGGGACTCATGGGTAAAGTACTTATTTTATGGAGTAATGGGGAAGAACATCATTTATTACCCCCCATATGTACGTTAATCTTAAAAGTGCTCCGAGTGTTTTGATTTTCTTAATTCGAGTCATTAGATTAGTTTATTGTAAAGTATGTAAAAATTCAAGTGTAAGGGGATATTCCATTCCCTATGATGTATTATTTTGGATGGTAGGGTAAGAGTGTATGCAAAAAAAAAAAAAAAAAAAAAAAAAAAAAAAAAAAAAAAAAAAAAAATCGAAAAAACAAGAAAAAGAAAAAAAAAATAGAAAAAGAGAAAAAGAGAAAAAACATACGGACTACCATCCCTTTTTATTCTATGTTCATTTTATGTTTTTGTTATTTTTCATTTTTTAGCTTAAGTCGAGTCTAGTCTTGGCTTAGCAACGCCATATTGTACATGTGATTAACTAAGATTGTTAACTCGCCACCAGTAAAGACTGCATATATCCAACAAAACCGTGTATTTCATATCCCTACACCTAACGTTATAACCCTTTAAAAGACCTCTTTGACAGTTTATCCTAGGTGCTTACGCCATGTGGTGGAGGTTTGATCCTTTCCCAAGCCTATGGTAATCTATTTTGCTATGACAGGTAGTGAGATATATCTTCCGTTTCCATATTGTAATTTATACTTTATTACACCCGAGAGATGTGAGTATCTAAACACTATTTGTGAGGTGCTAGTATATGACCTCCGTGCTTGTCTTTGGTCTTTAGTGGAACGAATATTTGTTGTAATTACTTTTATATTAGTGTTAAATGACCCCTAACTTGTATTTTGACTAGAATAAAAGCGCATTTGCTTGAGGACAAGCAAATCTCAAGTGTAAGGGTATATGATGAGGCGAAAAATGATCCGTTTTTAGAGGGTCATTTAAGCCCGGAATTGAATTTATTTAATCAAATATTGCCCTAAATCGTTCCTTTTGTGATTTTAAGTACTTTGGGAGTGAAATCTGGAAAAGGAAGCAATTCGGACGTTTTTGGAGCATAAAAGTGAAGAAAACGCCAAAGACTTGATTTTCCATGCTGGGAACAGTGTGTGACGGCGTCAAGAGGACTTTCCTGACGGCGTCAAGAGTAAAGACCATGACGACCCAGTACAAACATGAAGGCGTCACAAGTAGAGCGTCAAGAGTTAAAAGTGTGACGGCCTGCAAAAGTGGACTACATGACGGCGTCAGATGTAGATCAAGGCAGTCCGAGGATTATTTTGGCGGCGAGATGACGGCGTCACAAGTTTGTTCTTGACGCCGTCAGCCTCTAAAATATATATATATAGTTTTCTAATTTTCATTCATTAGGAGGAACAAGTTTGGAGAAACCCTAAGGCCGAACCATATACGAATTTTACAGCTTTTCAAGGGTTTTCAACCCTTGAATCCATACATGTGTTATTGAGATAAGTCTTTTCTTAATTCAATCAATATATCTATGTGTTGGTTGTCTATATCTTGTGCTTGTCTTGATTCCACCATGCTAGGCTAGATTTATCTTGTGTTTGCTTAGATCTAATGAAACCTAGATGTTCATTATGTGTTGATTACTTGTTTATGGTTGTATTGGATGAATGATTTCAATGTTAGGCTTAAGAAAACTGGCAGATCTCCAAATGGTAACATGCTTGAACGTCTTAGGAAACATGAACCGATGTGTACTAGGTTTTATTGGTTGTATTTAATGCATGAGTAAATTCTAATGATCCCATGTTAGGAGCTTCTTGCAGGCTCGACATAGGAGTGAAGTAGGCACTCATAGGATTGGGGAAGTAAGTACGCCACCCCATGAATGGTATTAAGGAATACAATCCAGCATCCACGCAACCATAGCAAGTAATTAACATGTAAAAGATATATAGGGAGTAGTGAAATCTAAGTAAACACATTTCTCTCACTTATTGCTCACAACCTTAGTTTAAATTAGTTTATTTTCATTTTTAGTATTTTATTTTGATTGCATCTTTAGTATTGGGTTAGTTGACTAGCAACTAATTCCGCCCAAATCCTTCAAACCCGAGATTTTTACTTGCTTTCTAAAAAATATAAAAAATACAAAAAGAATCATCCCTCATCTTTAGAGCTAGTATTTAGGTTTTCTAATCCTAGCGACACTATTCCTAGATGAACGATCAATCCCCCGGTACTTGTCACTATACTATACTACAACGATCAGGTACACTGCCTGGTGGGGGTTGTAAGCTTCTCAAGATCCCTTGAGAGGTAAAGCCTGGTGCAATCCCCACGCATCACGGATTTAACACAAGGGTGATCCTAATGCCTCTTATCATGTAGTAAATCCTACTACACGAATGTAGTCTCACTAGCGGTCTCGGGATGCATCACTAACGCAAGTTCTAGAATCTAAATGCTACCGGTACACTCATAAGCACTATAGTAAATGCTTTTCCTATCAAATCTAAAGGCGAACCTCACATATTTGGGTGGAAAATTTTTCTGAATAGTACCGATTTGTGCTAGTCGTACAATCTCCTATCCTTGAGACGCTTGCTATGGCTAAAGTTTCACTCCTAAATGTTGTAAAAAATTTTAAATTTGGCGCTAAAATTGCACTAACAAGTATTTCTTATAGTTTTATTACACATCTATCATCTAACAAACAAACTCAAGCGAAAGTGTATCTGTAAGGTATCATCTTTTTACCCTCCCCTTACACTTAGGATGAACATTGTCCCCAATGTTCAAGTAAAGAATGTAAAAGTGAAATAAGTAAAACAAATGAGATCAAATACTCCCCTGATTCGCTCGGTATGGATAATAAGGTGGCCAGGTTAGATCTTCCTCCAAGAAAATGACATCAAAGCTTCCCTTCCAGAATAATAATCATCTTCTTGTCATACATAACCTGTAAAACCTGAGAAAACAGACAAGGCAACCTTGCATAAAATCGGCGGGAATCTACATATGCTAATAAAACCTAGAAAACAAAATAAGATATAATGCTTGTGGTTTGCAGATTTCCTGGAGATTATAAAACTAATAATTCAACAAAAACTTTAAGACTCCGTTAGAAAAACAAAACTGGTAAAATTTCCAGATTTTTACACGTGACGCCGTCAAGAGTAAACTCGTGACGCCGTCAGAAGTGACCTGCAGAAATTCTTATGTTAAGTTTCCGGAAAATTTCTGGAAAAACTTGGTCCTACTTCCTGGAAAATCCTACAAAAATTCATTATGACTTGATACAAGCATTTGACTCTAACAAATACGAATATACATGTTCACTTAATATTGTGGAGAATCATGATCGGTTTTGTTTCTTAAAAACATATTTGGAGTTTCCCCTTACACTTATATTTTGCAAAAATACCTTTGGATGAAGTTAAGACTAGGCCAAACAACAAAGTAAAGTATTTCCAATATTTAGTTTGAAACATGATCTACCAACAATAAAAATAAAGCATGCATACGGAAGCTAATAACAAACAAACAAAATAAAAATCACACAAAACAAGGGTTGCCTCCCAAGAAGCGCTTTTCTTTATTTATGAGCCTTGTAGCTAGACTCAACGTCATATGTTACTACGTGACCTCATCATTGGTTTCACTCTCTAGGTCGTCTTCTAAGCCAGTTTTGTATTCCGGACCTAGTTGCAGGCATTCTTTGTAGAAACCAAACATCCTATTCATCACATACTCTACTCCTCTACGTCTATCCTCATCATTCCTATAGTAAGCTGCTTGTTTGTGTTCTTTTTCTATATTAGAAAGGAGGCGGTATTGCTCAATCCTATAGGGCATTTGGTAGGCAATCTCATCATTCTCTTCTTTGAACCTAACTATCCCTAAAGTCGGATCGTAACTCATCTTAGTGGCCTCAACAAATGGTTTTCCAAATATTATTTGGCTTAGGCAATCATCAATCACCGGACGAGTATCTTCTACTATCATAAAATCGATCTCATAGGTGAAATTACCTATAATCACATGCAATCCCTTCACTCTTCCTACAAAATTACTTATCAAATTCTTATTGGGCATCATCCTATAACCCAGTTGTTTCTTCATCACCCAATTATAGTAAGTCCTAGTCATGATATTTATAGGAGATCTAGGATCGATATAAGCTTTCCATATATGCATATGCCCGATATTGCATGGTATGTTGATGTTAGAGGGGTCTCCCATTTTGATAAGGGGTGTGCCAAGGATATATGGTGTCTCGGGGCCATCGAATAAATCCTTATGGTATTCCCGTTCTTCCTTGGTGGGCAACTTATCAAAGTGCTTTTCTATAGTCTCTACTTCCTCTAACTCCTCTCCCCTATTAACCTCAACTTCCCTAATTTCATCCCTAGTCTCGGTTTGTATTTCAACTTCATCTTTGTGACTTTCTTCTATATTCTTATCTATTGGCTTAATGGTGACAACATTGACAAAGTGGACATGTTTGGATGATGAGGGGTCCTTAATTTGGATTCCGTTATTGGCGTCCCTAGTGTCCTTCCTAGGTGTAGTTAACGCTTGGTTGTTGAGGGCTTTCAACAGGTTGTCTATCTTGTTAGTCATCTCTGTTTGTTGTTGGTTGAATTCGGTTTCAAACCTAGATATGCAAGCTTCTTGAGATGCCATAAACTTAGACATCAATCCTTCAAGATTGTTGGTACTACCATAATTGTTAGAAGGATTGTTGTTGAAAGTACAGTTGGAGGGTGGACCGTTTGGTTGGTAACGATTAGGCAGATTGGAAGAATTAGCTTGATTTTGTTTCCACCTAAGGTTTGGGTGATTTTTCCAGGAGGGGTTGTAGGAATCACCGTAAGGGTTTGGCTCGGGTTTAAAAGTGTACCACTTATCTCCCGATTCATCGGTACGCGAGGATGCATAGTCCCGAAAAGCTATTCCGGGGAGTTCCACACAATCACGAGTGTCATGGGGACCACTACATAATTCGCATGAAGAAGTGATTTTGTTCACTTGGCTTGAAGGCTTAGGAGCTTCGTAAGATTTCATGAGAAACTTGACTTGGTCCTCAAGTTCCATGATCCTACGGTCGGGAGTGCTAGAGTTGTTCGAAGGCAAAGATATTGCCTTGACCGTTTTGTTCAAATCACGGGGATCATTCCAACTTTCGTTGTCATAGAGAGCAAGATCTTGTATGAGTTCCCATGATTGTTCCACACTTAGATCACGTAGCTTACCACTGGCCGATTGGTCAATGGCTTGCCTTGTGGAGAGATCGATATGGTCATAGAAGATTTGGACTTAGAGCCAAAGATCTATGCCATGATGAGGGACTTTTTGGAGTAAGTCCTTGAAACGAGTCCATGCTTCATAAAAAGTTTCATTTTGATGTTGTTGGAACATCAAGATGTCATTTCTAAGCTTGGTAGTTCTCCCCAGTGGGAAAAATTGAGCAAGGAAACGAGTGGTGAGATTATCCCATGAGGTGATGGATCCCGCGGGTAAACGTTCAAGCCATTGGCTAGCTTGATCGCGTAGGGAGAATTGGAATAGGCGTAATCGGGTTGACTCTCTAGTTGTAACATCAAGGTCTATAGAATATACGATTTTAAGGAAGTCCTTGAGATGTTGGTTTGGATCTTCGGAACGAAGTCCATGGAATGCGCATCCGCTTTGCACCAACCGGATGGTGTCGGATAGCAAGGGGGTCACATTGGCTCCTTGGGTGAGCTCAATGGTGTTTCGATAGCCTTGGAGGCTAGGTCGGGAATACTCTCCTAAGGTTCGGGGCCTAAGAGGTTCTAGTGGTGGGTTTTGTTGTGGTGGGATGACGGGTTCAAAGATGTTACCATCGTCCATGATGTCGGATGGTGAAGAGCTACGAACAAAAACACGAAGAAATAAGATAGACTAAAGAGAACCTAAAAATAAAAATAAAATCTTACTAGAAAGGAATCTAGCAAGTAGACCTAATAAAAAGAGATTCTAACCTAGACAATAACTATTCCCCGGGCTGCTGCGCCAAAAACTTGATGCGTAGGGATTGACCAGGCTTTACCTCTTGAGGGATCTCGAGAAGCTTACAACCCCCACCAGGCAGTGTACCTGATCGATGTAGTATAGTATAATGACAAGTACCGGGGGATTGATCGTTCAGCTAGGAATAGTGTCGCTAGGATTAGAAAACCTAAAGACTAGGTCTAGAGATGAGGGATGATTCTTTTTGTATTTTTTATATTTTTTAGAAAGCAAGTAAAAATCTCGGGTTTGAAGGAGTTTGGCGGAATTAGTTGCTAATCAACTAACCCAATACTAAGATGCAATCAAAATAAAATACTAAAAATGAAAATAAACTAAATTATACTAAAGTTGTGAGCAATATGTGGGAAAATTATGTTTACTTAGATTTCACTACTCCCTAGATATCTTTTACATGTTAATTACTTGTTATAGTTGCGTGGATGACGGATTGTATTCCTTAATACCATTCATGGGGTGGCGTACTTACTTCCCCAATCCTATGAGCGCCTACTTCACTCCTATGTCGAGCCGACTAAGAAGCTCCTAACATGGGATCACTAGAATTTGCTCATGCATTAAATACAACCGATAAAACCTAGTACACATCGGTTCATGTTTCCTAAGACGTTTAAGCATGTTACACAATGGAGATCTTCCAGTTTTCTTAAGCCTAACATTGAAATCATTCATCCATTACAACCATAAACAAGTAATCAACACATAATTAACATCTAGGTTTCATTACATCCAAGCAAACACAAGATAGATCTAGCCTAGCATGTTAAAATCAAGACAAGCATAAGATATATTCAAACAACACATAGACATATTGAATGAATTAAGAGAAGACTTATCTTAATTGAACATGAAAGGATTCAAGGGGTGAAAACCCTTGAAAACACTGTAAAATATGACCTAGGGTTTACAAAGTTTGGCCATAGTTTTCTCCACACAAGTTCCTCTCCAATGAATGAAAAATAGAAAACTATATATAGATTTTGATAGGTGACGGCTTCAAGCACAAATGTCTGATGCCGTCATCTCGCCGCCAAATAGTTTCTCGGACTGCCTAGATCTGGGTCTGACGCCGTCATGTATTCTCCTTATGCAGGCCATCACCAATTTAACTCTTGACGCCCTTGTTGTGACGCCGTTAGGTTTGCACTGGGTCTTCATGGTTTTTACTCTTGACACCGTCAGGATCTTCCTCTTGACGCCGTCAGGTACTGTTCTCAGCATTGAAAATTAAGTCTTTGGCGTTTTCTTCACTTTTATGCTCCAAAAACGTCCGAATTGCTTCCTTTTCCAGAATTCACTCCCAAAGTACCTAAAATCACAAAAGGAATGATTTAGGGCAATATTCGATCAAATAAATTCAAATCCGGGCTTAAATAACCCCTTAAAAGTGGTTCATTTTTTGCCTCATCAGAAAGGTTCATCCCAAAAGTAGTATTTAAGTTGGGTAAAGAACCTTTTTCTTTCGTGTCTATTCATGTGTTCCGGAATGAGTTTGCTTGCCAGATAATTATCATAATCCGCGTACCACAGCTTAGAATCAGTTATTGACATGAGCTGCTCTTCAGGAAATGAATCCCGAATCTCACTCTTGTCAAGTTCACTAAGGATGTGATTTTCGTGACGAGAGAGATGATCAAAAGCTAAATTCTCTGCCCCCTTTTTATCACGAATTTCAACATCAAACTCTTGCAACAACAAGATCCACTGAATTAGTCGTGGTTTAGCGTCTTGCTTAGCGAAAAGGTATCGAAGAGCCAAATGATCAGTAAAAACGACTGTTTTTGAAAGGACAAGATATTGGCAAAATTTATCAAAGGAAAATACTATGGCCAATAGCTCCTTTTCAGTGGTGGATTAGTTCTCTTGGGCAGAATTCATAGTTTTGCTAGCATAGTATATTGGTTGGAAGTGCTTGTTAAGCCTTTGGCCTAACACAGCTCCAACAGCATAGTGGCTAGCATCGCACATGATTTCGAAGGGTAAGTCCTAATTAGGTGTAACCATAATCGGGGCTTGCATGAGTTCCTGCTTCAGTCGATCGAATGCATCCTTTCATTCTTGGGAAAAATTGAAAGGGGCATCCTTTACAAGCAACTGAGTCATCGGCCGAGCAATTTTAGAGAAGTCTTTAATAAATCTCCTATAGAAACCGGCATTACCTAAGAAGCTACGTATTGCCTTGACTTGACTTGGATAAAGTAGCTTAGATATGGCTTCAATTTTTGCTCGGTCCACCTCAATTCCATTCCCTGAGACCTTGTGCCCAAGCACAATTCCTTCTTTTACCATAAAATGGCATTTCTCCCAGTTCAGAACCAAATTGGTCTCTTCGCAACGTTTGAGCATTTTCTCAAGGTTAGCAAGACAGCGATCGAAAGAGTTCCCAAAGACTGCAAAATCATCCATGAAAACTTCCATGCTATCTTCCATTAATTCATGAAAGATTGCGGTCATGCATCACTGAAAAGTAGCAAAAGCGTTACATAACCCGAAAGGCATTCTCTTATAGGCGAATGTCCCATATGGGCAAGTGAACGTAGTCTTTTCTTGATCCTCAAGGGCGATGGGGATTTGGAAATACCCTGAGAAACCATCCAAGAAACAGTAGTACTCGTACCCTGCTAATCTTTCCAACATTTGGTCTATGAATGGGAGAGGGAAATGATCTTTTCGGGTGGCATCATTTAGCTTCCTATAATCGATGCACACACGCCAACCAGTGACTGTTCTCTGGGGCACCAATTCACCATTATCACTCTTTACCACAGTCATTCCTCCTTTCTTTGGTACGACCTATACAGGACTAACCCACGGACTATCTGAGATTGGATAGATTAACCCTGTGTCCAAGAGTTTGACGACTTCCGTTTTTACAACTTCCTTGATTTTGGGATTTACTCGCCTTTGGGATTGCACGGCGGGTTTATAATTTTCTTCCATAAGGATTTTATGTGTGCAGAAGGTCGAGTCGATCCCCTTGATGTCAGGTACACTCCAAGCAATGACTCCCTTATATTTCTTTAAAACTCCCAGGAGCTTATCTTTTTGCCTATCTTCAAGGGAAGAATTTATGATTACAGGCAGTTGATCTTCTCCTTGGAGAAAAGCATATTCCAAATGGGTTGGGAGCTCTTTGAGTTCTAACTTGGGTGCTTCGATAGTGGAGGGTTTCAATTTGTTTTCGGGTTTACGAAGCTCGAGTGGTTCAGTGGCCTCTCGTCCGGGACAGGAGGAAACTGCGCTAACGCCCTCTGTCTTTTCCTTCTCAATTATGGGAAGGAAAGCCTCATCCTGTAACCATCCTTCTTCGATTTGTTCATCGACACAGTCGTTAATGACATCAGTTAATTCATCGACCTCACCGATGAAATATAACCAGTTAGCTGCTTCGAGAGAAAGGTTCATTGTATCCTTAATATCAAAGGTTAAGCTGTCGGCCCCTACTCGCAAGGTTAACTTGCCGTCATAGACATGTGAAACTTGCGGTGGTCCACATCCGTACACAGTGTGCCCAGCCTCCGGTGGCCTCGCTCATGAAAACGTGAATGCAGCTCAAGGTTCCTATAACGCGGGGGATAATTCTTACCAACCACAGGGGGACCGAAATCTTTTGAGCTATCGTTCTAATAACTACCTTGGACCACCAGGATTCAATCAATCTCAGAACCAAAATGGTCAAAACAGAAACCTGAATTTTAACCAAAATCAGAACCATAATAGAATGAACAAAGGTTTTAACCACCAAGGGAATTTCAATACTGGTCAAAACCAGGTTTTCCAAAATCAGAACCAAGGAAATTTCAACCGCAATCAAGGTCAAAAAAATTACCATCAGGGTAATTTTCAACAAGGAAACAATTTCCATGGTAATAACAACCAGAATCAAGGGAATTTCCAGAACAACCTGGCTCAAAATTTTCTGAACCAAAACCAAGCCGTTGTTCCAACTGGACCATCATCCGATGAGTTATTGAAACACTTTATGAAATCCCAAGAGGAAATGAACAAGTTGTTGGTCAGCCAGATTTCCGAAATCAAGAAGTCTTTAAATGATCGACCCTCGGGCTCAGGTACATTACCTAGCAACACGATCGTGAATCCGAGGGGCGATGTAAAAGCGATCACAACCAGAAGTGGAGTTTCCAATAAAGGACCCACGGCTCTGTCTACTTCTTCTCCTATCCAAGTAGAGGAGCATGAAACTGAGGATACAATGGACACGGTACTTCCTACTAACAACGGAGGCACCAATGACGTCCCTCCTCCAGTTATCCTGGTTCCGACCCCCACAAAAGTCATGTTTGAAACTCCCAAAAGTCTTGTTGAAAATCCAAAAGCCAACCCGAAACCATCAATTCCATATCCCTCGCGATTACAAGACCAAAAGCCCCGCGAGAAAGCCAATCATCAGATGGAAATTTTTTTCCAAATTTTCCAAGATCTTCACTTTGATATTAGTTTCACGGATGCTATTCTTTTGATGCCTAAATTCGCATCGATAATCAAAAACCTACTAGCAATAAGGAGAAACTGTTCGAAATGGCACGAACTCCACTCAATGAAAACTGCTCTGCAAGTATTTTGAAACAGCTTCCCGAGAAGCTGGGAGACCTGGAAAAATTTCTCATTCCATGTATTTTGCTAGGAATGGTTGAATGCATCGCCTTGGCCGATCTTGGTTCAAGCATCAACTTGATGCCTTATTAAGTATGGAAGAAACTCTCTCTTCCGAAACTCACCACCACCTGCATGACTCTTGAGCTTGCAGACCGTTCAATATCTCGTCCCCTCGGTATTGCTGAGGACGTATTTGTAAGAGTGGGAAAGTTTCATTTTCCAGCAGACTTTGTGATTGTTGATTTTGATGCGGATCTAAGGGTTCCTCTCATTCTTGGAAGAGGATTCCTAAGGACGGGTCGTGCATTGATCGTTGTATTCGATGAGGAAATCACGTTACAAGTTGGTACTGAAGCTATAACTTTCAACCTTGATCAAACCTCGAGATACTCCTCAAACTATGATTCTAAGTCGGTTAACCGAATAGATGTCATTGATATTGCTACTGAGGAGTATGCTCAAGAAGTTCTTGGTTATGTTGATGATTCTACGAGTGGCAATCCCACTCCCTCCTCTCACCCCATAATTGCTAATTCTTCTCCTTCCCTCACTCCGTTTGAGAGAAGTGACTTCATCCTTGAGGAAATAGAGGCCTTTCTTAAGAGTGATTCAATTCCCGCTGGAATTGATCACCAAGAGATTGACCTGGAGGGGGATATCTTTCTCCTTGAGAAATTGTTAAACAAAGATCCTTCTCCTCTTCCTGTTCTACCACAACAACTTCATAAGGCGGAAATCAAATATGTTGAGAAAACTGATGGATTTCCCGAAGTCGAACTCAAAGTCTTAGCTCCTCATCTCGAATACGCATTTTTGGAGGGTAATTATAAATTACCCATCATAATCATAAAAGGTTTAAGTGCTGAGGAGAAAGTTGCTCTTGTGAAGGTTCTAAAGTCAAACAAGCAAGTCATTTCTTGGAAACTCTCTGACATAAAGGGTATTAACCCCGAGTTTTGTACCTAAAAAATCTTAATGGAGGATGCCTTTAAACCCACAGTGCAACATCAAAGAAGGGTTAATCCTAAAATCCACGAAGTTATCAAACAAGAGGTTCTTAAACTTCTTGATGCTGGATTAATTTACCCGATATCTGATAGTCCTTGGGTTAGTCCCATACATTGTGTTACAATGAAGGGTGGCATAACTGTTGTCACAAATGATGAAAACGAGTTGATTCCAACTCGGTTGGTTACTAGGTGGCGTGTATGCATCGATCATAGAAAACTAAACGAAGCCACCCGTAAAGACCACTTTCCTCTACCCTTCATGGACCAAATGCTCGAGAGATTGGCGGGGAGTGAGTACTATTATTTCCTTGACGGTTTCTCGGGTTATTTTCAGATCCCCATTGATCCACAGGATCAAGAGAAAACCACCTTCACATGCCCTTATGGAACTTTTTCCTACCGTCGTATGCCATTTGGCTTATGCAACGCTCCTGGTACGTTCGAAAGGTGCATGATGGCTATTTTCCACGACATGATCGGGAAAACCATGGAGGTGTTTATGGATGACTTTTCTGTCATTGGGGATTTGTTCCAATCTTGTCTGGCCCATTTAGAAAACATGATAAAATGTTGTAAAGAAACAAATCCGTGTCTCAATTGGGAGAAAATCCATTTTATGGTCAAAGAGGGCATTGTCTTCAGCCATAAGATCTCAAAGAATGGGATTGAGGTAGATAGGGCAAAAGTTGATGTAATTGCTAAGCTACCTCCTCCCACAACTGTCAAAGGTGTTAGAAGCTTTCTCGGTCATGTCGGATCTTATAGTAGATTCATACAAAATTTATCTTAAATCGCCCGGCCTATGACTCATCTCCTTGAGAAGGAAGCTCCTTTCATCTTCTCACCCGAGTGAATCGAAGCTTTTTCCACTTTAAAGAAAAGGCTCACTGAAGCACCGATTCTTGTTGCCCCTGATTGGGACCTGCCCTTTGAACTTATGTGTGATGCTAGTAACTTTGCAATAGGTGCGGTCCTGGTGTAATGTAACACCCCCAAAATTTGATACAGCGGAAGACTCAACAAGCTTTCGGGGTGCTACGGGGATTGGTATCCAACACAAGACAATATAGAACGAGATAAAGTAAACATAGTAAAAACACAACCAAATACGGGGTTTTAAGGTTTACATTTATCCCAACATCACTCAGAGTTAGGCCCAAAATAAAATAACAATAGGTCCAAATTTAATTATCAGAGTTTAGAAAATATAGATCCATAACCGTGAGCCACAGCCGAGCCTTCCAATCCAAGCATGCACCTCAACACTTAATTACCTGAGAAAACGTGCTAAAAGTCAGCTTTCGCTGGTGAGATCATAGGTTTAATTTCAACTAGTAATATAGTGGACATGTATGCAAAACGCTTGCTAGCTAGACTAAGGATTCACTAAAAGCCTGCGGATACCCTCCGCTCTCAACATAACACACGGAAACCCTTCCGTAATTAGCCAAAACACACGGATACCCTTCCGTAACAACATAAGTATTCGGGTAACCCCCGCAAAACCAATAATTACTCGGATAACCTCCGAAGTAATAATAACCTATAGGTGCACACTATAGTATCTAATAAGTCAACCTTGAATAGTACACACGAAACTATGTGACTAAAGCTGACAATCCAAATAAGCCAACCTTGAATAGTACACACAACAAATATGTGACTAAAGCTGACAATCCAAATAACCAAATAAGCCAACCTTGAATAGTACACACAAAGGTGTGACTAAAGCTGACAATAGATCCTAGTCCATACGCATAGCAAGTTTAGAAAGCATATAAAAGCGATAATAGTCCACGTAAAAAGATTTGCACGTTTCTCACCCCAATCGTTGAAAACATAGTTCAAGAGTAAAAAGTGGGGCTATGACTCACCTCAAGTCCAGAAATATAGCAAGACGAGGTAGGTAGCAATAAGATGTATGATAACTCACGAAACAGCAACTACGGACTTGGCACGACCTAACAATATTAACTCTTTCAGAAATCATTTCCTCAAATATATAATATTCCCAAACCCGGACGAGAATCCGTTTTATTTCCGAAAATCCATTTCGTATTAGTTTGGTGTATTTGCGTTTGGTATCCATACGGGTGGTGGGTCGACTCAAAACAAACCAACAAGATCACACGCAGAACATATAATAAACTATAGATCTAATATTAGCCCAATATATCATTTAAATAAATCGCCAAAGTTTACCAAATCCGTCGATTTGATAATCATCATATTTATTTACGTAATATACCGTTCCAAGATTACACCCAATCTAAAGCACATATAAAACACATAGCACATAATTACTATATAGTATATATCATAGTTTAATAAATTCCTCGTATATATCGTCAAATTGGCCAGATTTCCCGATATATACACTCGCAATCTATTACCCTTTACATATACTACAACCTATGGGCGTCGTAGGATACGATGCCCACTAATATATTCGTTTCATATAATCAAACAACACGGCTCAACCTTACGGTTGGGTGGTTATTTACTTATAGAAAACGTCTATATTAGTCGTCATATATCCGAGACAACACGAATGTCGCAAATAATAACTTACCTAGACCCGAGTGACGGCAATTTCGCCTAACTCAATAAGTTTATCCGTTATATATCCAAAATGACTTTTTATTAAACGTTTCATAATTATCGGGAGTTTCCCGTTTACAACACAATTTCTAATAATAATAATATGTTTAATTAATATTACGCCACTTTCGTAGCCTAATATGTATCTAATCGTATTATTTATAATACGACTCGTGATTATTATTATTATTAATATACGCGTTTATATAGTTATATATACGTTACTCACGTATATACTTTCGTATAAACGTTCATATTACTAATAATTATTATTACGAGTTTTATTATTCTCGTTTTACTTTTAATATTTATTGAGTTTCACGAAATGGTCATATGTCCGAGTCATGACTCTCGGCTCATTGTCCAAGTCCAATAATAAACCAAAGTCATAAATAATAATCTCCGTCCAATCACAATCTCAACCACGGGCTACAACAATAAGGTCCGACTACGGTACCCGACTAACCTATCTCCGTCATCTAACGACCGTCTCATAACCGGTCCTCATATCACATCCCAATCGACAACAACTTCACAATATTCGAACCATAACCAATAATCAATATCCATTTCGGCCCAAAGTATTCGGCCGAGAAAATAATACCACAACAACAATATACCAAAAATAATCATAACCAATAATAATAAAACAATTAGTTCACATTTAACACAAAATAACATTAACCAATTTAGTGTTCGGGTCGGTTTCCCAAGCCGAACCCGAGGCAACACTTCACCACAACTAGTGTGGTTCCCACCCGAGACCTCCATGGTCTCGGCTAGCTCCAAA
Source organism: Artemisia argyi (assembly GCA_030686995.1). Taxonomy (NCBI): domain Eukaryota; kingdom Viridiplantae; phylum Streptophyta; class Magnoliopsida; order Asterales; family Asteraceae; genus Artemisia; species Artemisia argyi. The sequence goes on along the minus strand of CM060683.1, from coordinate 17,195,101 downwards.
ATGAGCCAAACAGCCCGCACGACCTATTAGGGTCGTCGGCCAAACATTCCACTCGATAACCATGGTTAACCACGATCAACCATAATCGGTCAAATAACAAAATGAGGTTCCAAACACCCTCATCGAACACCAAGATCAACAAGACCAGTTACCCGGAGAAACAAGCTCAAACCGAGGGTAACACCCTCGGGTACGCCTCGACCCGACGAAGATAACCAACCCGGATACCAAACTATTAGAAAACTTAGTTTCTTCCAAAAACCCATCATTATAACGCGTTTAACATGAAAACCCATTCGAATCTCACGAAAATAATTCGTGTAGCCACGAAACAAAATCAATTCGTGGCTCCCAAAACCTTGAAAATGGTTCTTCTCACCTTCAAAATCCTTCAAAAGCTTAGATCTAGAAAACTAGTAAAAATCCGAATAGAAATCTTTAGATTTCGTGATGTTAGGGGTTGTTTTAGAGTGTGTATGATACACCAAAAGAAAGAGGGTGAAGAGAGGAACAATTTGGTGGTGGTGGTTTAAGATGGTGGTCGGCGGTGGCTGTGGTGTGGCCGGATTTTATAGGGGGCGGCTAGGGTTTGGTTAGTGAGAGAGGATGAGGGAGATGAGAGTGAGGTGAGAGAGATAAATTTTTGTGTTGTGTGTTGGTGCGTGTGGATCAAAACCGGACAAACACCCTATATTAACTTTTCATTCTTTTTTCTTTCTTTTTTTTTTTTTTTATTTGCTAATAATAATAAGTGTAAATAATAATAATAATAATAGTAATAATAATAATATTATTACGATTGAGCGGGTAATATGGGTAAATGTAAAACACGTGGCCCGAACCCGAACTCATTTTAAAATTTCCATATCACACGAGATCCTCTCGTATTCAATTAAAATAATAACGGCTCGTTAAGACGAATCATAAAATTATGTTAGGTAATCCTAGTGCCAAAGTCAACGTAGTACCAAGTGAGAATTCAAATATACATCACCGATCACATAATCAAAAACGAATTATGAACATAATTCACGAATACCATAACGTCATTAGATAAAATTTCCATAAAATAGGTCTTACAAGTTCGTTGTGAAATGAAAATTTCAAATAAAAATTATAAACGAACTTATATCGAAATGCGGATTTTTAAAATGGCTCCCTAAACTGCCGGTTGTCACATGTAACGTAAAACCAAACACTTTTAGCCGATACACTATGCCAGTAAAACAATGACCGAAGCTCAAAGTTATTACACTACAACGGAGAAGGAACTCTTAACCGTTGTATATGCCTTTGAAAAGTTTTGGCCATACATTATATTGACAAAGTGCATAGTGTATACGGACCACTCGGCTTTAAAATACCTCTTTGCTAAACAAGACGCAAAGCCGAGATCGCTACGTTGGATTTTGCTCCTACAAGAATTTGATATCATAATACGTGATAAAAAAGGAGCAGAAAACTTAGCGGCTGATCATCTATCCAGACTTGAGAACCCTCACCAAGACGTGCTCGAGAAATAGGAAATTAATGAAACCTTTCCTCTCGAAACACTAAACGTGATCTCTTTTCATGGAGATGCTACTACCCCATGGTTTGCCGATTTTGCAAACTACCATGCGGGTAACTTTGTGGTGAAAGGGATGTCATCCCAACAGAAAAATAAGTTCTTTAAAGATGTCAAACACTATTTCTGGGACGGCCCCTACTTGTTCAAGATTTGTGCGGATCAAGTCATCCGACGGGGTGTCCATGGCCAAGAAGCCATGGAAATTCTTAAAGCCTGTCATGATGGACCCACGGGGGGACATCACAGCTCAAACTACACCGCCAAGAAGGTGTTTGATTCCGGGTTCTACTGGCCCACCATTTATAAAGATGCCCATGAACTAGTCAAAACCTGTGATGCTTGTCAGCGTCACGGGAATATTTCTAATAAGGATGAGATGCCTCAAAACGCCTGCCAAGTCTGTGAAATTTTTGAAATCTGGGGCATCGACATTATGGGCCCATTCCAGTCTTCACGAGGGAATAACTACATACTCGTGGTTGTCGACTATTTATCCAAATGGGTTGAGGCGAAAGCTTTACCCACCAACGACGCTCGAGTAGTGGTAAAATTTTTGAAGTCTCTCTTTGCTAGGTTCGGGACTCCACGTGCCATAATCAATGATTGTGGTACAAACTTCTGCAATGATCAATTTGCAAGAGTGATGCTGAAGTACGGTGTAACTCACCGTCTTTCCACCACATGTCACCCCCAAACAAGTGGGCAGGTGGAGGTCTCGAATAGTGGTATTAAAAGAATTCTGGAGAGGACAGTGGGTGAAAATCGTGCCTCTTGGTCGAAAAAACTGGATGACACACTCTAGGCTTTCCGCACAGCTTACAAAACACCCATCAGTTGTACTCCATACAAGCTGGTGTATGGGGAAGCGTGTCGTCTACCGATTGACCTAGAGCATAAAGCCTACTGGGCCTTAAAACATGCAAACTTCGACCTCCAGAAAGCGGGTGATCACCACAAGGTTCAACTAAACGAATTAAACGAACTCCGTAATCAAGCTTATGAGAATTCTTTGATTTATAAAGAAAAGACTAAGAAGATCCATGACTCAAAGATAAAGAACAACATTTTCAATGTCGGTGACAGAGTCCTTCTCTTCAATTCAAGAGTGTATATTTTCTCAGGAAAGCTAAAAACCCATTGGTCTGGGTCATTCACTGTAGGAAAAGTATTTCCATATGGAACTGTTGAGTTGTCTCAACCTGACGGTCCCAACTTTAAAGTGAATGGTCATCGGTTGAAACACTACTTTGGAGGGGACATACCACCCATGGTTGTCCTGGATCTCCAAACTTTCCCCATGAACCAATGAATTCAAGGATTGAGTCAAGCTAGTGACTCGGTAAACAAAAACCTTAGCATGCACATGGGTTTTCCCCCATGTTTTTGACTTCTCTCTTCTTTATAATAAACTGACGAGAAAAGGGCAACCTCTTCTGCTTCTTTTGTGTGGTTGCTGTTGTGTTTGTACAGGTAATTTTCCAGAAGTATGATGGCTCTTGTGCTCGTATTTTTGTCCTTACTCCACTCGAGTCTCATGCTTCATTGTTCAAAGATTCTGATATCCTTATTTACTAACGTTATCTTTTGGCATTAATTAATAAACAGCCTTAGATACGAAGTAGGATGACCCTCACCCTTGAAACATTGAGGACAATGTTTAACTTTAGTCAGGGGGGTATCTTCGATTTGACTTGCACCACTCATGTGTCGTTTACTCATGCAACTCCGTTTTTCTCGAAAAATCCAAAAAATTTGATAAATCTTCATCAAAAAAAGTACAAAAAAATGAGAAAATTTGAAAATTTTCTGCAAAAATATAATAAGTTTTGACACTTTGTTTTAACTTTCCGCTGGGTAGAGTAGGAATAGAAATTTTGACTTCACCGGGCATGTTGAGCCCTAGCTTGCTCCCTTAACTCATTCGGCTAAACGTCCGTGAATCTCATTACTTGAGGTGGTGACCATCCGATTATTAGATTAATTGACTAATCGTGCCAGTGATCTATTGTGTGACTTGGTGACCATCCGTTATGCAAATAACGTGCCAGCGATCCAAGAAGTGCACTAGTGACCATCCGTTAGTTGAAGCGTCGCAAGACTCGTGCCAGCGATCTACTAATATAGAGTTTGTTTAGAAGTTAGATGCTAAACGTGGAGTAGTTGGTTCTCTTTAGAGCTCATCGTAGGTACTTGTGGCTTTTTACTCCCACAAAATTGTCTCACCCTATATCTGTAAAGAATAATTAAAGACATTATGTTTTGACGAAACTTAGTTCTCTATCTTCTTAAAAGAATCCCTGCCTTAAAAATTGGGTACACATCAAGGTCGCGTAATAAATAAAGTTGAATCCTCATTTCAGGAACATCTAGAGTGGAAATAACACCATGTTATGTAAGAAAAGCTATGTCTTAAAAAAAATCTTGATAATGAATAAGAGTGAGTTATGTGCTTAAGTGTTAGACAAAGTTGATGGCGCGTGAGGTGCATGTGCATGGTCCTAGACCAGACACATGAGGTACACGTGTATTTCTCCTCAACTAACGTCTATGAGTCTGTATGTATCCCAATTCCTTGATACGGACCTCATTTTTAAAGCATCGATTCTCAAGAAAAGATAGAAAACTACTTAGCGTCTTAATTTGGTATCTTTATCTGAATAAAAATTATCGAAACGAGAAACTATGAAGAAATTCATATCTCAACAAAAATAAAATAAATAGAGGAAAATAGGAAAATGGGAGCAAAGTTATTACACAAGTAACTTCCATGAGTAGTGTTAGCATCTAACTTGTAAATAAGCTATGATTTCATTTTTACGTTTAGCATGGGGACTCGTGAAAAATCAGGGATGATGAATTCTATCCGTATGGACACTTTTCTCTGAGCTGTGTTTCTTACTCTGTGACCCTGAACGTTATTGAAAAATGATGAAAGTCAAACATCCCGTCACACAATAAGTGTACAAAGTAAGTAAATATTAGTGTAGGAAATAAAGCTGGAAAACAGAGTGTTCTCCGAAATAAATGATTTTGTACTCTCTTTTGAACATTTTGCTACTTCTTAAATGTTAGTAAAAAGAGTTATCAAAGTTATTTATCTCGTAGGGCGTGAAATGATCCCATTGCATGAGGACATGACAATACCTTAGTCTGGGGGATTTTGGTGTGTGCTTATTCACACACCTTTTTCTAGTCATATTAAGACCAAAACAGACACAAACTAACCATAATTTCCAAAGATATTGTACTTTTGTTTTTGTGATCGTGCAGGAACGGATATTTCAGAAATTGGCATAAATCAGGCCAAAAAAGACAAAAACGAGCACGAGTCTGGAAAACGTATCAAAAGCCAAAGCCGGGGAAGCAAATTACCACTTTTGAGCTCATATTGTCAAAACACACCCTGGAGAATCACAAAATGCCAAATATATTCCTTGGAGCAAAAGTTTGCAAAATTGGCAGAAATGGTCCCTCAAGTTTGGAAAGTGATAGAAATAACCCCTGAGCATTCGATTTTGGAAGAAAAAGTCAACACTGGTCCATGGAAATTCACAAGTGTCAAGTTTGATCCCTGGCTGAAAAGTTTGAAGAAATTACAAGTTTGGTCCCTACAGTTTCAAAATTGACATATCTGGTCCCTGGAAATTTCAAATGTGGAAAATGTCACTTATGGTCCTTGTATTATTCAAGCTTGTGATATCATAAAACCAAACAGACCCTTTTGTGTTTTATTAAACCAAATCCAAACATAAACCAAAACAACACCCTAATCCACTCCACACAAGCCCAACTCAACCTTTAGCCCACTCCCGTTTTTAAATAAAAACCACCCCTTGGTCAAAAACCAGTCAAACCCAACCCTTCCCTCTCATCCCAAAACCATCGCACCCTAAAATACCACCCCTGGTATTCACCCCCCACCATCACCACTTGCCAGTCTAACCAACCGCCCAAACCCATCACCTCTGCTCACCATCCCCTCAACATTTAATGCATCCCCTGTTGCAATTTACACAGAGAAAGGGACAAAACTAATTTTCCAGCCAAAAATTATTTGAGGGCTAGGATTGGTTCAAATGATCTAATGGTTGAGATTTGTGCTAGGAAAGCTCAAGTGGGACCCAAGGAACCCTAGAAGTCACTATAAAACCAAGAAGAAGGAAGATGGAAGAGGCAGTAGTTAATTAGCTTAAGAATAGTGTCATTTTTAGCATAATTTCAATTTCAGTTGTAATATTTAGTTCAAAAAGCTTTTAATCATCTTTCAAGTGTAATATTAACTCTTTCCAATCATCAATTTCCATTTCCTTGTTTCAAATTCAGTTTATGCAAATTTAACTTGAAATTCTCGTGATTAGCTTAATCTTGTTATAAGTGGTTAAAACCTGTTCCATTAAGCTCCTTTAAGCTTATTTATAAGTTTTTAAAAGCTTTCAATGCATTTAAACCTGTTTTATTCAATATATCAAAAATAAAGGAAAAATACTCAAAAATAACTCATAATTCAAAAATCAGTGAATAAGGAAGAAGATTGCAAGGAGCATAGTAAATAATGGATGGCTATGGGTTAGAGCCTCAGGGAAGGCAATAGGATTGGTATTTGGTCCATGGTTCATTGTGTGCAGGCAGGAAGGCATTTGTAAGATCATAATTCCATTTTCTCATTATATTGTTCGAGTGCTTAATATCTGCTTATCTCTGCTTCCTTGTGCTTATTAGGATTATTTTAGTGATAATATTGCTTAATTCGAAGTAGTAGTTCATCAACTTCCATTTTGCTCAAAATCATAGTTTCACTAATATTTTAGCATAAACTAGCATCCTAAGCATTTGTCTTTCAATCCCTTGTTTCTATATTCAATTAAGCTTATTAAGTCTAAATAAGTTGTTTAGAAGCAATTCCAAAGTCCTAGGTGTCCATTTGCATTAAAAACCTCAAAATCAGAGGAAATAGTGGTTGTTTGGATTTGCTGAGTTTGTAGACTCAGAGGTTATTTGAGTTAGTACTTTCAGTTTCTACATGTTTACTTAGGTTCTATTAGGTCAGATATGGTATAAAATCTAGTGCTTGTTTGTATAAAAGTCAAAAATCCATTCTAATCCTCATAGTTAGTTAACTATTAAGGATTTTAGTCTAATTTTTCATTAAAACCTTGCAATAGTTGTTCATATATCTTAAATCAGTTTCATTTTAGCTTAAAACATCATAGGCATTCATAAAAGTCAAACTTTGTTCAAAAATCAAAAAGTTAAAATTGCACATCTAAGCAGAAATCCAGATTTTCAAAGATTTTTCATGATTTAATCCTTCAACTTTAGCCTTTGCACTTTTTGGAGATTAAAATTTTTCAGCTTAAGTTTTGAAATCTCATTTTGATTTATTTTTAAGATTTTATTTAGTGGCTTATCTCACTGCTTAATTAGGCCCGCAGGGAGAACACCCTCCCCTACACCAGTGCATTTGCCCACTTTTCTTAGGCTCACCCTTAGCTTTCCTATGGACTCCAGACCTCCCCCTTGGCTTTTTGAGTAGCTTATCCGTATGGATTATTAGTTCTGAGCTTATTTTGGATCTCGTGTCACTTGACCATAGCTTATTTTGGCCTTAACTTTGACCTGACCACACTCAGCATACTGAGTCACTCAGTATAGACACCCAACTTCACAAGCTTGCCATTGGCTTATTTATGAGCTTAAAGCTTTGCTTATTGGCTTTTTGGAAAGTTCAGCAAGCCATATTTTTAGATCATCATTTTATTTGGATCTCCAATCAACCCTGTGGGCCCCACAATAGGCTGCAGTTTACCAAATTTGGCCTATTTGGCCTGTGTGATAGGCATAAGTGCTTATTTGTGTTCCTTAGCTTAATTAGTGTGCTTATTCAGTAGTTTTGGCTTATTTTACATGAATCTCAGTAGTTTATAGCTTATTTAGCACTATGTAGCTTATTTGTAGCTTATTTCATCAAAAGTCCACATTTATAGCTTATTAGACCTTCTGTCCATCAAATAACCTTGCATACTGCTTATTTTTAAGTTACAAAAAAGTTGTTTTCACAAAAGTCTCTTATTATCAGTAGTTAAATAGGTTTGTAAAAGAAAATCCAAAAATAAAAATAGTGATAGCTTCAATTTAAGCCATTTGGCTTATTTTTTAGCTTTTTGAAAAAGCAATTTTCAATTTTATATTTTTACTAAGTTTCTTATATATTAAAATAGTTTAAGAAAATTTTTCCTAATTTTCTGATTAGTTTTAGTATTTATTTAAATTAATTTAAGATTATTTAGTTTTAATTAAAAAATCTAGAATAAAAATCATTAGTGCTTAATTTTAATCTCTAGTACCTTTTTATATTTTTCCTAGGTTTTATAATTCATAAAGTATTTTTAGGAAAATTTTCATAATTTTAACTGTTCATTTGGTAATTTTTAGAATTAATATAGTTTAAATAGATTCTAATTAATACTTAAGTAATTAATAATTAAATTAGCTTATATATTATTTTTATAAACTTTTTATAATTTTTTAGGATTCTTGTAATGCTTAATTAGTTTTGTAAAAAAATTCATAATATTATAAGTCATTTTGGTATTTTTCTTAATTTAAAATAGTTTAAATTAATTAGTTTAAAATAGTTTTTAATTAACATTAAATAGTAAAATAATCAAAAAAATATTTTTCTTTTCAATTAAATTTTCTTTTAATAGTAAGTTTGTAGAAAAGTCACTTTCACCCCCTCTAGTTTATTTTGGCTTAAATCTCACCTTTTTCTCTGTATGCTATCGTATCTGTTTTAAATTCAGTTCACATTTATATATAAATGTTTCTTGTAATTGTTCATACTGTTCACTTAGCTTAATATCAATCATTTCTAGTAGTGTAAATCAAATCTAAATCATTATCTGGTTACTTTCCTAATCACTGTATCCCAAAAACGTTTACAAGTACAATTTCAACCTCGTTGGGACTTAACAACTCGGGGATTTCCCTATACATCCACGGATTTTATATCTTGCACTCCCTCCTAGGTGAACCTATTTACCGCACCCGGTTGACTGGTTGGTTTGGGAGGAGTCAATGTGTGTGTTTTTTCATCAAGTTCTAATAAACCATGGGTTACCTATTTATAGGTAAACAAGCAAAGTAGTTTTCCAAAACTACTTTCCAAATCTTACAAAGACATAAACCATGGACTATTAAATCTTTCCATATCTATGCATGTCAAATCAAGTTTATTCAAGTCAACACACAATAGATAGAGTAAGAAACTTTCTATAATGTGTAAGAGATCTTATGGAAATTCGCATCCTAGATTTAGTAACCTTTCCATAAATGCATGTCATGGCTTTCCATATCTATGCATGTCAAATCAAGTTTATTCAAGTCAACACACAATAGATTGAGTGAGAATCTTTCCATATGTGTAAGAACTCTTACACATGATGTCGTATATATATATATATATATATATATATATATATATATATATATATATATATATATATATATATATATATATTTCTACTTTTATATTAAGATATATATGAAAGTAAACTTGTAGAATGTATATATTGCCTATGTAATATTGTTTTAGTAAGTTAATGAGTTACTAAAATGTTTGATTCCTAATGTCATCACATTTTTATCATTTGTAAAACTTACTAATATTACTTTATCACCTAAAGTGGCATTTATTCTATTTTGCATCTAAAGTGCACTTTGACACCTAAAATACTTAAAGACTCTAAAAGTATTTTAGTCATTTTAAATGATTGGTCAAGGGGTTTGATCATAATCCCACATAACAAACATGTACGAACCTGTGTTGTAGCATACGAGGACTCGAGACGTTGAGAGGTGTTGAATGTTTGTTGAGACAAAATAAGATTACAAGTAACTTGTACATTTTACGTTATGTATCAAGTTATATGTTTGTCATCAATAAAAACAAACGAGACTGTATAGATTAAATATCGTAATATTTGCACTAACAGAAAGGTATGTTGAAACCAACATACATAACCATTCTAAGTTCCCGCAACAGCTCCTTTTGTCGTTTCAACTCCCTTTGAGCAAAGTACTGCACCAGCCGCATTGCTAGATTGTTGAAAAAACAAAAGGAACTGTATGGGAACTGAGAATGGAAAGGTATGTTGAAACCAACATACGTAACCCTTCTAAGTTCCTGCCACAGCTCCTTTTGTCGTTTCAACTCCCTTTGAGCAAAGGACTGCACCAACCGCATTGCTAGATTGTTGAAAAAACAAAAGGAACTGTATGGGAACTTAGAATGGAAAGGTATGTTATAATCGGCACACAAGTTGAGTAAAGAATATATACCAACATACGTAACCCTTCTAAGTTCCCACTACAGCTCCTTTTGTCATTTCAACTCCTTTTGAGCAAAGGACTGCACCAGTCGCATTGCTAGATTGTTGAAAAAACAAAAGGGACTGTATGGGAACTTAGAATTGAAAAGTATGTTGTAATTGGCACACAGGTTGAGTAAAGAATAGATACAAATGTTGAGTAAAGAATAGTCTAAGTAACACCACTCATCTTGAATGCTGTGGCCTGTCATGAACAATACACACTTTATCATTAATGCATTGAAGACGTCTCAATTATCAGGCCAAATCCATCTAACGTTGCAGAAAGGTTCCGTTGCTTTGTTTTTTGGACATCACCTAATAACGGTAGTGTGCTTGATCTTGATCACGCTTTGGCACTTTCAAGAATGTATCTTATTGAAAGAGCCAAAACTGGTGATCAAGATCAACCACACAAACGGTAGTAGATGTTTTCCAAACTAAGCAAGGGAACCAATCTACAACGTTAGATAGATCTTGCCTGATCATTGAGCTTTAAGTTATTAGAAAACAGATTCTTACTATCATTTATATTGCTCCCTTAGATGTGACGAACATACATATTAATTATGTAGATTCTACGACATGAGATAGCTAATCGTGCATGAATGACAAGTTGAACATATAAGAATAACCAGCTAGTGGGTTGTACATATAATAATAACAAGTTGAACACATATGAATTTTCTAACAGATATAACACGTATAAAAACTGAGTTCTCAATCCTCATTACAAGGAAGGAGGCTTCTCCAATTGGAGGATCAAAAGGCTCCCACTAGGTTTTTGACCTTGGTACCTAATGGACCACATACGTCACAATATATGACAGCGTGAACCTAAAGACCGGACAAATAGCTAGTAGGCTGTAGATATTAAGGTTTCCAAGGCATAAAAACTTGAAAAACCTTTCTCAAGCATCGAACCCGAATTATTATTTATAACTTATACTTGATAATTGTTTCTGTATTTTGACAAAGAGCAAAGATGAATCAGTAATGGATGAACAACACCAGAACAAGTTTATGTTCATACTTCAAAGTGGTGTCTGTTCACCCATCATTGATACTTCTTCCATCTTTGAAACTTGGATGTTTTAGCCTAAATATTCGCACACACATCCGTCACTTTTCTTCCTTATTCTCTCAATACAAATGCAATATAATTCTTATACCAGATAGTCAACCTAAGCCTAAGATAAAATAAGCTAATCCAAGAAACCTTAATATCTCTTTTGCTATAATTATTCGCAAAAACAACACAGCATGTTCTTCCATATTCTATCAATACAAATGCAACATACTTATTATAACATATAGTCAACCTAAGCCTAGTTAAAGAAACACAAACAATGAAATAATAAGATAAACCAAAAAAACAATTAAATAAACAGATAAACCAAATCATCTGTCAAACATAGGGTCAATATAGAAGCCATCTAAGTATGTTACCATATGCTTCCGATCTAAGTATGTTAGGGTTTCGAGTGAGAGAGAGATAGAAAGAACAAGCGCAGCTATGACTGTGAGATAGAATTAAAGAGAGGATTATATGTTGAAGTGTGTTTGATAAGCTTTCTATATTATAAATTTAAAAATGATTAAAAGTATAAAAAATAAATTATAAAAAGTATTAAAAGTTTAAAAACTAAAAGTATTAATAAGAGACTTGCAACCTGTGTGTTCACAACCCACTGCTAATATATAGGGTATAATAAAGACATGTATAAGTTCATCAAAACAGTTTAGCAATTAGTCATGAGTCTACACTTCATCTCCGAAGACCTCACGTTTATGATGTATCCAACATTCGCAAATGTTAGGATGTATCAATAGCCTCAATGGTCATCCAAAACTTAATTTGGAGCCATCGGAAGTCTCAATGGTCATCCAGCAACTTAATCTGGAGCCACTGGAAGTCTCACAATTAAATATAACGCAATCATGTAGATATGAAATCAAGTATAATGCGATCAAGTATAAGACAATCAAGTGTAACACAATCAAGTATAAATAATCAAGTATAAATGTTTCGAGTATTTGTACAAGTAAGCAAGTAGTTGAGCATGTATCCCCCCCAAGAGTTAAAACAAGTATGAAAAGAGTAGGGGCTATGACTCACCTTAAACTTAAGTGATGTGAAATCAAAGTGGTAGTCGAATCGTGAAAGTCACTAAGAGCAGCCTATAATAGAACGTTGCGACTTAGGTTTGGAGTAACGTCTAAGAATGCGAAGAATTTCCTATATATGTCTTGCATAATGTTCATGATGTAGTACTTAGTATATAGCGTAAGTCTTTGAATATAAATGGTTTATGAAACATGTATAAGTTGTATATCTCTTACTACCGTTCGGGCCGACATAATTCAGAAGTCATGGAGTAAACGTTCGAGGAGCCATGATACTTTAATTCGTAAATCCACAACTCATCTCGACGGCTTACTTAATGAACTCCTCACATGAGGCTCCCTACTATTGTAGTATTCGATAACATATATATATATATAAGTTTTGATCCGAAAAGTTACATGTCTAATATTTGAATAAACTTAGGAAAGTCTATTTGTACATGAAGATTGTTATTAGGCGTAGTTTCATAAGTTTTGTATGACCATTTTTCTCTTTGTAATATCTCATGGTTCCTTTTTAAGTGAAGTAGATCCAAATTGCTTGTTCAAGTTATCGCCTAATTCCTTGTTTCATGTTTTCGCCTAAGTAATCTTACATGGTCATTTCGTCATGGCCTAGCCATGACCTTTGATCCTTGTTCCAAGGTCATGAGACACAACCTTGGCTCTAGCCATGGTTGTGGTCTTGATTATAGGTCATAAGACCTCTTGGTCTTACTAAATCATAACTATAATATAGTGACTTTGGTCTAAAATGGGCTGTTAAGATTTTGAAGAAAATTATCACTCGGAAAGCGTTTTCAGGGCTCGAGCTTCTTTGTACCTGAACGAAAACGTCATTCCGGACAACTTTCATGTTTTAACTTTTTGATGAATCGGACCAGAAGAGGGACTTTAAAAATCAAAATTTGATCAGAATGCTATTTGGGCAGTTTTGCCGTTTTGGTTTCGCTAGCTTCAAATGGTCATAACTTTTGACTCGGGTACTCGTTTTGGGTGATTCAAATTGATATGTTTTCCTTGTTAAGTCCTCTTTAACAGTAAGTAAGTGTCAAATATCAAAGTTATACTATTTTGGTCGTGGTTCTCCATAAAAATCACTAGTTTGCTTGTTTACTTGTCATAAGTTAACATATGTATACCAATACTTGTTTTATCCATTTTTAAACATCATGAACACAATAACAAGAACATATATAGCATGAAAGGAACACAAAGAGCATGAAAATGATAATTAACAAGAAAGTATGTTAGGGTTTGCTTACAACTTGAGGCTTTCTAAAAGAAAGGTAAGTAACTAGTAAGGTACGGACTTTGATAGACTTAAGCTTCACCCTTTGCAATCTATGATAAACCGAGGTTATTTGAAGATTATAACGATGCCTTCTTGAAGTCCAAAGCTATTTGAAGATTATAACGACGTCTTTTTGGAGACTTTAAAGTTATAACAACTTTTCTTAGAAAATTTCCAAGATTGAAGATCAAACACTAGTTTTCTTTCAAAAACTAGTTAACTTTCTTACAAAATATAAGAAAAGTGCCTTAGGTTTTAGGACTTGAAGGTTATAAGAAGGTGTGGTGCAAGTTTTATATGTGTTTTAGCTTGGTATTTATAGGGTAGGAAAAATAGTTAACCATATATAAGGTTAGAAATTAACCATGGTTAGTTTTAGACACTTGTAACTATCCTAGAGATCAATGGTTAAGATTTAACCACCCATGGTGACTCCCCCCCCATATGGCGGTTTGAATGAGGATAAGGTGACTAGATGATGACTCTTGGTCTTTGGATGATAATATCCTAAGTATGTAGCTAGTTTTGACTCCGTAAAATGCTAACCATAAGTGATTAAGCCTCAAAACGTAAAACCGGGTATCGTAAAAATATGAAACTTGAAAGTATGGTTAAACATGTCAATATAGTCCATAATAAAATATAAAATGAGTGGTAGGTTCTATCGGGTGCTAAAACCCTGCTAAAAACTGGAAACACGGGTCTAAAATGCGCAATTCGCGTAAAACGCTGAACTGGAAAACGTAAAATTCTAAAACTTTTGGAATTGTCATAAAATGATAGAAAATCATATTTCTATTGTTTATAATGTTTTATGGATATATCGGGATGCTGGAAGGACGTTTAAACCTAAAAGTAAATCTCGGACACGGCTTTGTGATTTTTGAAGAAATGATCCGACGAGCGTCAAACTCTCGGATTATCGTTAAAATAGTTTAACTTACGAGAATATGAAATAAAAATTTCTGAGATGAATAGTGAAAAGTGAACAGTAAAAAGTGAATAGTAAAAAGTGAATAGTGAAATTTTCGGGAATAAAAGTTAACCTGAAATTGCGAATTGTTACAGGTACTTTGGATTCAAAATCAAATGTTGGATTATGGTTTCAACTTCATGAACACTAAAATTTATATTGATAATCAAAGTAACATTTCAATTGTTAAAAATCCATTCTTTCATCAAAGAACTAAACACATTGAAATTCATACTGATGATAATGTGGCTGATTTATTAACAAAGGCTTTTGATGGACCTAGGTTTAACCACTTAGTTGTCTATATTGGGATGGTTAACCCTTGAATGCAATGTTTGAGGGGAGGCATATGCCTTTGGGGAGGATTGTAATTGATGTTGTATATTATGTACATTATATTTTAGTTCACTAATTTTTATTTGCAGGTTTAATTAATTTTAACTAACCTTTTGTATAGTTTAGAGTGTGTTTTCTCTGTTGTATTTGTGTAGTTTGTAGCTCTGTGTTACTACTGATGAGCATATCAACAGGATTGAATAAGAGTGAGATTAGTAATCCTGCTGACATCTTTGACTCTTATGACTGCTGATGTTCATATCAGCAGAATGTAGAGGAGCTGGTTCAGGATAATGTTGTTGACCAAATCAGGAGTATGGATAGAGCTTGTTCATTGTTACAGCTTATGATCAGATCAGCGCAATGCTATGGGAAAAGGACTTGCTTTGTGGTCCTGTTATTAGTGTTCATTTCAGCAGAATGGAAAAGTGTTTTGATTCAGTTAACTTATATTGATCATATCAGCAGATTGGTCATGACTAGAAGATTGATTTGTGGTTCTATTGTGGATATTTTGTTAGTATTTTCATCAGTGGAATTGGTAATCATCAAGGGTTATGGATCATACACAACAGAGTCCTTCCAAATTCATGAAATTAACAAGAAAGTAAAACTTTTATTCATTGGAATCAAAAGTTACAAATGATTGCAGCTACATGATCCTGACACTAATTATAAGATACCATACAAAAGACTTCAATCACCTAGCACCTACCCTACCCACTGACTCCACCTCAGTCCTACCCTCTAGATCCCTTTCAATTGTCACCATCAACGTGGTGACAATCACTACACCATCTTCCCCTTAACCTTACCTTTAACCTCAGCAACCTTTCCTTTACCCTTGTCCTTTGTAGGAAAAGGTAGCCCAACCACCACTGATCTTGTCTCAGGGGGAGGTGGGTTGGTTGATCTCCTTTTATTTCAATTTCTTTCCCTCTTTGTTTGAGGTCTCTCTGGTGTTGGAGGATGGTTGTTCAATGGCTCATCTTCATCTTCATCTTCTTCGGATGAAGTACAGATGAAGGGAGATCTATATTCTTGGGGGGCTGCTTGAGGAGGATGAGAAGGTCCTTCTTCATTATGACGATAGGAAGGAAAATACTCCTTAAGCTCCACACGAGGGTTGTCCATAGTGAAAAAGGACAACCAATGTGGTTCTTCATTATCATTTGGAGGGATTGGAGAAGGGTGAGTAGATGGTAGAGATGTTGGTGATTCAGAAGAATCAGAGGATATGTTGATGATGTTTGGGTTGGATTTCATGATTGATTGATTGGTGGTGTATGAAGGTTAATTAGGGATTTGATTTGTGGTGAATGTGATTTGGGGATTTTTACCCTACTTATAAGTCGGGTCAAGCTTCGTTTCTAGAATATTTAATGGTAATTAATGAATGGGTGGTAAGTATTTGGGAAGTTTGACCAAATATGCGATATCTACTGAATTGTGGTTTCCTCTGATGGCTTGTTTCTGCTGAGTTGACTATCTCATTGCTGTTGATGTTGGAATGGTGGACCGTAGTCAACATTAAGTTGGATTATGCGGCTTGACCAACTGGTTTCCACTGGTTGACTTTGTTTCTGCTGAAGAGTCAGTTTTTTGGGATTTTATAAATGTTGAATATTGGTCAAAGATTGTTTCCACAATTCTTGCCAACTACACTGCACGTTTGGAAAATTACTTTTATTAACCTAGACATGCAAATCCCACTTACAAATAACCGATTCCCTCTCCTTACAAAACTTCAAAAGCATTTCAAAATTTCTCAGCATTCCAAACCTACTCTTTCTTATCAATCAATGGCGGAACTAAACTTCAAAGGTGATCATAACAAGCAAGCTTTCTTAGGTCGAGGTAAAGGAGATGGTCACTATGTACTGATGATGGAATTTCTTCAAAGATCAAAGATACACTATGCTTTAACACAATACCCTGTCATTATCCATGAATCTTTGGTTAAACAATTTTGGGGAACTGCTAGAATAAGGTCTAATGATGAAGGACCAACTAAAATTGTGGCTACCATTGATGGGGAAGAATATGTAATTACTGAGTCATTGGTGAGGACTCAATTACAATTGGATGATGAAGGTGGGGAGCATGAATTGGCTAAGGAGGAGATACTTGCAAGTCTTCAAGCTGCTAGATATCGTGGGGATGGGAAGGTCTGGTACAAGAATCAGTTTTGCCCTAAATGGAGATTCTTGACACACACTTTGCTTCAGTGTATGAGCTCCAAGACTAGAGGATGGGATCAATTCTCCACAGATATTGCTCTTACCATTGTGTGCCTATCTCAGGGGAGAACTTTTCATTTCTCTAAATACATATTTGATGAAATGCTTAAAAATGTTAAGGATACCAAATTTAAAATTTTAATGCATCCTAGGTTTCTTCAAATAATTTTAAGTATTCAGACCAATGATGTTACCCATATGCCAGTTAAGGGATTATCTAGTAAGCTATTTGCCTCTATGAAAACCAATTACGATGGAGACCATAGGCCTTTACTACCTGCTATGCTACCTGATGGTGATGCAGCTGCTGATGACCAAGATCCTTCTGATGCAAATGCACAAGAGGGTTCTGCTGAGGGTCCTTCAGTTGCTGCTAATGCAAGTGCATCAGCTGCTGCTGACACTCAGCCACCACCATCTCCTAGACCATCTACTTCTAGACCACCTGCACCACCCATATCATCACCATCTGTTGCTCCTGATGAGAATGTAAATATGTTTGTAGAGTCAATTAATTCATTAGGTGTAGATAAGCCAGTATCAACATCACCTGCACATGTTGATCAACCTGTTAGTTCTCCATACACCACAAGACTTGCCACACCAAGTCCATTGAGACCTACTTATGAGGAATATGAGGATTTAGATGCATGATTTTATAGTTCTCCTGTTAGGACAAATGATGCTCCTAATACCACAGATATCCCTGTTGGTAGAGCTGAAGGTCCTGTTACTCTCACATCTTTATCCCTTTTATTGAACAGGTATGTGCAAAAAGTTGATACCTTGGAAAAAGATCTCAAACAGACCAAGCTGACTCTAGGTAATGCTGTGGTGACTTTGGTGAAGAAAGTTAAGAAACTGGAGAATATTATTAAGTCAAAGAAGAGAAAGGGTGATGAGGCTGTTTCTGAAGAGGCTGAAAGTTCTGCCAAGATTGATTTGGATGGGCTTGAACTTTTGGCTACTACATCTTTGGAAGATGTTCAAGATGTCCCTCATGCTGCTGTGGATGTGCAAGATAATGTAACTGCTGATACATCCATTCCTAAGGCTAAGAAGTATGTGAGAAGGAAATATTTGGCAACTCATCAAAGCAAGCCTGATGCTTCACACTCTGCAGATGTTGCTAAGAGTGGTGTTTCTACTGAGAAGGTTCCTGCGGATGTTACTTAGTCAGGAGACACATTCTTTGTTGCTGGTAAAGAGTATGTGGCTTCACCAAGAATGGAGTCATTTGTTCAAGAGCCTGCTGAAGCTAGAGACATATCTGCTGATGCAATACCTAAAGTGGTTACTACTGATATATCAGTAGATACACCTGTTGATGGGCTTGATAAGTCTTCTGATTTGTCTTTTGTTCCTACTACTCTAACTTCCACTTATATGGACAAAGGGAAATCTGTTGAGGTTGCACAAGATTTTCCTTCCAGAAAGAAATCTAAGCATGAACTTGCTAATGAAAAGCTCAGTGAGTTGTATGCAGCACAGTTACAGGCTGAAGAAGATGCTGCTAAGGCTCAAAGGGATGCAGCAATTAAAGAAGCTGATGCCCTAGCTAGAAAGATACAAGCGGATTTGGATAAAATGGGTACTCCAATTTCTCATCCTTTACCTGCTGAGAAATAAAAGGAGTTGGATGAAATATCAAAACATCTAACTACTGAGCATTGGGAAACTCTTATTAAGCAAGCTGCTTCTAAACCTGATTTGGCAAAATCTATTCTAGGTGATGCATTTAATGATGATGATTATGTTGAGAGGATGGTTGAAGCTACTAAATTAAAGCAAAAGGGTGAGGCTGAGAGAAAAGCTAAGGAAAAGAGAGGTAAACCATGGACCAAAGCAGAGAAAAAGAAATATATGAGAATATTTGTTAAGAATCAAAGTTGTAATACGTACGGTTCAGGTTGGACACAGAAGCAAGTTTGGGGATTTTCAGACATCAAGTTATCTGCAGAGTATGACAAGCTGATTTCTGTTCTTCATAACCAAGGTATCAATGTCCCAGATCCTTTGGAACAGCATGGAAGACTTCTAGATGAACCTGCCACAAAAAGAGTAAGGCTTGATGATTCTGCTGACATTCCTTAGGGTTCTACAAAATCATTGTTTGCTACTGAGGGTACCATTCATTCTTCCGTATTGACTCAGGTATATGATCAGGCTGCTTCTCAAGAACCTAAGATTGGAGAATCTTCTGATCCTCAAGAATTTAATGCATCTACATTTGAGAATGTTCCTGAATCTTCCGATGCTCCACAAGAACAAGAATCTGTTTCTACTGATGTTCCAAACTGCTGAGACTCATTCTTCTAATGACCCAAAGTCTGTTCCTGCTGATGCCTCTACATCAGTCCCTACTGATGCTCGAACTACTGAAGAGGGTTCTGCTGATGTCAAAGAGGACACACACACTTCTAGTCCTAGTACTAGGAAGAAGAGTGTTGCCAAAAAGAGGAAGGCTTCAAAAGGTCTTGATCAACCAGCAGAAGATAGCACCTTTATTGAGTTTGATTCTGATGATGAAGAAGATCCAGTAGTTTGGGAGAAGGTGATTAAATGGGAGCTTCTTGAGGACTCAGTAGGTAAGGGACAAGTAAATGTGATTACTAGACAAGATAATTCCACAAAGCAATTTACTTTTCTCAGTGAAATACTTCATATGGTGGATAGACAAGATCTTGTTGCTATATATAGATGGGTAACTGAGTATTATAAATCTCATAAACCAAAAGATAATGGTGTGTTCTTACTGGGAGATTTACATGTGTTGTTTGATTCAGCTCAGTATGTTGGAAAAAGTTTTAAGATATGGAAAGGACAGAGTACATGGGTTGTGGATTCTTGGATGTATTTTCCTCTACCAGATGTACATATGGTTTTCACTAGAGCTGGAAAGACCTTGTATATGGTGCCAGGTGTGACATATCCTATCACCATTAGGGTCTTGCAGCAAATGCTTGAGGTTAAGCTGACTGTTCCTCATGATATTGTTGGGAATGATATGCATCATGCTGAACAACTTATTAGATTTATCAGAATGGGTCTTCTAGTAAAACTAGAATTGAAAAACATGCATGGTGTTACTATTGAGACTTCCCTTGAGTGATTCTGGTATATTGTATTATTTGGAAAAAAAAAAAAAAAAAAAAAAAAAAAAAAAAAAAAAAAAACTAACTTTTCTTTGTGTAGTTTACTTTTTGTTGTATACAGGTTTTATATGGTTATCACCTTACCATGATGTGGACTGTTCTATCAAAAATTTGGCTAGTCCAAAGGATACAACTTTGGTAAAGACAAGTCAAATCTATTGATAGCTGTTATAGTTTGCTAAAAACTATTGGGTACTCAACTCACCCATGCTTAACAGCTGAGAGTTGAATGGTTGTCAATTGACCATGGATTTTTCCTTTATCGATTCCCAATAATTGGCTAGCCCATATGTATATGGCATATGGTGAAGGCAGTGGAACACCATATATGTTTTCTGATGCACCATGATTTATCAATCAAAGAATTAGCTAGTCCTGAGCAAACGGCTACAGGTAAAGACATATCAAATCCGTTTATAGCTGATGATTTGCTAAAAATCATATGGTCATCAGTGTACCATAGTTTATGAACTGAAACATTTGGCTACTCCAGTAGTAATGGCTATTGGTAAAGAGACATCAAACCCATTGTTTTCAATGATTCACCTCTCACAGGAGTTAACACACCTGGAAGTGATGAGAATAGTATGAAATTTATGTTTTGATGTACATTTGGTCATTTGTTGCTGCAAAGAATGGAGTTTTCAAAGTTTTTGCTTATTATAGAGATGAGGCTGATGAAGATTCTTTGCTGATGTAGTTCATGTTCAATCCTCTTCTTCTGATGAAGATCTATCAAGAATCTTGGAGTTAACCATGCCAGCTTCAAGATTAGGGGAGGATTGTAAGGAATTATTGAAGTCAGCATATTGATATTGCTGATGAATTACTGCTGACAGTTTCCTTTGGATGCTTATAGTGGATCTGCTGAAGACTGGTTCCTACTGATAATAGTTTCTGCGGATATAGTTGATCCGTAGATAGAACTTAGTTATTTTAAGACTAGATTTTTATTATATCTTTCATAAGTTTAGTTTTATTTGTTTCTTGTAAGAAGAGTTAGGGTTATGGTAGTATAAGAGGAACCCTTGGCTAATGTATTATGTACGATTTTCACATAACAATATTAGTGATTAATATTAAGATCCGTAGAGGATCAAAGCTTTAGTATACAATTTGTATTTATATTCCGCAATAGATACAAGCTCACAGAGATTGTCTATTTAGTCTTGCTAGTGATTACATTAGTAGGCTAACGATCCATTGGCTCAAGATCTATCAAGGGTAGATCCTACAGGATGTCAATTTCTTAGATGTAGGTTGGTCTCATGGCAGTGCAAGAAGCAGACAATGGTGGCTACTTCATCAATTGAAGAAGAGTATGTGGCTGCTGCAAGTTGTTGTGCTCAAGCATTATGGCTTCAAAACCAATTACTTCACTATGGGTACAATTATATGAATACCATTATCTATATTGATAATAGCAGTACCATTTGCATAATTAAAGATCCTGTACAAAACACTAAAACTAAGCACATTAAAATTAGACATCATTTTATCAGAGATTGTTATGAGAAAAAGTTAATGCAAGTCATCAAAATTCATACTGATGATAATTATGCTGATTTATTAACTAAAGGTTTAGATGTGGGGAGGTTTTAGTACTTGGTAATAGGTATTGGAATGCTTAACCTTTAAAACTCTGATGTCTAAGTGCTTAAGTTGAGTTTAGGATTTTTGTACTGTTAGTTGTGTCAAAAGCAACTGCTTTGTATAGTTTGTACTGATTGTTAGTCATATGTGCAAATTGTTAAATGAAAATACTTTGGTTTGTATTTTCTTGGTTTTGGACTAACTAATGCAGGTCAATAAGTACATTTGGTGGGAGTTGATAATCTGAAGTGTGTATATGAGGCACACCACAAATGGTTATTGGTTCACCCTGTCTTATCCACATAAGAACCAACTAGTCCAGAGCAAACGGCTACTGGTAAAGACTCCTCAATTCCGTTTTTGGTTGATAGTTTACCAAAAACTATATGGTTATCAACTCACCATACTTAATAGTTAAGAGTTGGATAGTCAATAGCAAACGGCTCATGGTAAAGACATATCAAATCCATTGATAGCTGGTAGTTTGCTAAAAACTATGATAGAGCAGTCTATTTTTAAATTTATTTTATATTCCTACTGATCTTAGAAATTTTTGTGAAAAAGTTTCCACTTCTAGTTCAAAGTTTCCACTGTTAGTGTAAATGTTTGTACTGTTGAACTAGCCGTTGCAACTGTTGTGTCAGTAACTAATTTTTAATCTAGCCGTTGAGTTTAACTGTTTTTCTAGGGGTTTATTAATGAGAATTATCTTCTTTCTTATTTACTTTTATTCTTTACCAAAGATAAATTGTTTTTTAAGATAAATTCTCATACGCGTCTTAATCTCAAACCCAAGCAGTCTAAAAAATTTCAACTCAATTGGCTTGTTATTCCTTCAATTAACTATAATTTGATCATACTTATGTCATTAAAATCTTTCTGTCATTGCTATTTTGGAGTTTGTTGATGCACACAACCAGGTTGCTTACTTGGAGAAAACAGAGGTCAAAGATGGACCTATTTGTCATCAAATTGTTGATTTTCTGAATGCTACTCACATCACGTATGCTTTAACTGTTAATTCCACAATCTATGTCTCCCAAATCAAGAAGTTTTGGCAGAATGCCACTGCTATAACCATTGAAGATGGGGACACACATGAACCTATTGCTGCACTAAGAGCAAAGGTGGATGGAGTAACCATTGATGTTACTGAATCATCTTTGAGGAGACTTCGTTGGGATATGAAGATCAAAGTACTTCTGGAAGATTGGTATGTGTTATTTTACACATACTTTTGACCTTAGTTTATAGACCAAAATGACCAAAAAACTAACAATAAATGCCAAAGATATTGTGTTTTTGTGTTTGTGATTGTGCAGGGAAGGATATCTTATAAAAAGCAACAAAATCAACCAAAAAGCCTAAAACGAGCACGAAATTTGGAAAAGTGTCAAAAGCGGAAGCCGATGAAGAAAGTTATCCAAGAAAAGCCCAAAACGACAATTGAAATCCTTAAAGATTCAAAGAATGACAAAAGAGACCCTTAGTGGAAGCGTGAAGATATTAACAAGAAAAATACTCCAAGTATTCACAAGTTGTCGATTTTGATCATTTGAAAAACTTAGGAAGAAAAGTCAACTCAACTCCTCCAAGTTTCAAGATCGTTAAGTTTAATATTAAGTTGTATTAGTTACATTTTATAATGTTTTAAGCTTGAATTTCATGTTTTGTAAAGGTCTAGGGGCTAATTATGCAACAATGTCAAATATTAGAGAAGCCCTAGCCCCTAGCCTATAAATACCCCTTTAACACCAACTTTGAAAGGTTGGTTGTTGAGGGTTGGTCCTCATAGTAGTAGGAGTAGTGTAGTTTTATTTTTATGAAGTCATTTTTTTTATGTTACCTTTTTTCTCTAAAGCTTTCTCTCTCTAAATTTTATGATTTGTAGTTGTTAAAATCTTGTTTTTATTGGGGGGATTTAAAGTTTATGGTTAAACTAATTAGTCCAGTGTTAAATTTGGTGAAAAACATTAGTTTTTAGGGTTTATTCTGGATCAAAATGGTGTTTTGTTATGGTTTTTTTTCGAGTTAGTTTTTTTATCGAGTTTAAAAAAAATAAAAAAATTTATCGAGTTACAAAATAAAAATAAAAAAGTCTATCGAGTTACAAAAAATAAAAATGAGATTTTTGAGTTTGAACTTTTGTTTTGTTGAGTTAGGGACCATAAAGAAAAAGAAAATTATTTTCGAGTTACATTTCATAAAATTATTATCGAGTTAGAGTTTATTTGTTTTCTAGTTACAGATTTTCAACTAGGGACTTGTTTGCAAAAAAAATGATTTCGAGTTATGATTTTGAAAAAAAAAAAAAAAAAAAAAGTTACCGAGTTTATTTATTTTTTAATATTTCATCGAGTTACATTTTTTAAGTAGGGACCAATTTGCAAATTTTTTTATTAGAGTTTAGATTTGTAGTTTTATTATTTGAAGGGCAAAAGATGGAGGATAATCAAATTACACATCTAGTAATTATTTTATTTTTTAAAGATTATTTTCAAAATAAACCAACGTTGTGATAAAATAGTCTTGTTTAAGGAAAATAATTCGTCGTCAATCCTTAGTCCATACTTGATGAACTTATTCACGTCGCTTAGCAAACATATTGTTTTTAAAGTCTTTTACCGTCTTAATTTCTTTTCACGTTTTAAATCTCTTTTTCTTTAGTTATTTTATCCAATACTTGTTTTATTTGCTTGTTTCCTTTGCGTCATTTTATTGTTTCATTTTACTTTAACTGCGTTTTAAATTCTTTTAGTAGTGTAATCAAAAAAACCAACCAAAATATCTCTTTTAAAACCTCATTCCTTTACAATCACGCGACTCAAGCCGACTCAATAGCCGTCTTACCTTCGTTGGGACATAACGACCCGGGGAACATACTTTCACGAGTGTTTCTTCGGTAAAAAATCTACTATACTATAAAAAAGACTAAAATCAAATTGGCGCCGTTGCCGGGGAAGGTTTGAAATGAGAGCGTCGTACTTGTATCGTTTGTTGGTGATTTGAAGACCCTTCTCCGGAGAAGTTATCGTTTTTTGTAAATATTCTCAAAAATTTTAAAAATCCAAAATATATATATATATATATATATATATATATATATATATATATATATATATATATATATATATATATAACACAAAAAGATTTTCCTTTTCTACTTTGATTTTCTTTTTCAAAAATTTAAAAATAAAAAAATAATCTTCTTATCCTGTTATCATTTGATTCTTCTTCTTTAACCCTCTAAACCGATAATTCTTATGGATCCGATGTGTTTTAAATGTGGTGAACCGTTCTTTGAAGGTTCATGTGTTTGGTGTACATGCGAACAATGTGGTAATGATATTTACGATGGAGTTTGTTTGTTTTGTAATACTCCCGAGTATGTTCGAAACGCAATCCTTCAAAACATTCCCGAACACTTTCCAACACCACCGCCATCTCCGTTCACTTGCTTTAATTATGGAAACCCATCCGACGAGGGATTATCATGTGGGCAATGTTTTTGTAATCAATGTGGATACACGAATTGTTTGTGTTACGTCCCGAGTGCTGAAACGTCTTACGCTTGTGATACGAGTTTTGATAATTATCCTCAAAACGATTTCAATCATCTTTTTCAAAACTCTTATGAGCAAGTACCATATTACAATGATAATTCATCGAATTTTGAAGATTGTGGGGGATCGTTTGAAAATTTTTATAAGCTGAATTCATGTTACGATTCTCATGGTTTAAACCAACCCCCACAAACTTCCGATGTTACTAATAATATTTTTGAAATTAAATCCATGATCGAGAAGATAAAAGAATTGGTGGCTAATCGTTATACACAAACTTCCGAGCCTCGTGATAAGACTATTGCAGAGTTACTTGCTGAAGAGAGAGCGTCTAATCCTTTCAAAATTTTTATTTACTATGATTCCGACGACGATGATGAGAAAATTACGTTCGATCTCAATCCTTACAAAATGTCCGTTGTTTCTCCCGTAGAACCCGAGGACTCTCTAAAAATGGAGTACGAGCATCTAAACACTATTTCGGCAACGGAATCAGACGAATTCAATAAGTCTAGTGTTGAGAACCTCATCCCAATCCCAAGTGAGTTCGGGGAAATTTCTAATGGTGATTCTAAAATTGTTTCTGATACTTCTTATCCTTCTTTCACACCGGTTGAGAGGAGTGATGTCTTTTTAGACAAAATCGAGGCTTGTCTTGCTAACAATGATCCTAATCCGACCATGGTTGACGACTCTAATTTTGATCCGGAGGGAGATATTCATCCTTGAAGAATTATTGAATGAAGAACCGTCAACTTCTTTCCCTCCGATGAGCAATGAAGATTTTGATGAAGTTGAAAATTATTTCGATTCTCACAATGAGTATACTACGAGTGATGAAGATTCTTGTGGAGATATCGATAATAATGATGAAGATGATGATGCGGAAATACAAGATGAAGCTCTTCGTGAGAAATTATCCAAAGTTTATCTTCTCATTTCTAAAATCGAGGCATTGAAAGATCCTCTGATTTCTTCTCCTATCCCCATTATGGATAGTGATTTCTTACCCGAGCTTGAAAATTTTCGATTTGAAGAGACGAGTAGTGGCAATCCCACTATTCATGCTGATATCTCTCTTCCGGATTATGAGCATTTTCACTTTGAGATCGACTCCAAACTTATTTCCGATAAGCCGTCACGTGACACTCTTTTAGAGGATGTCGATCTATTTCTTGCTGCGGATGACTCGATACCACCAGGTATTGAGAATGACGAGAATGATATTCTTTCCGATTTACCTTCTTCTCGTCCACCCGCGAAACCACCAGACGAAGATTTTGAGTTCGATATTAATAAAGTTATTTTTGGAGGGGTGGACGAGACTTATGATCATGATGTTCCTATGCTTGATATTTTACCCACCCAACTCACCCATGATTCTGATAATGTTTAGACTTTTACCATCTGGGTGTTTTATCTGTTCTTTGCTTATCCCATTATTTCTTCACTTTTCCACTCCACTGGGAGTGAGGATACCGTCTTTGACCCCGGCATCTCCGTTTGTGCCGGTTGTCCGTTCCATATGCTCTCCCCAAGGACGAATTAATTCGGGGATCGAGTCAAGCTCACGTGACTCGGTGAACAAAAACAAGCGCTTCGTGGGAGGCACCCCATGCTTATCCATTTTCATTTTCTATATTTTCTATTTTCTTTCTAACGTGACGTGAGGAGGGCTACCTCTTCCATTTCTTGTGTTTCGTGGTTATTTATGCATGTCCAGGATTTACCCGAAGTATGAAGACTCTCGTGCTCGTGGTTTTGTCTTCACTCGAGTCTCATCCTTCGTTGCTTATCAAATATCCTAATCTTATCGACTAACATTTATCTTTTGGCATAATTAATAAACGGCCTTAGATTTATGTAGGAGAACCCTTACCTTTTAAACATTGAGGACAATCTTTCATTTTAGTCTGGGGGGGTGATCGTTCGATCTGATTTTTGCCTTGCACTTTGCTGTGAACTCTCGCAACTCCGTTTTTCCACCAAAAATTGAAAAAATTGAAAATTTCAAAAATTTTGAAGGAAAATGAATGAAAAAGTCATGAAAAAGCACAAAAAGATGTGAAAAAGTTGAAAAAGTTGTGCAAAAATATAATAAAATTTGAATAAGTGTTTTGACACCTTGTTGACTTTCTTGCTGGCGAGAGTAGGAATAAATATTTTGACTTGACCGGGCGTGTTGAGCCCTAGCTTGTTCCCTTAACCAATAATAATCACATAAGCTTGTGCTAGTTTTGTACACAAGGAGCTATAAAATGCGAATTCTTCCTTAAGAATCTGCAAGTTCCCGTACTTGACTTTATACATGCGCAGCTTAAAAGCTTTCGCTAGTCTTTTACATCAGGAGCTAGAAAACGCGAATTCTTCTTCTAGAATTTGCAAGTTTCCGTATCTGACTTTATATAAGCGTGACTGATTATCGGCTAAGTATTCGCGGGTTTCATTATTTGGAATCTTAAATTGCGAAGAGCGAGAAATGATAGAGTTTATTCAGAAGTTAGATGCTAAACATGGAGTAGTGGTTCTCTTTAGAGCTCATGAGAGGTACTTGTGGCTTTTTACTCCCATCAGATACGTCACCAATATATAATAGATGTTCTAGGTTAATTAGTGGTATTTCGGTTTGAATAATATTTAGTTCTTTATTTTCTTAAGAGAATTTTTGCTTTAGAAGTTGGGTACATATCAAGGAACATCAAAAATAAGAGCAAAAAGTGAAAAAAAAATCAAAAGTCAAAAGTTGATTATCTATGTGGTTTTGGAGCTACCCGATAAGCTTCCATTGATGTATTGAAAAAAAAGTCAAGAAAGAAAGAAAAAAAATGAAAAGTATGAAAAAAGTGAAAAAAGTGAAAGTTGAAAGTTGTATCGAATAAGAGCTTATGTATAAATAAGTTGTTGGCGCGTGAGGTGCATGTGTTTGATTAGTAATCAATTACATGAGGTGCACGTGTAGTACTCCGCAACTTATATTTCTGATATTGTATGTACCCAAAATTCCTTGATGTGGACCGAATTTCTATTGCAGTGGTTCTTAAGAGAAAATGAATAACTACTTATCGTTTAAACTTAGGGGTCACTATCGGACTAAAAAAATAGTGAAACGAGAAAATATGAAGCAATTCATTTCTCAACAAAAATATAATATTGAGATACAAAACTTAGGACATGGGAGTAAGAAGTTTACACAAGTAACTTTTATTAGTAGTGTTAGCATCTAATTTGTAGATAAGTTGTGATCTCGTTTGTATGCTTAGTTTGGGAGCTTGTGAAAAATCAAGGATGACGATTTTTATTCGTATGGTCACTTCTTAAATAGAAGTGTGTCTACTCGTTGACCCTAATAATTATTGCAAAATAATGAAAGTTCGACAAACCGTCACAAGTATGAAGAATGAAAAGTACAAAAATAGAAGTGAAAGTGGAATAAAGGAATAAAGGAAAATTTTAGGAAAACAGAGCGTTTTCGGGAATAAATGATTTTATTATCTCTTTTGAACCTCCTTGCTACTTTTCAAAGTTAGTAGAAAGAGTATTCAAAATTATTTATCCCAAAAGCGTGAATTGATCACATTGCGTGAGGACACGGCAATACCTTAGTCTGGGGGATTTTGGTATGTGTTATTTTACACATACTTTTGACCTTAGTATTAGACCAAAATGACCAAAAAACTAACAATAAATGCCGAAGATATTGTGTTTTTGTGTTTGTGATTGTGCAGGGAAGGATATCTTATAAAAAGCAACAAAATCAACCAAAAAGCCTAAAACGAGCACGAGATTTAGAAAAGTGTCAAAAGCGGAAGCCGATGAAGAAAGTTATCCTAGAAAAGCCCAAAACGACAATTCAAATCCTTAAAGATTCAAAGAATGACAAAAGAGACCCTTAGTGGAAGCGTGAAGATATTAACAAGAAAAATACTCCAAGTATTCACAAGTTGTCGATTTTGATCATTTGAAGAACTTAGGAAGAAAAGTCAACTCAACTCCTCCAAGTTTCAAGATCGTTACGTTTAATATTAAGTTGTACTAGTTACATTTTATAATGTTTTAAGCTTGAATTTCATGTTTTGTAAAGGTCTAGGGGCTAATTATGCAACAATGTCAAATATTAGAGAAGCCCTAGCCCCTAGCCTATAAATACCCCTTTAACACCAACTTCGAAAGGTTGGTTGTTGAGGGTTGGTCCTCATAGTAGTAGGAGTAGTGTAGTTTTATTTTTATGAAGTCATTTTTTTTATGTTACCTTCTTTCTCAAAAGCTTTCTCTCTCTAAATTTTATGATTTGTAGTTGTTAAAATCTTGTTTTTATTGGGGGGATTTAAAGTTTATGGTTAAACTAATTAGTCCAGTATTAAATTTGGTGAAAAACATTAGTTTTTAGGGTTTATTTTGGATCAAAATGATGTTTTGTTATGGTTTTTTTTCGAGTTAGTTTTTTTTATCGAGTTTAAAAAAAATAAAAAAATTTATCGAGTTACAAAATAAAAATAAAAAAGTCTATCGAGTTACAAAAAATAAAAATGAGATTTTTGAGTTTGAACTTTTGTTTTGTCGAGTTAGGTACCAAAAAGAAAAAAAAAAAATTATTTTCGAGTTACATTTCATAAAATTATTATCGAGTTAGAGTTTATTTGTTTTCGAGTTAAGATTTTCAACTAGGGACTTGTTTGCAAAAAAAATGATTTCGAGTTATGATTTTCAAAAAAAAAAAAAAGTTACCGAGTTTATTTATTTTTTAATATTTCATCGAGTTACATTTTTTAAGTAGGGACCAATTTGCAAATTTTTTTATTAGAGTTTAGTTTTGGAAAAATAGTTATCGAGTTTGAGTTTTACGTAGGGACTTATTTGCAACGAATTTTTATCGAGTTTGGTTTTCAATTTTTGTCGAGTTAGGATAATTTGCAAAAAGTTATTACCGAGTTTACTTTTTTTTCATTTTTTTTTATCGAGTTTGATTTTACCAAGTTTCATTTCTTTGGCGAGTTAGCCAAGATTATCGAGTTAGATAATTTATACCTCATCGTTTATCGAGTGAGGTTCTCTTATGCTTTATGCTAAGGCGAAACTCTGCCGAATTTTAATTTGGTTTATCTAGTTTGTTTGTTTTATCAAGTCTTTTTATTTTATCAATTAAGTAAATTTAATATGAGTCTCGAGTAGGTTTTTTTTTAGTGTTTGCTTAGTGGCACGAGTTTGTGAGTTAAGTGTGGATTACTTAAAAGGGGTCGTGATTAATAATCGTTATGATTAATTAGATTTGCAGTTTTATTATTTGAAAGGCAAAAGACGGAGGATAATCAAATTACACATCTAGTAATTATTTTCTTTTTAAAAGATTATTTTCAAAATAAACCAACGTTGTAAGAAAATAGTCTTGTTTAAGGAAAATAATTCGTCGTCAATCCTTAGTCCATACTTGATGAACTTATTCATGTCGCTTAGCAAACATATTGTTTTTAAAGTCTTTTCCCGTCTTAATTTCTCTTCGCGTTTTAAATCTCTTTTTCTTTAGTTATTTTATCCAATGCTTGTTTTATTTGCTTGTTTCCTTTGCGTCGTTTTATTGTTTCATTTTACTTTAACTGCGTTTTAAATCCTTTTAGTAGTGTAATCAAAAAAACATACCAAAATATCCCTTTTAAAACCCCATTCACTTCACAATCACGTGACTCAAGCCGACTCAATCGCCATCTTACCTTCGTTGGGACATAACGACCCGGGGAACATACTTTCACGAGTGTTTCTTCGGTAAAAAATCTACTATACTATAAAAAAGACTAGAATCAAAGATCAAAGTACTGCTATGTCAAAGTACTGCTCAATAGTCAAAGTGTTGTTCAAGGTCAAAGTACTGCTCGTGTATGAAGATTATTCAAAGTACTTCTAAGAACAAGGACTAATATGCAATATTGTTTAAGGATTGTAATGTAATATTATCATAATATTCTAGAATAAGTTAGAGTTAGTTTACTTGTCATTCAAGTATTGTAAACTGACTTAAGGTTTTCCTTGTGTCTATAAAAGGTGCCTTAGGAGGTATTATATGAACACAAGAGAGTACAAGAGTTAGAGAAATTTTACGATATTAGAGAGTACAATATTAGTAAGGGATTGTTAGTGAATCTGTGTAATCAAGCAGGTTCAAGTTGATTTAATATAAAGTTCTTCTTAAGCTTTGTGTTAGTAGATTCCGCATACTTTACAAAGTTAATTCAATGTTTCAATATTAATAGTGTTGAAGTTATTCAATATTGTTAAAACCTTACAAGCTACAAAGTAGTTTGATCAGAGAATATCGATCCAACAAGTGGTATCAGAGCTTGTGTGGAAACTCTGATTAAGAAGAAAACCTTTAAAACCGATTTTACTACAAACCCTTAAAGATGTCGACAGATGTTGCACATGCTCCATCCATCACAGCAGTCAGAATTCCTATTGTCAAGAATATGATCAGAGGACAACCTGGTTTAGATTCAATGGACTTTGATGATCTCTACAATAATCTGAAGGTGTATGAGAATGAGATGAATGGTACTACAGGTTCAAGTACACATCAGAAACCCCAAAACATTGCTTTTGTGTCTTCTGAAAACAGAAGCAGTACTTCCACCACAAGTACTGCTTATCAAAGTACTGCTGTTGAGAAACAACATCCTTGCACAACCATGATTACTACCACTTCACCACCATCAAGCAACACCAATTCAGATGATGTTCTATTTTCCTTCTTTGCTCAACAAGCCACTCTACCTGTTACTTATGAAGAAGATATTTTGCAAATTGATGATGATGCTCATGAAGAAATTGACATAAGATGGCAAGTTTCAATGATCACAGCAAGGATCAAGAAGTTCATGAACAAGACAGGAAGAGGTATAGATTTCAAGGCTAAGCAGGGTATAGCATTTGATAAATCAAAGATTGAGTGCTTTAATTGTCAGAAGACTGGACACTTTGCAAGAGAATGCAAGTTTGCAAAGTATCAGGCAAACAGACTTATGGAAAAGCCCAAGGTTGAAAGAAAAGAGGTTCCCATTACTGAACCAAAACCAAAAGCTTTGGTGGCTCAAGAGAATCTATCAGAGGTTGACTGGTCCAATGAATTTGATGATGAACCTGTAACCTATTTTATGGTTACACTGGAAGACTGGAGCACAGCGTTTGATGAGGAACCTGGATATGCTGCTTTGGAATTAAGAGATGGTCTAGGAAGCTTTGATTGGAGCATGGAATTTAAAGATGATTCAGTTCAGCTTGCTATGGTAGCTACTTCACCAAGTTCATCCACTATCTCTGAGGTATGCTCTAAGTGTAATGATATTTATCAAAAGTTACGTAGTGAATAAGTGACTGAAAGAGATAAGTTTCAAAGGGCTAGGTCTGAGATAGCTGGTTACCAATTGACTTTATAGTCAATAGAAGCCAAGATAATAACTCATGAAAACAATGAAGTAGCTTGGGCAGAAAAATATAAGCAACAAGATTACCAATTAAAGTTAAGTGAATGGAAGCTAGGATGTAAGGTGTCTGAACTAGAAAAAGTCACTAATGAAAGGAATAAGTAGTTAGAAAAATTTGCTAGTTGGAATGAATCAGGTCTGTCACATGTTAGTTTTGTTGAAAAACAAAGAACATCAAACATTAATACTAGCCTAGGTTATGATAACAGTAGTACAGATGATTAAGAGTAAGGAACTAATTCTTTCAGAAGACACCTCAACTAGTGATGAAGAATTCATAAGTTTAGAGGAAAACACATCTAGTGATGAGGAATCACCTAGTCCAACACCTCCTGAATATAAGAAATACAAGGGATACAATGCAGTTCCTAATCGCCCAGGTAGTTTTCAACCACCTAGGAGAGATGTTTCTTGTTTTGGAGTAGACAATTTAGAGTTTAGGAAAAAGCTTAAAGGTCAATCTAATTCAAATCAATCTAGTTCTGAGTCCATAGGGGATGATGTTGAGAAACCTTGGGTTGATAATAAGTGTTCAGGGAGTGATAAGCTGTTTTCAAAACAAGCAGTACTTCCAAAAACTTTTCAAAGTACTGCTGATCATTCAGCAGTACATTCAAGAAAATCTTTTCAAAATACTGCTAATTTTAGAAAACCTTTTGGAAGAGGATTTGGGAATATTGGTCCAAAGGTATGTTATGTATGTTATAGTCGTCACCATTTGATTAAGGACTGTGATTATCACTCAGAATACTTAAGCAAATACCCAAAGACCAGATCTGCAAATCATAATCACAGGGAGAATAAGCCAAGGGAGAATAAACCAGTTTGAAATCACACAAATAGGGTTAACCATAGTAATTTTTCAAAAGACTATAGGTACCCTCATCAGAAAAGACCATTCTCCAAACCCACAGTACCTTCAAGAAATACTTCTCAAAGTACTGTTAGGAAGCCCCCCCAATCAAGGTACTGCTAGCAAAAACTCTAGTGTAAGACCTAGGAGATTCAATTCTTACAAACCTAGAAGGCCTTACAACTCAAGAAAAGCTGCTAGTACACAGAACCTAACACCAAAAGTTACAACTAAATGGGTTAAGAAAGAAAGTACTGCTGGGGAAGAAACAGTACTTTCAGATGATAAGGGTGAAAAAGGGAGTGTTGATGAAAATCAACCAAAGACTTTGGAAACAAAACATTAATTCTTGATCACGTTTTCAAAAATAGTGGTGATTACATACTCAAAGAATTTGAGTCTGTCACTCCACAAGGGGAACACAAGTCAGTAATGGCTTGGGTTTCTAAAAGTAATTAACCCTTTTCATTTTTATGCAGCGCAACCCAGAAGAGGAGCTTAAAGATCATCTTATTGTTGATAGTGGTTGCTATGGAAGCATGACAGGAGAAAAGGAGCTCTTGTCAGATTTTAGGGCTTATTTTGGAGGAAGAGTTGCATTTAGGAATGATCCTGATGGAGGGAGAATCACTGGCAAATGAACCATTAAGGCTGGATCAATTGATTTTGAGAATTTTAGATATGTGAAGGAGCTTAAATTCAACCTTTTATCAGTCTCTCAGATCTGTGACAAGAAGTATCCTGTGTTATTTCTTGACACAGAGTGTCTTATTCTCTCTCCTGAGTTTAAATTAGAAGATGAAAACTTGGTGATGCTGAGAGCACCAAGAACCAATGATGTGTATAGCATAGACTTGAAGAATATCAATTCTACTGAAAGAGCAACATGTTTGATAGCAAGAGCAACAATGGAAGAAGCACATCAATGGCACAGAAGATAGGGCATGTAAATTTCAAGAACATCAACAAGTTGGTCAAAGGAAATTTAGTTAGAGGTTTACCTTCTAAAACATTCAAAAATGATCATTCATGTCTGGCTTGCAAGAAGGGTAAACAACACAAGGCTTCATGTAAAAAGATTGAAGAAAGAACCATTAGAGAGCCTTTGGAATTGCGGCATATGGATATGTTTGGACCTGTTTCAGTTGTTAGTTTAAACAAGAAGAAGTACTGTTTGGTTATAACAAATGACTGTAGCAGATTTAGCTGGGTCTTTTTCTTGGGATTTAAAGATGAAACTTTTGATGCTATTCATGATCTTATAATAGCACTTGAAAATCAGTTAAGACTCAAGGTTAGAGGCATTAGATGTGATAATGGGACTGAATTCAAGAATCGGCCAATGGATGAATTTTGTACCAAGAAAGGAATTAAGATAGAGTTTAGTATTGCTAGAACTCCTCAGCAGAATGGAGTTGTAGAAAGGAAGAATAGAGCTTTGATAGAAGCAGAAAGGACAATGCTTGCAGATTCCCAATTACCTGTTCCATTTTGGGCTAAAGCTATAAGTGCTGCTTGTTATGTGTTGAATAGAGTATCAGTGACAAAACCTCAGATGAAGACACCTTACGAGTTACTCATGGGAAAGAAACCAAACATCAAGGTTATGAAACCTTTAGGTTTGAATATTGCTGATAATTTGGGAAAATTTGATGGTAAGTCAGATGAAGGATACTTATTGGGTTATTGTACCAATAGCAAAGGATTCAGAGTGTACAACAGGGCTACTAAGAAGGTTTAAGAATGTCTTCATGTTAAATTTCTAGAATAACAAGACAATCAAAAAGGTAAAGGTCCTGATTGGATGTTTGATCTTGATTTAATGGCCTTATCCACGAACTATGTACCTGTAAGGGAAGAAAATCAAGTTGTTCACAATGAAGAAGAATCTCAATACATTGTTCATGAAGTCAATATAAGATCTGAAGATGATTCTGATAAAGCACCCAATGATGAGAAGAAAAGTACTTTTGAACCTCAAAGTACTGTTGATCCACAAAGTACTGTTCAACCAAAGACCACAGTATCTGATGAAGACCAAGCTATTCAATATGAACTTAATAGGATGCTTCTTCAAGAAACTATTGCTAAGACCTATGAAGATGATCAAAGGAGAGCTTATGAAGCAAAAAAGAAGAAGGCTAAAGGCACAGACAGTACTTTGCCTCAAAGTACTGCTGATCCATTTGAAAGTACTTCTAATGTCTTAGATACTTCAAATTGGATAAATACTGATGATTTAACTGATCCAACCATGCATGCCTTAGAAGATACTGATGATGAATTGGAAAAAGAAGGCATTTTTTCAAATTCCAATGAAGACCTTGATTTCACAAATTTGAAAGATAATCTTGAAGTTTCACCAACTCCTACCCTAAGAATTCATAAAGATCATCATGTCAGTAAAATTATTGGACCTTCTACATCAAGAGTGCTCACAAGAACTAAAGCTTGATGAGGCAAAAAACGAACCACTTTTAGGGGGTCATTTAAGCTCGGAATTGAATTTATTTGATCAAATATTGCCCTAAATCGTTCCTTTTGTGATTTTAGGTACTTTGGGAGTGAAATCTGGAAAAGGAAGCAATTCGGACGTTTTGGGAGCATAAAAGTGAAGAAAACGCCAAAGTCTTAATTTTCCTTGCTGGGAACAGTAGGTGACGGCGTCAAGAGTACCATCCTGACGGCGTCAAGAGTAAATTGCATGACGGCCCAGTGCAGACATGAAGGCGTCACATGGAAGCGCGTTAAGAGTTAAACACGTGACGGCCTGGAAGAACCTAATACATGACGGAGTCAGATGTAGATTAAGGCAGTCCAAGAATTCTTTTGGCGGCGAGATAACGGCGTCACCCATTTGGTCTTGACGCCGTCAGCCTCAATTTCCTATATATAGTTTTCTAATTTTCATTCATAAAAAAGGGAGAATTTTGGAGAAACCCTAAGGCCGAACCTATTACGAATTTTACAGGTTTTTCAAGGGTTTTCAGCCCTTGAACCCTTACATGTGTAATTGAGATAAGTGTTCTTCTAATTCAATCAATATGTCTATGTGTTGGTTGTCTATATCTTGTGCTTGTCTTAATTCCACCATGTTAGGCTAGATTTATCTTGTGTTTGCTTAGATCTAATGAAACCTAGATGTCGATTATGTGTTGATTACTTGTTTATGGTTGTATTGGATGAATGATTTCGATGTTAGGCTTAAGAAAACTGGCAGATCTCCAAATGGTAACATGCTTGAACGTCTTAGGAAACATGAACCGATGTGCACTAGGTTTTATTGGTTGTATTTAATGCATGAGTGAATTCTAATGATCCCATGTTAGGAGCTTCTTAGCCGGCTCGACATAGGAGTGAAGTAGGCACTCATAGGATTGGGGAGTTAAGTGCGCCACCCATGAATGGTATTAAGGAATACAATCCGTCATCCACGCAACTATAACAAGTAATTAACGTGTAAAAGATATCTAGGGAGTAGTGAAATCTAAGTAAACACAATTTCTCCACTTATTGCTCACAACCTTAGTTTAATATAGTTTATTTTTAATTCTACTATTTTATTTTGATTGCATCTTTAGTATTGGGTTAGTTGACTAGCAACTAATTCCGCCCAAATCCTTAAAACTCGAGATTTTTACTTGCTTTCTAAAAAATATAAAAATACAAAAATAATCATCCCTCATCTTTAGAACTAGTATTTAGATTTTCTAATCCTAGCGACACTATTCCTAGCTGAATGATCAATCCCCCGGTATTTGTCACTATACTATACTACAACGATCAGGTACACTGCCTGGTGGGGGTTGTAAGCTTCTCGAGATCCCTCGAGAGGTAAAGCCTGGTTCAATCCCTACGCATCAAGTTTTTGGCGCCGCTGCCGGGGAATAGTTATTGTCTAGGTTAGAATTTCTTTTTATTAGGTCTACTTGCTAGATTCCTTTCTAGTAAAATTTTATTTTTATTTTTAGGTTCTCTTTAGTCTATCTTTTTATTTGTGCATTTGTTAGTAAATTAAATTCATTGACTATTCCGTTGACGATTATGGAAAACGCGAATCCACCCCTTTCCCCTAGAGAAGTGGCTGTGTTACGTGAACAAATTGAGAGTGAGATTTGGGAACTTAGGGAGCTTAATAGGTTGATTAAGGTTGAGCTCGACCAGGCATTTAGTGACCTAGCGACCACCTTGTATTCAAATGAGGACCTAGGGCCTAATGATTTTGTGAATGTCGTTGAAGAACCTGAAGAGGGGGAAATAGATCCAAAGCTAAATGATTATTTTAATCTATACCCCACTAAGGAGGAGATTGCATATTATAATAATCTTATTGATAACCCGCGATCTCCTTTCACTATAATCGAACCTAAGATAAAGAGAGGCGATCCTAAGAATGCTAAGATACCATGTATGATTGGGTATAGGCACGTTGACAATGCTTACATTGACTTTAAATCCCCAATCAACATTATGTCCTCAAATTTTTATAATGATATTGTGAAAACAAGACTTGAACCTAGAAGAGACCCCAAATACCCCGGTGGAGTTTGTAACTTTGTCGGGAGAGTTAAAGGTTTACATGTCTTTGTTGGGAATTCACTTTTATCACCGACTTTATGATTGTCGAAGATCTTGCTAATGTTATTGATTATCGATTGTCCAATGTCGTGTTTGGTAAATCGTTTGTTGAGGAGTCCAAGTTAGAATATGATGAGATCGAAGGGACAATCCAATTTGCAAGTAACACCGATAGGATCACTTATAGGATGCCTAATAGAATGAAAGAATTTTGCTTTATATCCCGATTTGATAAGGATAACGTTGGTGCTTTTGAGGACATCAATGAAGAGGATAAGAAAAAAGGGCATGGATTATGTATGGGAAAAGAGGAGTCTTTTCTACAAAGATTGCTTGGCTCTAGGACCAAGGTATAAAGTCGATAAGGAATTTGCCCAAAGGATTATGGGAGCGATTGAGAAAAAGGTGATTGGTTTCTACAAAGAATATTTACAATCGGAGAATGAAACCAACGATGAGGTCACGTAGAAACCCATGACCTTGAGTCTAGCTACAAGACTCGTAAATAAAGAAAAGCGCTTCTTTGGAGGCAACCCATGCTTTGTGTGATTTTATTTTATTTTGTTTGTTATTTGCTTCCGTATGCATGCTTTATTTTTATTGTTGGTAGATCATGTTTCTAAACTAAAAAGTGGAAATACTTTACTTTGTTGTTTTGGCCTAGTCTTAACTCCACCTAAAGGTATTTTTGCAGAAGATAAGTGTAAGGGGAAACCCCAAATATATTTTTAAGAAACAACCCGATCATGATTCTCCACAATATTAAGTGAACATGTATATTCGTATTTGTTAGAGTCAAATGCTTGTATTGAGTCATAATGAAGTTTTGCAGGATTTTCCAGGAAGTAGGACCAAGTTTTTCCAGAAATTTTCCGGAAACTTAACATAAGAATTTCTGCAGGTCACTTCTGATGGCGTGACGAGTTTACTCTTGACGGTGTCACGTGTAAAAATCTGGAAATTTTACCGGTTTTGTTTTTCTAACGGAGTCTTAAAGTTTTTGTTGAATTATTCAGTTTTATAATCTCCAGGAAATCTGCAAACTTCATTCCACAAGCATTATATCTTATTTTGTTTTCTAGGATTTAGTAACTTATATAGATTGCCGCCGATTTTATGCGAGGTTGTCTTGTTTGTTTTCTCAGGATTTACAGGTTATGTATGACAAGAAGATGATTTATATTCTGGAAGGGAAGCTTTGATTGTTAATTTTCTTGGAGGAAGATCTAACCTGACCACCTTATTATCCATACCGAGCGAATCAGGGGAGTATTTGATTTCATTCGTTTTACTTATTTCACTTTTACATTCTTTACTTGAACATTGGGGACAATGTTCATCTTAAGTGTAAGGGAGGGTAAAATGATGATACCTTACAGATACACTTTCGCTTGAGTTTGTTTGTTTGATAGTAGATGTGTAATAAAACTATGATAAATACTTGTTAGTGCAATTTTAGCGCCAAATTTAAATTTTTTTACAACATTTAGGAGTGAAACTTTAGCCATAGCAAGCGTCTCATGGATAGGAGATTGTATGACTGGCACAAAACCGTATATTCAGAAAAATTTTCCACCCAAATATGTGAGGTTCGCCTTTAGATTTGATAGGAAAGCATTTACTATTAGTGCTTATGAGTGTACCGGTAGCATTTAGACTCTAGAACTTGCGTTAGTGATGCATCCCGAGACCGCTAGTGAGACTACATTCGTGTAGTAGGATTTACTACATGATAAGAGGCATTAGGATCACCCTTGTGTTAAACCCGTATCATAATTACTTGACCACTTAAGTCATATTACTTGGCTAGTTAAGTCAACTAATTTTTCCCACACCCTTAGCGTTGTACTCATTTTTAGTACACGAAACCCCTAGTACACCCCTCCGAGCCTATCTTTTCGTTTCTAACTTTAAGCATCTTACTTAAAGGAAGAATTTGTTACACCTCACTTAAATGTACACCCAAATCGCCTTAGCCTTCCGTGTATGCGCTCAGTTTTAGTGCATTATTGTTATTTGTTTAAACCCTAAGTTAACTATCTAATTGATTACATGGTTGCTAAGTCGAGTCATATCCTTGTACATATTGTTTTGGGACGATTGGGACTCAAGGGTAAAGTACTTATTTTATGGAGTAATGGGGAAGAACATCATTTATTACCTCCATATGTGCATTAATCTTAAAAGTACTCCAAGTGTTTTGATTTTCTTAATTCGAGTCATTAGATTAGTTTATTGTAAAGTATGTAAAAATTCAAGTGTAAGAGGAATTTTCATTCCCTATGATGTATTATTTTGGATGGTAGGGTAAGAGTGTATGCAAAAAAAATAAAAATAATAAATAAAAAAAATTCCCAAATCGAAAAAATCAAGAAAAAGAAAAAAAAATAGAAAAAGAGAAAAAGAAAAGAGAAAAAAACATTCGGACTACCATCCCGTTTCATTCTATGTTTATTTTATGTTTTTGTTATTTTTGATTTATTAGCTTAAGTCGAGTCTAGTCTTGGCTTAGCAACGCCACATTGTACATGTAATTAACCAAGATTGTTAACTCGCCACCAGTAAAGACTGCCTATATCTAACAAAACCGTGTATTTCATATCCCTACACCTAACGT
The DNA here is from genome assembly GCA_030686995.1 of Artemisia argyi. NCBI lineage: Eukaryota > Viridiplantae > Streptophyta > Magnoliopsida > Asterales > Asteraceae > Artemisia > Artemisia argyi. The sequence goes on along the minus strand of CM060683.1, from coordinate 17,154,364 downwards.
TACAACCCTTTAAAAGACCTCTTTGATAGTTTATCCTAGGTGCTTACGCCATGTGGTGGAGGTTTGATCCTTTCCCAAGCCTATGGTAATCTATTTTGCTATGACAGGTAGTGAGAGATATCTTCCGTTTCCATATTGTAATTTATACTTTATTACACCCGAGAGATGTGAGTATCTAAACACTATTTGTGAGGTGCTTGTGTATGACCTCTGTGCTTGTCTTTGGTCTTTAGTGGAACGATTATTTGTTGTAATTACTTTTATATTAGTGTTAAATGACCCCTAACTTGTAAGGGTAGATGATGAGGCGAAAAATGAACCACTTTTAGGGGGTCATTTAAGCCCGGAATTGAATTTATTTAATTAAATATTGCCCTAAATCGTTCCTTTTGTGATTTTAGGTACTTTGGGAGTGAAATCTGGAAAAGAAAGCAATTCGGATGTTTTTGGAGCATAAAAGTGAAGAAAACGCCAAAGTCTTAATTTTCCTTGCTGGGAACAATAGGTGACGGCGTCAAGAATACCATCCTAACGGCGTCAAGAGTAAATTGCATGACGGCCCAGTGCAGACACGAAGGCATCACATGGAAGAGCGTCAAGAGTTAAACATGTGACGGCCTGGAAGAACCTAATACATGACGGCGTCAGATGTAGATCAAGGCAGTCCGAGAATTCTTTTGGCGGCAAGATGACAGCGTCACCCATTTGGTCATGACGCCGTCAGCCTCAATTTCCTATATATAGTTTTCTAATTTTCATTCATAAAAAAGGGAGAAGTTTTGGAGAAACCCTAAGGCCGAACCTATTACGAATTTTACAGGTTTTTCAAGGGTTTTCAGCCCTTGAACTCTTACATGTGTAATTGAGATAAGTGTTCTTCTAATTCAATCAATATGTCTATGTGTTGGTTGTCTATATCTTGTGCTTGTCTTAATTCCACCATGTTAGGCTAGATTTATCTTGTGTTTGCTTAGATCTAATGAAACCTAGATGTTGATTATTTGTTGATTACTTGTTTATGGTTGTATTGGATGAATGATTTCGATGTTAGGCTTAAGAAAACTGGTAGATCTCCAAATGGTAACATGCTTGAACGTCTTAGGAAACATGAACCGATGTGCACTAGGTTTTATTGGTTGTATTTAATGCATGAGTAAATTCTAATGATCCCATGTTAGGAGCTTCTTAGCCGGCTCGACATAGGAGTGAAGTAGGCACTCATAGGATTGGGGAGCTATGTGCGCCACCCCATGAATGGTATTAAGGAATACAATCCGTCATCCACGCAACTATAACAAGTAATTAACGTGTAAAAGATATCTAGGGAGTAGTGAAATCTAATTAAACACAATTTCTCCACTTATTGCTCACAACCTTAGTTTAATATAGTTTATTTTTAATTCTAGTATTTTATTTTGATTGCATCTTTAGTATTGGGTTAGTTGACTAGCAACTAATTCCGCCTAAATCCTTAAAACCCGAGATTTTTACATGCTTTCTAAAAAATATAAAAATACAAAAATAATCATCCCTCATCTTTAGAACTAGTATTTAGGTTTTCTAATCCTAGCGACACTATTCCTAGCTGAACGATCAATCCCCCGGTACTTGTCACTATGCTATACTACAACGATCAGGTACACTGCCTGGTGGGGGTTGTAAGCTTCTCGAGAGGTAAAGCCTGGTGCAATCCCTATGCATCAAAGCTAAGAATCTTTCTCAACAACATACTTCTTTACTTAGCTTTATCTACAAGCAAAAGAGGGTGAATCACAAGGATCAGCAATTGTGCTTATTTGCTTGCTTTCTATCTCAAGAAGAACCTAAGACAGTAGCACAATCATTAGTCAAGGAAAGTTGGGTTGAAGCTATGCAAGAAGAGCTCTTATAATTCAAACTTCAAGAAGTATGGGTATTATGTGATTTACCTGATGGTAAGAGACTAATTCGAACAAAATGGGTCTTCAGAGTTAAAAGAGATGAAAGAGGGAATGTCATCAAGAATAAAGCAAGGTTAGTAGCTCAAGGATATAGACAAGAAGAAGGGGTAGACTATGATGAAGTATTTGCTCCTGTGGCAAGGATTGAAGCTATAAGGCTGTTTTTGGCTTTTGCATCATATATGGGCTTTCTTGTATATCAGATGGATGTTAAAAGTACTTTTCTATATGGCACTATCACAGAGGAAGTTTATGTTAAACAACCTCATGGTTTTGAAGATCCTGCACATCCAAACAAAGTCTACAAGGTTATTATGGCTCTGTATGGCCTTCATCAAGCCCTTAGAGCATGGTATGAAAGACTCTCAACTTTTCTATTGCAACATGGTTACAGGAGAGGTGCTATTGACAAAACCATGTTTATCAAAAGAGATAAAAAGGATATCATGCTTGTCCAAGTGTATGTGGATGATATTATTTTTGGAGCTACAAAGCAGTTAATGGTGAAGGAATTTGAAGACCTTATTCAAAAAGAATTTCAAATGAGTTCAATGGGTGAATTAACATTCTTTTTGGGGCTTCAAGTTCAACAATCAAGCAGTGGAATTTTCATAAGTCAAGATAAGTATGTTGTAGACATTCTTAAGAGATTCAACTTCACCACTGTTAAGCCAGCTTCCACACCTGTTGATACTAACAAACCTTTGGGAAAAGATGAAGATGGAGAAGATATTGATGTCAAACTATATAGGTCTATGATTGGATGTCTAATGTACTTAATTGCATCTAGACCTGACATTACTCTTGCTATTTGTTTATGTGCAAGATATCAGGTTAAACCCAAGGTTTCACATTTGAATGCTGTCAAGAGGATTTTTAGGTACCTTAGGCAACAACCTAAGCTAGGATTATGGTATCCTAGGGAGTCTCCTTTTCATCTAGAAGCTTTTTCAGATAGTGATTATGCTGGTGACAACTATGACAGAAGATCAACCACTGGAGGATGCCAATATCTTGGAAGTAGATTAGTGTCTTGGAAATGCAAAAAGCAAACAATTGCAGCAACATCTTCCATAGAAGCAGAATATGTAGCTGCTGCAAGTTGTTGTGCACAAGTACTTTGGTTGCAAAATCAGCTCTTGGATTATGGATTCAACTTCAAGAATACTCCTATCAACATTGATAATGAGAGTACAATTTGTATTGTGAAGAATCCTGTTTATCACTCTAAGACAAAGCACATTCAGATTAGGCATTACTTTATCAGAGATTGCTATGAGCACAAACTCATAAATGTGGTTAAAGTTCATACAGATGATAATGTCGCACATTTACTCACAAAAGGCTTTGATGTTTCAAGATTTACCTTTTTAGTGGTGAGTATTGGAATGATTAACAATTAAGCTACTTTTGAGGGGAGGCATTAGTAGTTAGTCATTGATTGAGGGGAGGCTACATATATCATTCAACAGAAAAGTAAAATTTATTCATTATCATTCAGAGTTGTTACATAAAGACAGAGATACATCATCAAAACAACCTACACCAACCCTACCCAACCTACACCCTACTCCATAGGCCTTTTTCCTTTTCCCTGATAGCTCTGCTTTCCCTTCTGAGCAATCTTTCTCTTGTCATCAAAAGATGATTGCTTCCTTGGAAAAGTAAATATGCAAGGTATTAAATGTCTCGGGTTGACTTTCGAAAGATATTTTGGTCAAACAGTCAACGTTAATAGATATTTGATGGAAAAGTACTTTGCCAAAGTACTGTTTTGTTCACGGATGAAAGTACTGCTCCATGATACATGGAAAGTACTGCTTGGTGTTTTAAAAAACGTACTGACGTATCAGGATACCGTTCCAACGGTCAAAAATACGGGTAACAACCTCTCGATACTTATTCTTATTCATTCATCAAGCACACGCATATTCATCATCAATCGTTCTTCTTCTAATCATACTTACAATGGCAAACCGTCCCACCATTAGCAAACACAACATGATTGCTAACCTGGAGAAAACACAAAAGAATATTGATTTTCATGGAATCATTGACTTTTTCACTGGCTCATCCATTTACTACTCCCTTTTAGTCAATCCAGAAATCAATGGTCCTTGGATACAAGAATTTTGGGCTTCGGATAGGGCTGAACAAGACGAAGGAGAAGATGTTATTCATGCCACAGTTGTAGGAAGAGCAGTTCGTATTACTGAAGCAACCATAAGGGAGATCTTGTTGTTTGATGATGAGGAATGAACTGTTTTGTTTGATAAGCAAGATGTTTGGGATGCACTTAGGGAGATTGGCTATGAAGGTGCTTTAAACAAGCTTACTTTTCAAAAAGCATTGGTAAGTTCTTATTGGAAATATCTAATCCATGTTTTGTTTCATTGCTTAAGTCCCAAAAGTACTGCTTAGGATCAGTTTGGACATGCCATAGCATCTGCTCTAGTTGGACTAGTTACCAATCAGCCATTTAATTTTTCTTATATGATTCTTGATGGCATGATTGCACACATCAAGGCTGGTTCACCATTCTTGATGTAACCTAGATTTGTTCAGCTTTTCTTAGAAAAACCACTTAAAGGGATACCAAAACCTCAGGATTATATACCTACTATTGTGCTTCCACATAAGGTGTTTACTTTTATGTCTAACAAGAGTGTAAAGTTTTATGGTCACAATACACCTTTGAATGCTTATATATTGGAAGTAGCACAAGCTGTTAGGGATGAAGTAGCTGAAGCTAGTGATTCTAAACATTCTAAACATGCTGAACAATCTGAACACTCTAAGCATTCTGCATCAGCACATACTCCAACACCACCTCTTACCTCACCACAGCTTGTTGATTCAAGTGAAAGAACTGCTTCAGTACCTATTTCAAGGGAAAATCCTTTTTCTATTGAAAGTACTTCTCCAAATTCAGTTTCAAAAGAAAGTGCTTCTCTGCAAGGTACTACTTCAGAGCATACTACTCCACTTACTCCCAATGATTATACTTCCACAGGTGGGTTTCAAACACCTGGAGGAGATGAATGAGGTAAGGGACCCCTGGATAATTATGCTTTGACTAGGGAGTTTAGAAGAATAAAGAAAATGATTGATACACAGGCTGCAGAGATCAAGAGATTAAGGAATAAGTTCAGAAGGTTGAAGAGATTTGTGTTGCCCCTTGTTCAAAATTTTAGACTTTGTATGAAGGAACAGAAGAAATCCAAAGAAAAGAAGTCATCATCTTTCAAATTGGGGAGGAATTAGGATGATAATTTGAATGAAGATGATGTTATGCCTTAATATTCAGAAGATGCTCATCTATGGCATTATCCAGAAGAACCTTTGAATTTTGTGCCAGAAAAACAGACTGATGAAGCTGAGAACATTGTTGAAGAAGAGAATATTGTTGTTGAGCAAGATACTGGAGTTCAAGGTGACAACATTCAAAGTACTGGTGTGCAAAGTACTTTGGATCAAGGTAATCAAAGTACTACTGCAATGAATGTTGATGAAGTTGGACCTCCTAAAGCTAGACTTTCTACAAAAACATTTTAAGATGAAGCTGGTCCTTCTAATCCAATTCAGCAAGAAGAAATCAAGATGCATACAGCTAGCGATGATGAGACTATAGCTCAGATAATGCTTGGTTTAACAAGACCAAGGGGTATAAGTATTTCTGAACTAGCACAAGTCTCAGAATATTCTTTTGAATCAGAAGAATTGGATCCTAAAGACAAAGGAAAAGGGATTATGAAAGAGAAGAAGAAGAAGAAGAAGAAGTTCAATCTAGCAAAGCTTAAAGATTTTGAAGTTGCTAAGAATGAAGAAGCTGCTAGACAGCAACAAGCTATTTATGATGCTGAGTTTTTAAGGGAATCAAGAAAGCCTGTTGTAGAAACAAGAAGACCAATGACTAAAGCTCAAGAAAGAAATTGGATGATAAGCTTTTTGAAAATAAGAGGACATAAGAATCTACAAAGGTTATGATATCCAGAAGTGAAAGAACTATGGGATAGTGTTCAAGAATCTATAAAGAGAGAGTTGGATAGCTTTGTACCTATGGATTCTGAGAAGGAAAAGAAATTAGAAGAATTGATGACGGAACAAGCTGAGAAAAGGAAGTTAAAGAGAAAGAGAGCTATTCAGGATGAGCTGAGGAATTATTTCAGAGTTGTTGATTTTGAAAATCTTAAGAAACCTAAAGATTCTGGAAAGAAGTCTAAGATTATATCATTCTCTGTGGTTGAATCAATTGAAGGAAATTATCTCATGTTTCACAGAGAGGATGAAAGCTTTACAGTATTCAATATGTTGTGGGATGTACTGCATATGATAGATAGAGAAGATCTATACAGTTTATATTTACAAGTGCAGACTTACTATGAGAATATTGAAGCAACTAGAGTGGGATTAATCTTACTTGGAGATTTAATAACCATCTAGGAGAGAGAAGCAACAAGTAGTGATACTTTGTGCAATGATCAAGGAAACTGGGAGATAACAAGATGAAATTTCTTTGTGTCATCAGAGGTACACTCACTTGAGATGGAAGATGGTGTCATGGTCTACATGTTAGCAGAAAGAAGATATCCTCTGATAAGGGATCTTATGCTCAGGATGTTGGAACATGGAATGGAGGTTGAGAATGAAACTGAAGTAGCATTGATAGTGATAAAGTTATTCATTCACTGGACTACTTCAGATGATGATATTGCATAAGTACTGGTATGATTTTAATTATATAAATCTTTTGAATAAAAATGTACTTTTCTCAAAGTACTGCAAGACAAACAGTACTTTGTCAAAGTACTGCTTGCTGCATAAAACCAGTAAAATCTTTTTGAATAAAATATTTTTGGAGTATAAGATGATATCTATTAAAGGTTTTGAGAAGTCACACATGGTGTTAGTACTTATACTACACAGCAAATAGTAATCAACTCACCATGTTTAACAGACAAGAAAGAGTTTGACTCATCATGAGGGTACGGCTCGGATGTGATAATCAAATCCGTTTTTAGTTGACAATTTACTAAAAATTGTATGGTTTTCAACTCACCATATCTGTAAGAGTGAAGAGTTGACTAGCCCACAAGAAAATGGCTTGTGGTAAAGGCTTGTGGAAAAACCATTTGTTTGGTAGTTAGTTCACCATAGTTGTAATCAAAGAACTAACTAGTCCAAAAGCAAACGGCTCTTGGTAAAGACTAAACAAATCCGTTGATAGCTGATGATTTGCTAAAAATCATATGGTTATCAATGTACCATGGTTTTTGTGTTTAAACCTAAACATTGGCTACTCCAGAGTTAATAGCTTTGGTAAAAAGACATCAAAATCCATTAGATTTCAATGATTCACCTCTCACAGGAGTTTACACACCTGGAAGTGATGAGAATAGCATGAAACTTTAAAGATTTGATGTACACCTTGTCAAAATGTTGCAGAGTTGCTGAAAAGGTTTATTGCTGTGAAGATATCATCTGAAGCTTATAAAGAGCACTTTGACATACAAGAAAGATAAGAGATAAAGATATAATTCTCCTTGATGATAAAGATGTTGAAGATCAAAGATAACAAAGAAACTTGAAATCAAGCAAGTAGATTTCAAGTTAGGGGAGGATTGTTGGGATTTGAAGATCAATGTACTTCTGGAAGATCAAAGTACTGCTATGTCAAAGTACTGCTCAATAGTCAAAGTGCTGTTCAAGTTCAAAGTACTGCTCGTGTATGAAGATTATTCAAAGTACTTCTAAGAACAAGGACTAATATGCAATATTGTTTAAGGATTGTAATTTAATATTATCAGAATATTCTAGAATAAGTTGGAGTTAGTTTACTTGTTGTTCAAGTCTTGTAAACCGACTTAAGCTTTTCCTTGTGTCTATAAAAGGAGCCTTAGGAGGTATTAGATGAACACAAGAGAGTACAAGAGTTAGTGAAGTTTTACGATATTAGAGAATACAATATTAGTAAGTTAGGGATTGTTAGTGAATCTTTGTAATCAAGCAGGTTCAAGTTTGATTTAATATAAAGTTCTTCTTAAGCTTTGTGTTAGTAGATTCTGCATACTTTACAAAGTTAATTCAGTGTTTCAATATTAATAGTGTTAAAGTTATTCAATATTGTTAAAACCTTACAAACTACAAAGTAGTTTGATCAGAGAATATCGTATTTCTTTAGTGTAATCATTCAAACCCTTATATTCCCTTTCCTGTCCAAATTCACCCGATCACAAACCCGTTTGATTACAATTCACACCTCGTCGGGACATAACGACCCGGGGAAACCCCTATACTTCCACGGAGATTGACTCTAGGCAGTTTGACTTGGTTGACCATTCACCTGGTCAATTAGGTTGACAGTTTGGAGCCAATCAAATTTTGGCACCGCTGCCGGGGAGGTTGTGTGCGTATTGAAACGTATTTGAAGATTAGTGATCTTTGGATATTCTTTCCTTTGTATATTTACCATCCTTGTCCATATTTTCATAAACACAAAACTGTTCCCGAAAACATTTTAAAATCAGTTTTCAACGAACACAAAAAACACAAAAAGATTTTCTTTCTTATTTGTATAAAATGTTTATCCAAAAATCCAAAAACATTCTTCTTTATCCTCTCACATCTTTGATTCTTCATCCCTACCCCTCTGTAAACCTTTGATTCTTTCTATGTAGTATCCACACCATTGTGGTTGTCAATGGTGTGGTGGTCCTCATAATGGTGGGAATTGCCTCGGCTGTGGCAAGGTAGAGTCAGGATACGGGTCTGTCTATAACCAGGATCCCTATTCTCACCATGACACGACTGATTTATTCCACCAGCCACCATACCATGAGATACTGACATATTCGTGTGAGTATTGTGGAGGTCCTCACCAAGGATTTGAGTGTCAATCCAGAAACACGTTTGTCTATGAACAGTTTCCTGATAACACCCAGAATTTTGGAAATGACCAATATCCATATTATTCACCAAACCAGTCACAACAATCATATTGTTGTGAATACTGTGGAGGGCCCCACTTCAGCTCGGATTGTCAAACAAGGAATCCATTTCCTTGTAATAATTACGACTATTCGTATCAAGACCAACCTCCACAGTACCAAATGATCCAAGCAACTCCTCATGATACTGAGCAAGACCTTTTACTAGAGGCTCTTGAGATATTGCAAGAACTTAAGGAGGAGTTAGCTACTACATCGTTTCAAGATTCTCGTGAGAAATCCATGGTAGAATTGCTTGCTGAAGAACGAGATGCTAGAAACGAATTGAGCAAGGAAGAATTGCTAGTCTTAGAACAAGTAGCTAAAACACGTGCCATATTTCGCCATGCTGCTCTTCTCGACGATGATGATGATGAGGATGAAGTTACCCTTGATATTTCTCAATTTTGTAAGGGTTCATCAAGTTCATCTGTTCTGATTCCTTCCTCGGAAAATTAGGGAGAAAAGACTATGATAGAATTACTAGCAGAGAACAAATAAAATTTATAAAACCCATGTCTGCTAGTCCTCCTCAACTCCCACAGTCTGTTGTTATCACACCCGAAGTTCACACTCACTCTCTAAACATGGGGGATGAGCATCTTAGCACTATTCCTGGAAAGGAATCGGACAAATTCATAAAGTCTAGTGTTGAGAACCTTGTCCCAATCCCAAGAGAGTCACAGGGAACTTTGATCATGTGTGTGATTTACCTTCCCCTCTTGAGTGTTCAAACGATCATTTTGAGACTTTCTTAGATTTTAATGATGATTGTACATCTCATGGAGACATTGAGTATATTGAGGCATCACTCCCACAGTCTGATGCTGATCCTCTTCTTGAGGAGTTCGCCGATGAACTTACTCACATCAATCCACTTTCAACAGGAAGTGATGATGGTCTCCTTGATTTTGAAGCCGATCTGGGAGAAATTGAAAGTCTCCTTTATCATGATCCGTCACTCACTTCTGATCCCAACAGTCCAATAGAGGATGTTAATCTCTTTGTTCCCAAAACAATCAATACTACTCTCACCAATCCTCTATTTGAATTCAAATCTGAATTCACTTTGATTTCTGATAATCCAATCTTTGGTATTCGGAATAAGGATTGTGATGAGTCTATTCTGGAACATGAGTTCACAGATTCAAATCTTGTGAACTCACTCATCATATCATGACTCCTCCGGAGTTTGATAGCCCAGGGGGAGATGCACTCAATCATGAGGATTTGCAAATTCCCACCCACCCTCCCGGGATGTTTTTGAGCTTAACCCTTGAAATCCAAATTCAGGCTAATGAGCCTGATCTCGAGGAAGAAAATATTATCATGATTTTCATCATGGTTTTCTTCCTTTTCTTCACCTATAAGGTGACTTCTTCTCTTCTTCACTCCTTCAAGAATGAAGACACCATCTTTGATCCCGACATTTTCATTTACCATTATCTTGAGCCGGGTACTTATCTCATCGGTGTGGAACTTTCACGTGCTTCAAATGTTTGTCCAAACTTCTTGAATGAAAGTCAGATTGAGATTGTCTTTTCCACATCATGCTTCCCCATGGACAAATGAATTCGGGGTCGAGTCAAGCTAGCGACTCGGTAAACAAAAACAGTAGCATGTACTTAGGGTTTTCACCCTAAGTGTGGGGGAGTTCCCCTGCTATGGTTACAAATAAAGTGAAAAAAATGGTGTTTCCACATTTAGATTGTAATGTTGCCCTTTTACGTTCCAAGAGTCGGCATAATAGCCGGGACTTTGAATATTGAGGACAATATTCATTCTAAGTGTGGGGGGGTATTCTAGCGAATTTTATCACATTTGAATTTTATCACATTTTACTATCTAGTACCCCCGTTTTTGGCCAAAATCTTAAAAATTAAAAAAAAAATCACTTGTGTTTCAAAATTTTTGTGGTTATCAGTCCGCCATGTCTAAACGACAAAAGGATTGGCTAATCCAGGAGCAAACGGCTCTTGGTAAAGATATATCAAATCCGTTTACGGCTTGCAATTTGCCCAAAATTGTATGGTATCTCAACTCGCCATATCCTAAAAAGTGAAAGAGTTGGCTAGCCTGCAAGATTATGGCTTGTGGTAAAGGCAGTGGAAAAACCATAATTGGTAATCAGCTCACCAAGATGTTGACTATTCCATCAAGAGTTGGCTAGTCCAGAAGCAAACGGCTTTTGGTAAAGACAAATCAAATCCGTTGAAAGCTGGTGGTTTGCTCAAAATCACATGGTTATCAAGTGGACCATAGTTCTTACTTGAACTGATACATTTGGCTACTCCAGAAGTAATGGCTTTCGGTAAAGAGATTAAAATCCATTAAGTTTTCAAAACAGTTTATTGCTAGGGACTAGCAATAGTTTAGTGTGGGGGATTGATAAGTGCTCAAACACTCATCATTTTTGGTCAATCTGAACTGCAAAAACATTTAAAAACAGTCAAATACGCATCAAAATACTGAAAATATCCCAAGGATTGTGTTTTATATGTTTCGGATGCAAAAAGAGTAAAAAACAGATGAAAAACGTACAAAGTTTGCAAAATTGGCTGTTTCAGTCCCCCAACTTTCATAAAATGTCAAAACTAGTCCCTGGTCATTCAAAATATGGAAAATTATCACCAAAGGTCCTTTTAAAATCATAAGTTGTCATATTTAGTCCTTTGGTGAAAAATCTCAAAAGTTTTGGAAATTTACAAACTGGAGTTTCAGATATTGGCAGATTTGGTCCCTGGTGGAAAATTTTTGGAAGAAAAATCATTTATGGTACTGTGGTTATTTATTTTGGCAAGTTTAGTCCTTGGCATGAAAGTTTGAAGAAATTGCAAATTAGTCCTTCAACTTTGCAAACTTGTCAGATTTGGTCCCCGGATGTGTGAAAATGAAAAAATAAATTCATGGTCCTTGTATTATTGGAATATGGTAGGTTTGGTCCTCATGTTAACTTTGGGAATACTACAAATCAGGCCCTTGCATTTTCAGATTTTTACCCACTTGGTCCTTATGATAAATATGTAAACCAAACGGGCCATTTTGATTATTAAAAACACAAACCACCAAAACCAATCCAACACCCTTACCCATTATCCAGCCCACCTTATTACTCCTTGGCCCAACATCACCAAAAGCCCAAACCTACAAAACCCTGGTTTAATAAATCCCCAGGTCAAACCTAGGTCAACCCCTTCCACCTCCCACACACCCGTGACCTCTATACCTGCTACACCCCACTCATACCAACACCATCATTACTTCCCTGCAATACTCAACATCCTTACTCCTACCACACTCACTTTCCACCATTACACAACAAAACCTACACCCTGCTACAAACAAGCTGCCAAAATTGTTAGATACCATTTTTCACGCCAAAAGCAATTGAACGACCAGGATCCAATTGACTCATCCAAGGGCCAGAATGATTGATGGGAAAGCTACAGGCAACTCTCAGAAACCCTAGAAGAGGAGTATAAAAAGAAAAAGAAGAAGCACAGAAAAAGTAGTAGATTTTAGTGGATAATTTAGGGTAGAAGTAATTTTAGTTTAATTTTTCAAGTATTGTTAGCTTTAAATCTCAGTTGTAAAACTCTTTTCTTTAAATTCAATAAAAGTTTAGAACTTTGTTTATGTGTACTTGTTTATTTATATCTGCTTACTTTAAAACTGCTTATTTATTTTTCGCACTTATCAACTGCTTAATTGGTGCTTATCCCTGCTCATCTTATTGCTCAGTATAGTCCTAATTCACTTGTTCCTGGTTTCTTTCAGGTTGATACCCATTAGGATAGGTTTTGCTTGAAATTTTCTCATTTTGCCTACTCAAGCTTTTGGCTTTTTGGCTTTTTCCATGTGCTTATCCATCACCTCTTATGCTTGTTTAGATCATATTAAACTTAGTTTGTAGTAGCCTTCCCAAATCATAGCTCAAATATTTGTTTCTGGTTTTAAAATTCGAAACAGTCACCCATAAGGGACTGTTTGGCACTAAGCCCTTTCCCTTGTTGATAAATGATTCTTACTTGTTGTTCTACTTAAATCAGTTCTACTTAATAGTATTTAGTTGTTGTTAATTATAAATTTCCATTTTCAAAAGGTTTTGAGATACTTTACCTAGCTTTGCATAATTTTTCTACATTGACTGTCTTCATCTAGTTGCTAGGTCATGATCTAGGTTATGTTTCTTTACTTGTTCAAAATGCTCTACCCTAGCTGCATTTAGGATAAACCAAGTGTGTACCACTTGGTCTTTGACTCTTGCAGGTCAAATAACCCATTTTGACCCAACTATGCATCAGCAGCTAAGTGGCTCAACCCCACTTTAAACCCCATTTTTAATTTGCTTAACATTAGCTTTTAAGATTTGATTTCTGCATACTTGATCCTTGCCAGCTTGTTCACTCTAGCATAATTTTAGATTATTTTTATGAATTTTTTTAAAACCTGCACAAGCCCTCTAAACATGCCCCATCAGCCCACTGATGTGCTCTCCTATTTGCCGTTTAAGACTAGTTTTCTTGCTTAATAGTTGTGAGGCTTTCTTCACTGCTTATACATGTCCTCTAGTGCTTACATAGGGTCCCCATTAATGCCTCTTACATGTTTTCCCTTAGTGACCTAGAAATAAGCTTGTTGACAGCTTATTTGGTCCTCATTTTAGCTTGCTGCTGCAGCACCCCTTTGCACCCTCCCAAGCATTTTGTAGTTGCTTCCTTTGTTGTGTTTTAGTCCCCATAGGTTAGTGTAGTTGCTAGGTAGATGGTAGTTATAGGTTGTTAGTAAACTTTCTCATTTAGCTCATCTTTTTACCCATTTGGCCAACTGTCAACTGTCACCAAATCAGCCTTTCACGCCCCTTGATTTCTTTGCAATCCTAGGTTGTACATTGTTGTTGCTAGCTTGTGGTGTTGATTGTTTAAGATTCTTGTATTTTGTATGGGATTGGTACAACCTGAGCCTGCTTTAGTTCTGTCTCACATAGCACACTTTATAAGTTCTTTCCAAGTTCATTTGTGAACCCCAGGGTGTGATCCTTGGCTCATTTGAAAGCTCCCCTGGCTAGCTTTTAGGATTAATCTTCCTCTCGGTCCCTTGTTCACTCCTGTGGGCTCCACTGAGGCCTGCATATGGCACATTTGGACTGTGTGGGTGAATTGGATTTGTTTATCTTGCTTATATGCTTATCCAGGGTTGTTTGCTTGTTCTCTTCAGCTTATCTCAGTCATCTCATGTACTTCTAGCTTATTTGTTCTTTGGTGATTAGCTTTTAGCTTTTTCAGTTTCAAAAATTCTCTTCTTAGCTTATTTTGTGAATCTGTTGGTATAATAAGCTCATTTACAGCTTATTGTTGTGTTTTATAAAAATTGTCTTTTTAAAAGTTGGTTATTTTCAGTGTTCAAGTTTGTTTGTAAAAGAAAAAAAATCAAAAATAAAATAGTTTAGAAATCTGCCAAGAGTGGGAATTGAACCCTGGATCTCTTGGGTTGACTTGGTCAACACCAGACCAAACCCACGCACCATCTCCCCTAGGTGTATCTTAGTGTTTATTGTTTCCCTTTTTATTTTTAAACTAGTCTTCTTCATTTTTAGCTTATTTTACTTATTAGCTTAATTTTCTAGCTTATTTATAAGCATTTCCAACTTTTTATATTTTTCTTAGCTTATTAATAGTATAAAGTATTTTTAGAAAAAGTTTTATAATTATTACTCTTTATTTAGTATTTTTAATAAATCAAAATAGTTTAATTAGTTAAGAAATAGTTTTTAATTAATAATAATTAATTAAGTAGTTAAAAAAATAATTTTCTTTTTTCTAAAATTTTCTTTTATCATTAGGTTCGTAAAAATATAATTTTCATGTCCGTAGGGTTAGCGTAGCTTAAGTTTCACTTTTTATTTTGCGCATTCGCGTTTTATTTAATAAACTTTTACGTTTTTAAATTTAGGTTGCGTTAGTAAAAGTAGTTTGTAAAATAAAGAAAAACCAAAAATAAAAAAAGTGATAGCTTCTATTTAAACCCTTTTGGCTTATTTTTCTGCTTATTTATAAGCAAACTCTGATTTTAAATTTTTAGATTACGTTTTAGGTTAACTAGGTTTCACGTTATTGTTAATATAGTTTGTTTAAATCGTTCCCATTCGTATTTCTTTAGTGTAATTATTCAAACCCTTATATTCCCTTTCCTGTCCAAATTCACCCAATCACAAACTCGTTTTATTACAATTCACACCTCGTCGGGACATAACGACCCGGGGAAACCCCTATACTTCCACGGAGATTGACTCTAGGCAGTTTCACTTGGTTGACCATTCACCTGGTCAATTAGATTGACCGTTTGGAGCCAATCACACACCCCCAATAACTGTTCCATCAACTTCTCATACTCTAACAATTACTCACACTTATAGGAGGAGGAATAAATAGACAACTCCCCCTATCACAACACTCAATGTACCTGAACCTTTTTGTGTAGATACAAGTAGTGGTGGTTTAGGAGTAGGGGTGAGCATCGGGCCGGTCCCGTCCAGTCCCGACCCGATACCGATAGTCCCGACTCCCGATTTCGCCAGAAAACCAAACCGACTCTTGACCCGAAACCAGTCGGTTCGGTATCGGGGCAGTCCCGATTGGTCGGGATCGGTCGGATTTGTCGGTTTTCTTTGTCATTTTTTGGTTTCCATCCCGTCCCGACCCGATACTGACAGTCCTGACTTCCGATTGGCCGGAAAATGTAAACCGACTCCCGACCCATTTACTAGTCGGAATCGGAATCGGGACGGCGGGATGGTCAGAATCGGGACGGGAGGCGGTAGTCGGTCGGGTATGCTCAGCCTTATTTAGGAGTACTTCCTAGTCCAACTAGGGAGGAAAATTGAGCCAATGCACCTCTCCCAGCAGTTCACACAGCTGGAAGTGCAGAGGATAGTGTAACTTACAAGAATTGATGGACAAATGTACCACATTGGAGGCAAAAGTTCAACAGTTGGAAGATGATCTGAAGCAGACAAAGCTACTTTACAAAGATGGATTTACTATGCTCATGAAAAAGATGCACACAATGCAACCAGAAATCAACAAGCTCAAGAAAAAGAGAACTGCTCAGCTTGTAGTTTCTTCTCCATCCTCAGATAAAGATGGTGCTTTTGATGATTCAGGTGATGATATGGGTAATTCTCCCAAATAGGGGAGGAAAACAGATGCAAGGACCGAGGGGAGGAAATTAGACTTTGAGTAAGGCTTTGAAGATTTTAGAGGATTTTAAGGCTTTGATTCTGGTAATGAGCCTTTTGCGCCAACAGATGAACATGTTGAAGAAGTTCAAGGTACTGAAGAGATCTCTCAACAACAACAACAAACAGAAGATGTGGCTCAAATGCTCCAACAGAGATAATTGATCTTGATGCTCAAGTAACACAAGAAGAAGTATTGGACATAATATCAAGTCAACCCAAAGTTTAAACATAAGGCACTTCGAGCAGGGTAGAAGGAACTGATAGTGTAATTGAAGACATTGCTGATGAAGAATTTGATAGAAAAAGAAAAGAAAAGGGTAAAGCTCCAATTATTGAAGATTCAACTAGGAAACCAAGGAAGATTAAAGCCAGAACTCAAGCTCAGATTTATTTTGATACTGAAGTGGCTAAGAAAACTCAAGAAGAAGAGGTAGCAAAGTTTATGGAAGAAAAAAGAATTCAAAAGGAGTTCTTAGATCCAACAGAGATAGTTCCCATTCCAAACATTTCAAGTATTTATCAGCCAACTGAAGAGGAGATAGAACATATAATCAACACAGATCCAACCGTAATGTAGGACCGATAATACTATTGATTCATGTGGTTCAGAGGGTTGGGGAATGAGTACAAATGAGACATCCACCCTCCTAGTTGTGACTAGGAGGTGTATTTATATTACAAGACTAGCCTAACTTAGCACTATTGACTAAACTAGTCCTTGTACATAGAAAGAAATGCAATTGCCACATATGAATTTACTTTAAAGGCTAACAATCTCTCCCCAAAGTGATGTCATACGGGAATTTCTTACAACGTTCCCTACAAGTAAAATTAGATACAAAACATAAGCGCAGCAACTCTGAGAGTGGTCTTCAAACTTCATTGCTTCAATCAGCTTCCTGAATCTTCTCAGCTGCCATCTCTTTACTTGCAGAAGAACAATGTGAGCAAATCTAATTAGGGATTAAATCTGGCTTTTCACTCTCCCCTAATTAGTGCTCTCCCAAAAACTGACAACCTTTCTGATGAATGCCCTGAATCTGAAGAAGTCTTTTGATAATTAAATGCAAATCATCTTTAGTCTTCTAACACGTAGCGGAAAATGTAGAACAGACTGTAGACTCGACCTTCTTCAAGATTGTCCATTCGGGGGAACAAAATATCAACATCTTCATCTCACCAAATGCATTCCAGTTATCTTACATATAACAAATCAGCCTATAACGTACACATGAAATGATAACACCAAAGTAACAAGTTGAAACACTGATCATCTTGAATTTGTTGCCAGAAATTAGTGAAGGTGGATAAGGTAGAAGTACGTAGAAAAAGTTGAGAGGATAAGGATATAGAATCAACCAATCTCTGACACAAATCGTTTCATAAATCATTAAACCCGATCACGCGAAGTTGTTGTGCGTCCTCGATGTACACATTTCTCTCCCTTGATGGTTACGATTTTTCGGAATCAGCATGATGTACGTGGGAGTCGCACCAGGTTTTACCTCTCAAGGGATCTTGAGAAGCTTACAAACCCCACCAGGCAGTGTACCTGATCGTTGTAGTATAGTATAGTGACAAGTACCGGGGGATTGATCGTTCAGCTAGGAATAGTGTCGCTAGGATTAGAAAACCTAAATACTAGTTCTAAAGGTGAGGGATGATTCTTTTTGTATTTTTATATTTTTTAGAAAGCAAGTAAAAATCTCGGGTTTGAAGGATTTGGGCGGAATTAGTTGCTAGCCAACTAACCCAATACTAAAGATGCAATCAAAATAAAATACTAAAAATGAAAATAAACTAAATTAACTAAGGTTGTAAGCAATAAGTGGAGAAAATGTGTTTACTTAGATTTCACTACTCCCTAGATATCTTTTACACGTTAATTACTTGTTATAGTTGCATGGATGACGGATTGTATTCCTTAATACCATTCATGGGGTGGCGCACTTAACTCCCCAATCCTATGAGCTCTTATCTCCTCCTATACCATGCCCAGCTGATGCGTGGGAATTGCACCAGGCTTTACCTCTCGAGGGATCTCGAGAAGCTTACAACCCCCACCAGGCAGTGTACCTGATCGTTGTAGTATAGTATAGTGACAAATATCGGGGGATTGATCATTCAGCTTAGGAATAGTGCCGCTAGGATTAGAAAACCTAAATACTAGTTCTAAAGGTGAGGGATGATTATTTTTGTATTTTATATTTTTTAGAAAGTAATTAAAAATCTCGGGTTTGAAGGATTTGGGCGGAATTAGTTGCTAATCAACTAACCCAATACAAAAGATGCAATCAAAATAAAATACTAGAAATGAAAATAAACTAAATTATACTAAAGTTGTGAGCAATAAGTGGAGAAAATGTGTTTACTTAGATTTCACTACTCCCTAGACATCTTTTACACGTTAATTACTTGTTATAATTGCATGGATGACGGATCGTATTCCTTAATACCATTCATGGGGTGGCACACTTAACTCCCCAATTCTATGAGCTCTTATCTCCTCCTATACCATGCCCAGCACAACTATAGGGATTATAAACAGTGGCTCATGCATTAAATACAACCAATAAAGACCTAGTGCGCGTCGGTTCATGTTTCTTAAGACGTTCAAGCATGTTACCAATTGGAGATCTGCCAGTTTTCTTAAGCCTATCATATAAATCATTCATCCAATACAAGTATAAACAAGTAATCAACACATAATTAACATCTAGGTTTCATTAGATCCAAGCAAACACAAGATAGATCTAGCCTAGCAAGATGGAATTAAGACAAGAACAAGATATAGACAACCAACACATAGAGATATTGATTGAATTAAAAGAACACTTATCTCAATTACAAATGAAAGGTATCAAGGGCTTGGAACCCTTGAAACCTGTAAAATTCGCACCAACTTCGTACTTAGGGTTTCTCCAAAACTTCTCTCCTTTTAATGTGAAAATTAGAAAACTATATATAAGAAAAGGGGTCTGACGGCGTCAAGACCAAGCTTGTGACGCCGTCAACTCGCCGCCAAAACTTTTCTCGGACTGCCTTGATCTACATTTGACGCCATCAAGTGATAATCATTTCCAGGCCGTCATGACTTTTACTCTTGACGCCCTACTTCGTGACGCCGTCAAATCTTTACCGGATCGTCATGGAATTTTGCTCTTGACGCCGTCAGGGAGTTACTCTTGATGCCGTCACCTACTGTTCCCAGCATGGAAAATTAAGACTTTGGCATTTTCTTCACTTTTATGCTCCAAAAACGTCCGAATTGCTTCCTTTTCCAGATTTCTCTCCCAAAGTACCTAAAATCACAAAAGGAACGATTTAGGGCAATATTTGATCAAATAAATTCAATTCCGGGCTTAAATGACCCCCTAAAAACGGATCATTTTTTGCCTCATCACCAGCACAACCATAGGGATTATAAACAGTGGCTCATGCATTAAATACAACCAATAAAACCTAGTGCACATCAGTTCATGTTTCCTAAGACGTTCAAGCATGTTACCGTTTGGAAGTCTGCCAGTTTTCTTAAGCCTAACATCGAATTCACCCATCCAAAACAATTATAGACAAGTAATCAACACATAATTAACATCTAGGTTTCATTAGATCCAAGCAAACACAAGATAGATCAAGCCTAGCATGATGGAATTAAGACAAGAACAAGATATAGACAACAAACACATAGACATATTGATTGAATTAAAAGAATACTTATCTCAATTACACATGTAAGGTATCAAGGGCTTAGAACCCTTGAAAGACCTGTAAAATTCGCACCAAGTTCGTACTTAGGGTTTCTCCAAAACTTCTCTCTTTTTAATGTGAAAATTAGAAAACTATATATAGGAAAAAGGGTCTGATGGCGTCAAGAACAATCTTGTGACGCCATCACCTCACCGCCAAAATATTTCTCGGACTGCCTTGATCTACTTTTGACGCCGTCATGTGTTATGCATTTCCAGGCCGTCATGACTTTTACTCTTGACGCCCTACTTCGTGACGCCGTCAAATATGTACTGGGTCGTCATGGAAATTACTCTTGACGCCATCAGAAGTTCCTTCTTGACGCCGTCACCTACTGTTCCCAGCAAGGAAAATTAAGACTTTGGCGTTTTCGTCACTTTTATGCTCCAAAAACGTCCGAAATGCTTCCTTTTCCAGATTTCACTCCCAAAGTACCTAAAATCACAAAAGGAACGATTTAGGGCAATATTTGATTAAATAAATTTGAATTCGGGCTTAAATGACCCCTTAAAAATGGATCATGTTTCGCCTCATCATATACCCTTACACTTGAGATTTGCTTGTCCTCAAGCAAATGCGCTTTTATTCTAATCAAAATACAAGTTAGGGGTCATTTAACACTAATATAAAAGTAATTACAACAAATAATCGTTCCACTAAAGACCAATAGACAAGCACGGAGGTCATACATAAGCACCTCACAAATAGTGTTTAGATACTCACATCTCTCCGGTGTAATAAAGTAATATCACAATATGGAAACGGAAAATATCTCTCACTACCTGTCATAGCAAAATAGATTACCATAGGCTTGGGAAAGGATCAACCTCCACCACATGGCGTAAGCACCTAGGATAAACTATCAAAGAGGTCTTTTAAAGGGTTGTAACATTAGGTGTAGGGATATGAAATACACGGTTTTGTTGGATAAAGGAAGTTTTACTGGTGGCGAGTTAACAATCTTGGTTAATTACATGTACAATATGGCGTTGCTAAGCCAAGACTAGACTCGACTTAAGCTAATAAATGAAAAATAACAAAAACATAAAATGCACATAGAATGAAAAGGGATGGTAGTCCGTAAGTTTTTTTCTCTTTTTCTTTTTCTATTTTATTTTCTTTCTCTTGATTTTTTCGATTTTTTCTTTTTTTCTTTGCATACACTCTTACCCTACCATCCAAAATAATACATCATAGGGAATGAACATTTCCCTTACACTTGAATTTTTACATACTTTACAATGAACTAATCTAATGACTCGAATTAAGAAAATCAAAACACTTGGAGTACTTTTAAGATTAACGCACATATGGGGGTAATAAATGATGTTCTTCCCCATTACTCCATAAATTAAGTACTTTACCCTTGAGTCCCAATCGTCCCAAAACAATATGTACAAGGATATGACTCGACTTAGCAACCATGGAATCAATTAGATAGTTAACTTAGGGTTTAACAAATAACAATAATGCACTAAAAATGAGCGCATACACGGAAGGCTAAGGCGATTTAGGTGTACATTTAAGTGGGGTGTAACAAATTCTTCCTTTAAGTAAAATGCTTAAAGTTAGAAACGAAAAGATAGGCTCGGAGGGGTGTACTAGGGGTTTCGTGTACTAAAAATGAGTACAACGCTAAGGGTGTGGGAAAATTAGTTGACTTAACTAGCCAAGTAATATGACTTAAATGGTCAAGTAATTATGATACGGGTTTAACACAAGGGTGATCCTAATGCCTCTTATCATGTAGTAAATCCTACTACACGAATGTATTCTCACTAGCAGTCTCGGAATGCATCACTAACGCAAGTTCTAGAATCTAAATGCTACCGGTACACTCATAAGCACTAATAGTAAATGCTTTTCCTATCAAATCTAAAGGCGAACCTCACATATTTGGGTGGAAAATTTTTCTGAATATACGGTTATGTGCTAGTCATACAATCTCCTATCCATGAGACGCTTGCTATGGCTAAAGTTTCACTCCTAAATGTTGTAAAAAATTTTAAATTTGGCGCTAAAATTACACTAACAAGTATTTCTCATAGTTTTATTACACATCTACCATTAAACAAAACAAACTCAAGCGAAAGTGCATATGTAAGGTATCATCTTTTTACCCTCCCCTTACACTTGAGATGAACATTGTCCCCAATGTTCAAGTAAAGGATGTAAAAGTTAAAAAGTAAAAAGAATGAAATCAAATACTCCCCTGATTCGCTCGGTATGGATAATAAGGTGGCCAGGTTAAATCTTCCTCCAAGAAAATGAACAATCAAAGCTTCCCTTCCAGAATATAAATCATCTTCTTGTCATACATAACCTGTAAATCCTGAAAAAAAAATAGACAAAACAACCTCGCGTAAAATCGGCGGCATCCTATATAAGTTACTAAATCCTAGAAAACAAAATAAAATATAATGCTTGTGGAATGAAGTTTGCAAATCTCCTGGAGATTATAAAACTTAATAATTCACAAAAACCATAAGACTCCGTTAGAAAAACAAAACCGGTAAAATTTCCAGATTTTTACACGTGACGCCGTCAAGAGTAAACTCGTGACGCCGTCAGAAGTGACCTGCATAAATTCTTATGTTAAGTTTCCGGAAAATTTCTGGAAAAACTTGGTCTTACTTCCTGGAAAATCCTGCAAAACTTCATTATGACTCAATACAAGCATTTGACTCTAACAAATACGAATACACATGTTCATTTAATATTGTAGAGAATCATGATCGGTTTGTTTCTTAAAAACATATTTGGGGTTTCCCCTTACACTTATCTTTTGCAAAAATACTTTTAGGTGGAGTTAAGACTAGGCCAAAACAACAAAGTAAAGTATTTTCACTATTTAATTTAGAAACATGATCAACCAACAATAAAAACAAAGCATGCATACGGAAGCAAATAATAAACAAACAAAAATAAAATCACACAAAACATGGGTTGCCTCCCAAGAAGCGCTTTTCTTTATTTACGAGTCTTGTAGCTAGACTCAAGGTCATGGGTTACTACGTGACCTTATCCCTTGAAATGATATACCCCATGTAGTTGCGATCATTACTGTCATGGTGGTAGTGCCTTAACCTATCGATACTTGCAATCACCATCCCACCTACTTCACTTCTCAAGTTAGCTATCCCATCTTGGCTCACGCCTTCAATTGTGAAAGGCCCATACCACCAAGGACTTGGTTTATCGGGTGGTATTGTTGTTTCCAAGTGTCTCAAGA
This sequence comes from Artemisia argyi, assembly GCA_030686995.1. Classification (NCBI taxonomy): domain Eukaryota; kingdom Viridiplantae; phylum Streptophyta; class Magnoliopsida; order Asterales; family Asteraceae; genus Artemisia; species Artemisia argyi. The sequence continues at coordinate 17,131,216 of CM060683.1, read as the reverse complement.
GTACCAAGTTCCCTTCCTCAAATGGTACATGATTTTCTATGGGTTGAGTATGTTCGAAGTCGACCTGAACCTTATTGCTTTTACTTCTTTCATTTTTAGCCTCCTTATAGCTTTTGATTCTTGCCTCCCATGCAAGAATTTTATTCTGAACACGAATGGGTGTCGTGTCAATGTTGTTTTTGATCTTTCTCCAACTCAAACTCTCATGCCCACTTCGCGGAGTCATGGGGAAGCTAATCTTTCTTTTTCCAAATTTGAGCTCAATCTTCCTACCTTCATACTTAATGACAGCCAAGAAAACTTTTGTGAGGGCTACAAGATCTGAAAGATGGTCTCGGGTGGGTTGATTTATGATTTGTTTTTGTTATTGTTGCTGTCTTGACGAACAGAAGAAAGAAAGTAACAATCTTGTTATATTTCTTTTCTCATTTGTTTCGGATATAAACTAAAGTGTACTCTTCAAAAAGATTGATCGATGAAGAAATTTTTCGTGGGTGAGATCTTCAATGGTTTGATATAACTTGTGAATACCAAGAAAACAATCTGAGATTTCTTGATTGTTTTTGTAGGACCTTAGATCTAGCTTTATCACCTAAGAATATGATGTTAGAGAGAGAAAGAAGAGCTAGAGATAGAAAGTAGAGAGAGAGATGGAGAGCACTATGTGAAAGAAAACCTTTGATTAGCATGAACTCCCACCCTTCCTAACAAGCTTAGGAGGGTATTTATAGTTTTTACATTTGCCACCATGGGCTTTCTCTTGGGCCTTCTTTTGGGCCAAGCCATTTAGGCTTTTACATAACCTTAATAGACTAGCATTCAACTAACTATAACATGAATATATTTAACTAACTATTTGATTCAATAATGATCGTCACTTTTAATCCTAACAATATCCCCCTAAAGGACGATCATTGAGATCTCTCTTTGATTACATAAATGATCAACACTTCTAATGCTAACAATCTCCCCCTAAGGGTGATCATTGAGATCTCTCTTTTGTGACCTTGATCTTCGTTCTTTGAAGCTTGTTCTCTTTGAACTTTGAGTCTTGTCGTGTAATAGTTTTGCTAGATCCTTTGTTCCAATCATGCTTTGTGATCTTTCTTGCCTTTGATCAACATCTTTACTCTATTGTCTTTACGTCTTTTCCAACATGCTCATACTTTTTTTTTACTTTGAATCTTTGAGAAGTTCTCTTTTCTTTGCCTTTAATCTTTGTTTCTTTAGTTTGTAGATTCTTTGACTTTGACTTAGAAATGTTCTGAGCTTTGCATTGCTTTGATCTTTGAAGAGAGCTTTGTAGGGTATGAGCATGTGGATCTTTGAGTGATGGTAACGGTCTTTCTCCAAGGATCATTCATAAGTACCTGCATAAAACAGTTAGCAATAAAGTATCTGGTACTTACAGGTTCGGAATTAGAGATCGTCAATAGCATAGTGTGAAGACTCCTTCTAACCCTTACTAAGGTCGTTCCTGAACCAGATACCCCCGAGAGGGCTTACTAGATCTACCTAAGTACATCGATGATTCAGGTGAATCGCTGGAGATCACCCCACGACTATAGACCATTTTGGGACACAGTAACCATCATGATAGATAAGGCAAGATCCGTAGATCTTATAAAAGACTCTTACACCTTGTGTCCTTTTTGGCGAACACAAGTGTATGCAATTGGAAGTGTATCCTAAGAGATCATTTGATGAATCTCGGGGCTCTAGACTTGATAAGTGCACATTTGGTTTCCTATGCGGTGATTAGGGAGAGGTCTCCTGCTTTAATATCAACCATCTCTAAGAGACAGGTTGATAGATTACACCGGTTCCCCGTGAGAATGAAACAAGTACCTTTTGAGAGATACTTGAGTGGCTAGAAGGTTAAGTGCAGTGCGTCACCGGGTCCATGACATCTTTATCTTCAATACCGGTGTCAGCTTAGTAACAAACCGTAGCATATGAATTGAACCCGGTGTCTGCCCTAGGGTTAAACATATGGAGGGCTATTTCTTTTCACCCTTTCATTTGCTTTTCTTTTTAATTCTTCAACCCCTTCTTTCTCCTTTCTCATTTTCTCTTTTTTTCAATCATACCTAAGGACTTCTAATTCTAATATATTGGATTTGTCCTTGGGCAGATACCTCCGGCTCTAGCCGATCATAGGATGGTTTTCCCTAACCTTAGTCACCTTATAACTTCATGACTATCCTATTGTTCCCATTGAAACCATTTATAAAAAATCTCTCAAAGTGTTTATTAATGCAAGACATGTTTTGTTAACACTTTGAGAGTTTTGATTTTCTTTTGAATGACTCCCCCGTCACATGTGCTCATGAATATTTAAGAAATTTGCACATGCGGGAGGAGTAAGCACTTTTTGAATTAATCCATTCTTAATAGGCATATACCCAAGGGACACGTTTATGTTGCTTAGTTAAAGGGATCCATTATCAGCTTTTAGGTGATAACTAGCCGTAATAACTAACTTGAAGTTGTTAACATTCCTTAATAAGGAAGTTAGACCCGTCAAAGTACACATCTAAAAAGAGTTTCTCGAAACGGTACTTTCTACTTGGATAAATCCTTTCGAATACTAACTTTTAAGCTTCGTCAATTCGAGGGTTATAACTGAGTCGAGCTCACACGAGATTCTGCCACAATCAAACATTTTGATCACATTTACATCACGTCTTCTCCCCCTCAAAAATTGCATATCCATGGTATTTTTTATACCAGTTGATTAAAACCTTTTCTTTTTGGATAGCTTATGGGAGAAACGGATGTTTGTTAATTCCGTATTTGTTTCCTTTAAGCATAATCTTTTTGGAACAACTTTTTATTACTCCCCCTCAAAAATAGGACATTTTGAGTAAATTTAAGCCTTTAAGTATTTGAGGGAGTAATATCTTGAGCTACATCGTGAAAAGTTTTGAAAACCTTTTGAAACAATGTTCAAAATTCTGTTCAAAAAATTAAGAAGACTTTGATAAGCTATTTTGGTGAGAAGTCTTCTTATCTTTTAGGATTGTCGCACAGAAATGTACAACAGGGTCCTTTCTTTGAGAATCGCGGGTTATACACTGTTATGTGTGCATAAGCCATTATGTTTTTTGGATAAGTGCTCGAAAAATATTTAAAACCTTTGTTTAAACTTAAGCACTTTCCTTTCTTTGAAGAACGAGTCCTTAGCTGAAGTACTAAGAAGTCATTATGTTGAAGTTCGAGTCCTTAGCGGAAGTACTAAGAAGTCATTATGTTGAAATTCGAGTCCCTGGCGGAAGTACTAAGAAGTCATAATGTTTTTGGATTAGACAACAACTTTTGGAACCCATTTAAGTACAGCGCCAACGGGTTTACCATATTTTGAAATCCATTTGAAAGTTGTGTCAATCCGAGACAAAGAAGTTGAATTCCAACGAGGACTGAAAACCTGTGTTTCATTTTGAAATAAAGCTCGTGGAATCACCGGTGATTTAAAACTCTTTCTCTTTTGAAAGTTGTTTGAGAACCCGATGTCTCTCTTGGGGTTTTAAAACTTGAAGTAGAAGTTTTCCATCCATTGTTGAAACTCGGCGTTTCATTTCAAAAATTCGTTTTTGATATGAATGGAAACCTTCCAGAATTAGGATTTTTCAAAGCATAGCCATTCCTTTGTTGTAGCGGAAGCATTTCAGAGTATGAATATTTCAAATGTTTTGAACGCTTTGCTTTGGTTTCCACACTGGCTTTACCGGAGTAAAACGAGAGTATGGAGTTTGAAAACCTTGATTCTTATCTTTATGAGCACTTGCATTTGAAACCTTTTAAGGAGTAAATGTTTCAGAAAAATTTGGTCTATTTGAAAACTGCCTTCCTTTTTGCAAAGAATAAGTGGTAAACTGAGAAACCCTTTTTGAAAATATTTTTGAAGATTCACCTGTGTAAACCTTCTTTAAAACACTTACACTAGTACAAAAATGGGATTTGGTCACACATGTTGTTTTTCGAACGGCCACACAGTAACTTTTTTATGTGACTAAATGAACCAGAATAAAAGAAACAGCCACACTTGATCCGACTTGTGTGACCATTTCGTCTTTCCAACTAAGGCTACAGTCACACATTTGAATATTTTCGTGACTAGAGGTATCTTGTAAAAAAAAATTTTGATTATTTAGTCACATATAATTTGGGACGTGTGACAGATACAAATAAGTTTGAAACATTAGTCACACTATATATATACATATGTAACAAATATATGTCACACAATTGAATAGTGTGACCAAAATCCATATATGGTCACATGAAGTAATTGTGTATGTGGCTAAATCATATACTCAAGTTTGTCACACATTATTTAAAAGTGACTAAATCATATAGTCAAATTTGTCACACATTATTTAAAAGTGACTAAATCATATACATGTACAACAATTAGTTTTTCCCAAAATAAAATTTCCCTCTTCTCAACTTTTCACAATGCCCACCTAAATTTTTCACAAAAATCAAATTGCCCTCCTTCCCAAATTCCCAAATATTTCATTAAACATCCCAAATATCCCTCTCAACTTTTCACATAGATCTGGTCATCATCTTCTTCTTCTTCTACCACACTCGCATCCCTCTTAACTTTTCACCAGGTCTCTACCTTTTTCTTCTCCACCTTCACCCTTAGAAACACACAAACGAAACAAAACCAACAATCTTCCACATCCCTTGTCGTACCAACATCAACGTGCACTTCTTTGCACACCGGCTGTTAGACAAAATTGCGCAGCATGAAGAAGATGAGGATTTGAAGGATGAGGTGTTGTTGGCTGATTTGTTGTTTATATGGAATTTTTAGGTTATTATTTATTTATGGATTATTATTTATTTAGGTTAATTTGTTGTTTATATGGAATTTTTAGCTTTATTATGCTCAAGTTATGGTCCATTTGTTCCTGATTTACTTTACTAAGTTTGTACTTATGTTTTATTAGGAAAGTTGGGGTGAAATCAAGATTAAAGTTATAAATTGATAAAATTTGGGAGGTAGTAATATGATGTTTGTGTAAATTGGTTATCTGTTTACTTGAGGATGAAAGAATAGTAAACTCGTTTCAAGAACATAATGTGAAATATAGCCTGATATTGTAAATAACTAAATATCACTACTTTGTTTGATAGTAGTATGGAGGGGGCGTTGCGCATAAATTAGGATATCGGGTAAAATAGGGATATGAAAGGAATGACGCCATTAATGATGGCTTCGAATTTTGATGAATCCACAATTATATGATGTTGCGGAAACGTTGATTGAGTTGGGTGCTCGGGTGAATACTTTAAGTATGGATGCGTAACTTTGTGCTCCTTTGCGTCTAAATGTGTATGGCTGCTTAAATTTTATAATGTTCTCATTTTTGGAAATAAATTCTTCCAGGCTTTCAATCTGTTTTCTGTGATTTAGGTCGGCAAACTTTTCTTGCTCATCAGTTACTCTTGTTCTTTGTTTATGGTTTCATAGACAAGTCTCTGTTGAGGAAGGAGAAGCGAAAGCTACTGAGCTAAAGGTCATGTTTATTAAGACAAGCGCTAAAGTTGGGTTCAACATAAAGGTATCTTTCATGAGAAAGTTGGTTATTCTAATTTCTAAAAACTTTCTAGAAAGGGTAACTGAAATTTTCTTTGGTGTCTTTTCCGGTTAAAATTTCTTACCCGTGTCTTTTTATTACAGGCTTTGTTTAGAAAAATCACAGCTGCATTACCAGGTGTGTAATGGAGGAAGAGGTGCATCAGCTTTCGGTGTGGAACTTATGTAAGTAGATGGAGTTCAAAGTGTTGTAGCTGCCCATGTGTATTGCAATATTAGTGTACTTCTGAGGCTGAAAAAGGAAACTGGGAGAAGCTTTAATTCTGAAGTGTGCAATAGGAAAGAATATCGCAACCCGAACTTCTTGCTACATGCTGTAACTTATCAGGACATTGATCAGCTAGGATCTTGCTTCAGTAAAGATGTTTTTAATCCTCATGGTTATGACAAAAGTGAGTATTATGATGAGATTGGTATGCCTCTATTCTTTCTATTGTTTTATCTTAATCCATCTCAATACGTCTTTTTAAAAGTTTATAAATAGTTGACATGACACGTAATTAATTTATTAACAATGGATAATTGTTTCTAGGATGAGTGGCCAAATAGGCAGATGGGTGCACATTTCACTTGTGCTTTTAAATATTAGCAAATTTACTTAGCATTCTAAGCGTTGGAACTCACACATATTGAGACATGATGTAATATATTTTGTTCAGGTCTTCAATAAAGTTGATTTCTAACTGATACCTAGAACTTTGTTCTTGTTCTATTCTCGTTTTACTATTTTCTAGAGCTTCGGTGTTCTATCTTTTCGTGCAGGAAGATAGTGAGAAAACCGGTAAAGTGACATCTGCAGGGATGTATTTCTTGCATTTTCAAGTATATAGAATGGATTCAACTGTTAATGCTGTAAGCACCCATCAACAACTATAACACTTTCCCGCCCATTTAAATCTGTGTAATTGATTTGGTGATGAAAGCACCCTTGTTATCATTTTGTAGTTGGCAATGGCTAAAGACCCTGAAGCTGCGTTCTTCTACTTGAATTGGTAATTTTTTTTCTGTCAGGCCTTGTTAACCTGTAGTATTCAGTTTTAGACAAGGGTTGAAAGTTAGGCAAGTTAGGGTTATAGGTTAAAGAGTGGACGCAGGTAAAAAAACAAGAATTTTTATCGTCAGTTGAGTCAGGCTGTGCCAACCCAAAGACAGTTTTCTTTGTCCACATATTGTTCTTTTTATATATTTAATTACTGTGTCAAATACTTTAAGAAAAGTATTTTTACTATAGTAATCTAACCTTGAAAAAGTGATTTAGAAGGTTTTATGCATATGAATGCATATATTAGATGACTTCCCAACCTTTGTAATACGAATGTCATGAATTATTTTGTTTAGTCATGCAATAACTTTTGTATCATATCTAAATTTCAGTTATGTTGCAATAAGCAGTCTGGTGTATTGTTAATATAAAGACCAGATTTTTTAAATTTCATCCACCTGGAATAAGTATAAATTATCTTGCTCACACTTGGAGGTGAAGGTTCTGCAACGTGTAGCATTTTATTTTGTCTAAAGACATATGCTTATATGGCTGAATCTTATACTTGTTTGTGTACATAATTTGAGAATCATAAATTTACTAAAAGTTATACATCTCATGGCAGAGGTTTGGTGGACCACCGGGAACGACAATGGATTGGCAAGGAGCTCCAACTAGTCCTAGTGCATACATCATGAAAATAATTTTGCGGTTAGAGATACCAGTTGATACTTATCCAAATGTACGCTTTTCTAATTATCACTTTTAGCATTCTATATTTTTGATTTCATTATCTGCTGAATTTAATTTTCACCTTTTTTGGATTCTAGTTTAATTTTGTTGCAAGGCTTCTCGGCCCTAGAGGCAATTCACTAAAACGGGTAGAGGGTACAATAGGTTGTCGAGTTTTTATAATAGGAAAAGGGTTAATTAAGGATCCATAACAGGTATTTATAATCTGAATATTTTAAGTTTTTTTGTCCTAATGTGTTTTTGAACTACTCTTTGTTGTAGTTTGTCGAGATGGAGAGGCTTCATCACACACTACAACAGCTCGAGATTGAGTTAGCTGAGACAAAAGAAAAGAGTGGAACTAACTCTGATGGATCAAGAACTACTCAACCAAATGGAAAGGATGTATCTCATTTAGTACTGGTAGTGTATTAGTTACAACTGTTAGTTATAAGTTAGTACTGTTGGTTCATATAGTTAGTACTGATTATATGATATGTATAGTTATATGCATTCCAATTTTATTGTATTTGAATTTGTTTTGATATATATTTGAATTTCTACTGATATATACTGATTTCTTAAAAGTGACTAAAAGATGCATATAGTCACACTTATTAATACTTTTGGTCACTGTTTGCTTAATTCGTTGTGTGACTAAATATTACAAAATGTCACACAAAAAAAATTCATGTGGCAATTGGATGATCAATAGTCACACAAAATATACATTTCTTCACCTTAAACATCATATGGTCACATTTATTAACATTTTTGGTCACTTTTTGCTTAATTGTGTGTGACTAGATACCAAGAACAAACATGCTTTGTGTGACTAAATATTACAAAAGGCCACACAAACTAAAAATTCATGTGACCATTGGATGAACAATAGTCACACAAAATATACATTTCTTTATTTTAAAAAACATATGGTCACATTTATTAACACTTTTTGCTTAATTATATGTGACTAGCTCCAAAAAAACGACACCCGTTGTGTGACTAAATCATCACAAACGTCACATTTATTATATATTCATGTGGCCATAGGGCGGAAATAGTCACACAAAATACACATTTACTTGAATAAATCATCTCAAATGTCACATACATTATATATTTATGTGGCCAAAGGACGAACAATAGTTACTCTCAAAAAACATTCGTGTGACTATAAAGTGTTTACGGTCACACATACTCATTAATCCAACAAAACATGTGCATAATTTGTCACACATATTCGGGATTTGGTCAGTCTTTTTCAATGACAATGGTCACGAACTCAACAATGTCACCATATGCCACCTACAGTGGCACCACCTATGGTGACACACAACGAAAAAAATGTGTGTGACTATATGCATATCGTTACACATTTCTGGCGTGACCAATACCACTTTTGGTACCAGTGTTACTTGTGGTTTAGACTCGTTTGAAACTTGAGATTTTCCTTTTAACCGGTTAAGAACATCCAACTTTACTTTTAAGGCATTGTATGACGTTCTCAAATCATTGTATTCCTTTTGAAGAGAAGGATGATCTGATGATGACAGTTTTTCTTGCAAAGAAGCCTTTTGATTTTCAAAATGTGCAAAATATTTTTCATATTTGTCTGTTTCGATTGAAAAATCATTTTTGGCATCGTCAAAATCCTTGGTTTGTTGTGCAATCGTTTTTTCCAATTCAACAATTTTATTTTGAAGCACATAATTTTCTTTTTCAAAAAGATGATTTGGTGTGATCTGAGAGTCAGATTTGTTTGAAGTTTGATTCTGAACTCTTGACCGCTTGATTGAATCAAACAAGTTTTTGTAAGTCTGTTTCAAATGCTCATTTTCTTTTTGTAATGATGCCACAGCATGTTCCAATTCAAGATTTTTTGTACCAAGTTCGTCAAAATCAAACTTAATATTGGTATCATCACAATTTTCTTCAAAAATCTTTTCTTTTTCTTTAAGCACCGGTGTCAAAGAATTTTCCGAAGATGTTTTCTCATTTTTCTGTTGCAGTTTTAGTTGGAAAGAGATACTTTACGCTTCAAGTTTTGTAATATCTTTCTCAAACTGAGCAGTTCTTTTTGACAATTCATCTTTGACATCAGCTGCTTCGTTTTAAAGCTCGGTGATTTTCTTTTTGAGATTAAGATTTTCAGATTTCAAAGAAGATGTTTATTCAAAATGCACATTCTCATACTCATGGCTGACAGATGCTGACTTGAACGACTCTATTTGATTTGTGAAAAATTCTTTTTGAATGTCCAGAATTAAGCATTTTTCATCAAATTCGTCTTCAAGAGAGTGAACGTACTTTAGATCTTCTCTCATTTTAGTTACAAGATGTTTTTCAAAGTACTCAAAACATAAGTTGATATCTTTCACGCGAGGTTCAATCTCATCTTTCAAAATCTTTTTGACTTCTATCTTAAGGCGTAAATCTGATGAAAGAGGATTAGAGAAAACGTTGTTTGTGAAGTTTTGCACTTTGTTATACAAAATAGGTGTTAACTTTTGCACTTTGTTTAAAAAACAAGGTTTTTCATTTTCCACATGAGCACTATTCACAAAACCAATCCCCGATGTTTGTTTATCAACCTCCTCATCTTTAGTAGGCAGCATGTTGATAGTCTGAGAAGTCTGTCCCAATTTTTGAAGTTTGTTTTCAAGATCGTTTGTTCGTTTCAAAAATTCTTGATTTTCATTCTCAAGTTTTGTATTAACACTCTCAAACTTTGAAGTGGTTTTCTGAAGCCTTGAATTTTCACTTTTTAAATCACTGTTCTCTTTTAGAAGCGCTTCAACCTTTCTGTTGTTAAGAACCATTTGTTCATTCAATTTTTGAATGGAATGCTTTTTATCCAAAACAGCTTATCTATAACCAACTTCAAGTTCTTCTTTTCTTTTTAAAAGTGGTTTGACAGACTCTCCATACATTTCAAACTTTTGAGCGTGAGATTTAAGGTTTGAGATTTCAAATTCAAGTCCAGCTTTTCTTTTTGTTACATTTTCAAAACCTTTTTCCATTTCCTTAAATCTCTCAAGCTCTTTTGTGAATAATACATTCGCTTGCTTAGCTTCACGATTGTCGTTTTTGCACTTGTCAAGTTCATATTTGAAATTATTGATTAATGAAGCAAATAAGGCATGATCTTGTTCATATGAAGATCCATCCTGGGCAGGCTCACCTCTATTCGGATCCATATCTGGAGTAGCAAAAGTGATATTACTATCATTTTGTTCCACCACATATGTGTCACTAATAGACTCAGGATGCTCAGGATGTGTCTGATTATGAGCAAACACATTATCGAACACAACAACATTATCATTATTGTTTGAATGTTGTACCGTATCCAATAACTCTGTGTCTAATGTAGGTCTGATATGATCATCTTCGGTATCCCAAAGAGCTTCATTCCTTTGTGTATCATAGCTAGGACTGCTGCTTTCAACCTGCTGTTCTGAAGATGAATCACTTCCCGTGAAAACAAAACTATCATCAGTATCTTTGTCTTTCTCTCTTTCAATCACCTCTGTTTCCTTTAACTGCATCTCTCTTTCAATTAGCTCTATTTTTTTTAACTGCATATCTTTTTCAATCTACTCTCTTTCCCGTTTCAGCTTCTCAATTTCATTTAACTCAGCTTCCTCAGCATCAAGTATCTTATCGAGTTCACCCATTCATTTATGCATTTAGTTCTGAAGGTCGAATAGCTTACCCAAAATCGTTGGTAGAATGCATCGACAAACTCTGACTGGTTCATTATCCAAGGGTTAAAGATACTCTGAAATTGAGTTTGGATTACTCTAAGAGCTACTTTGCAGTTACTTGTGTGAAGTTCCTCTTCATTGAGTAGTTTTTCAAGTTGATTCATGCTTTGGATGAGTTTTTCTTGGAAAATATGAAATTGGACTCTAACATAGTATTCAAATGCCACATCGAACCTTGGTTCACATCCATATGTATTAATGACTTTCTCAACTTGTGACTTGAACACTTTAAACACTTTCTTAGAATCTCTCTCTTGGATTTTCACTTTCATTTCCATTGTGTAACGATGTGTGATAAAGTTGATCTTAGGATCTTTTAAGATAACAAAGGTTGTTGTTTGAAGATTAGATGTTTTTGGCGAAGTTTGAAAATCGTATATGGCTGATCTTAGTGATTTCGAATTTTCCCTCAAAAAAAATGAATTTGAAAATTTTCTCTCCCAAAATTTGAAAATCACTATGAAATGCAATTCTAAGGTTACCAGAAAAATTTGAGTTTTAAAAATTTTGACGCCAAATTTTACCGAAAAAATTTGAATTTTGGCCTAAAAATTTAAATTTTGGGTCAAAATTTTCAACGTTATACCAAAATTTAAATCTCGCATAAAAATTGAACGTTTAGTCTCCCCTAGAAAATAAATTTTACTCAAATTTTCCCGCCAAAAACCTTTCAAACTCAATAACACCTTAGAACTCGATAACACCTTTCAAACTCGGTAAGGCTGCTTACTCGGAAAATCTTGTAACTCGGTAAAGACTTTGTAACTCGGTACACCTTGTAGTGATTCTAACTCGATAAAGTCTATAACTCGGTAACTTTGTGTAACTTGATAAGGTGAATGATTTCTAACTCGATAAGAAGAAATGAATTGAGTATAGTTTCCCTTTGGGATCAAAAACAAAGAACCTTACTCGATAAACGATAAGGTGTTTTAGTTAACTCGCTAAACTGACTAACTCGCCAAATAAGGAACTCGGTACAAAGTTACAGCTAACTCGGTGAACAAATTACCCTAACTCAATAACCAGACAGCTCTATCTCGCTAACCTAACTCGATAAAACCAAGCTAACTCGATAGAACGCCGATGAACAGTACCCAGATTCCAAAAATTCGCTTTTAAATCTAGTGTTTTCCACCAAATCTAACCTAAAACAACGTATATTATCCCTTGGCTCTTGATACCATTTTTTGGACCTTAGATCTAGCTTTATCACCTAAGAATATGATGTTAGAGAGAGATATAAGAACTAGAGAGAGAAATTAGAGAGAGAGACAGAGAGGTGGAGAGCACTATAAACGATAAGGTGTTTTAATCCTAACAATCTCCCCCTAAGGGACGATCATTGAGATCTCTCTTTAATTACATAAATGATCAACACTTCTAATGCTAACAGTTTTTTCTTTAACTACGAATCTTGATGAGGGTACTTGTTGTCTATAGATTTAGGATTTAGTCTAGAGGCGAAATCCAGCCACCCCTTCCCCCACCTCCCAATCGCAAAAACTTGCCCTTAAACCGCCTCTCTATTGTTCTTGTAATGATATGCAACCGGTTTTAAGGGTAGTTATCATCTAGGAAGGGGTGTGCTCTTGATTTTCATTCCTTTTTTTCTGATTTCTTCTCTAATTCTAATCCCTAACCGACTTTAATTATAGTCGGTTTTTTAATCGACCTATTTGTTAGGGTTAGATCTGATTCTATGAGTATACCCTAAACGATTACTTGGCTTCTCTTAATCACTATTGAGTGTAATTGCTTGTTAGGGTTTTCATTTTGGTTGGATCGTTTTTGTATTATTTTGATAACCTTCATAATTAACGATCCTATATGGTTATTATTTTGGTCAACTTTACACTCATATTTATAAGGGCCGATTGGGTTATTGAATTTGTGCTTAAAGCTTATAAAACCTTTTTAGGTTTTTATTAGTTCGATTGGAAGTAAACTCGTTTAGAGTTTTGGGATGCTGGAAGTATACCCTCGTTTAGGGTGTTGATGAAGGGATGGTAGTTCTTGTGATGAAGGTCTATTGTCATGTGGGTTTGGGAGAGTGTGACGTTCTACGTGGGTAGATGTTTTGAGTGTTATTGGTCACTTGAAAGTTAAGTTTGAGGGTTCTTATTAAAAAAAACTCTTTAGATCGTTTGGTGTTGATTTGATCCTGCACGCATACATGTTTATCATGTTGTTGGATCTGGTCCTTGTTCTTGCACATTCGATCTACTTGTTAGGGCTTTACCACCCTTGGTTCATTGCATGGTGGCCTTAATTATTCTGGTATTGATTCCTACATGGCTGTTTTGATGGGGTGATCATGGCATGTACGTTGCAAGTTCATTGTTTGCAACATGGTTGTTAGCGTTTTCTACAACCCTATGTTTATTCATTTGTTAATTAGGTCTTTTGTAGCTGGTTTTAATTCATCATCCTAGGCTATTGATATTGGACCTATTAATTATGATTGTAAGTCGTTGTCACTTGACATGGTGATTACATTGGAAGTTAGGGTTCATTAAGCCCTATGATCGTTTCTACATGGTTCAGCTAATAGGTTCTTTGACTTTGATGCTTATTGCTACTGGAATCGTTATGGCATGTAGAAGTGGGGAAGTGTGGGGTCTCGTACACCATGCAAGTTCAGGTTCTATGTGGATGGGATCACATGGAAGATTGATGGAAGTTCTACGATGGCTATTTTCTTGGTGCTACCTTAGTGAATCATATTTAATTCCTATTTTTATTCACTTGTATAGTCATTGTAGGTGGTAAGTTGTTTTATGTAAGTCATAAGAATGGCGTGTCATTCTTATATGAGAGTCTGTAAGTGTCCTAAGGGACTGAGATGAAGGAAGTCATCTTCATCCTTTGTACTTCGATGTTTTTTGGTGTAATATATTTTACCAGGGTGAATTAACCCTTTTACCCAAAAAAATATATTTAGGATTTAGTTAAGGTTTTTGGACTGAGTTCGTGGCTATGGTTTTGACTTCGTGTGCATCACAATCTCGTATAAATTTTCTTTTGGTTTTGTGACATATAATGTTTCAAACTGAAGTCAACACGAGTTTTAGTATTTGGTTTGTGGTCAAACAATCTCTTCTTCATCTTCATTTCTAGTAACTTTTCGAAAATTTTATCAAAACTTTTCAAAAAAAATTTCTCAACTTTTCAAAAAAAAAAGATTCTCAACTTTTCGAAAATTTTTCTAATCTTTTTGAAAGTTTAGGGTTTAACATTTTCGAAACTTTCTTTACAAGAAAGTCCGATTATTTTCCTACGACATTTCCGACCAAAAATTCCGACCATCTTTTTCTGGCAGTTTAGAGACCATGTATTCAGACCTATATTGACCACTTTTATGACCACAATATTCAGGCAAATGGAACAAAAAGTATTAAAAGATGAGCTTGCACAAAAATCTCATATCTTGGGATAAGAAAGGCATAAGAAACAGTTAAGCAATATACTTTTTGGCCATATGTTTGATACAAAAAAGATTGTTTAAAACTGCCACCACCAAAGATAAAGGAAAAAAAAATTTCCCAGATCCAAAAAGTACGAGTAAAACAGTTTTAAAAAAGAACGAATCCTCACAAATCAATTACACCATAGCTCTGATACCAATTGTAGGACCGATAATACTATTGATTCATGTGGTTGGGTCGGGGAAGGTCAAAGTAAAGGAAAGACATGGTATTTATTAGATTAAGAAAGGGAAAGATGTGTGTGTATTTTAGAGAGAAGAAGGAAGAAACACACACACACACCTATGAGTACAAATGAGACATCCACCCTCCTAGTTGTGACTAGGAGGTGTATTTATACTACAAGTCTAGCCTAACTAAGCACTATTGACTAAACTAATTCTTGTACATAGAAAGAAATGCAGTTCCCACATATGACTTTACTTTAAAGGCTAACAAGTAAAGAAGAAAGCCATTGAGCATATTGCTGACCAAAGTCTTACAACTGAAGAAAGATCAGTTCAGCTAGCTAACTTCATAATGATGAAGAATGATCAAGCACAGAATAAGATGATAAGTTCAATCAAGAAGAATCAGAAAAAGCAAAGGCTGGGAGGATGTGACAACTGGCAAATTAGGGAGCCTTTTTTAAAACCCGCATTACATTAAAAATTATAATTTTGGAATATTTAAAAAGTTTATCGTGACAAGATATTTTATGAACGTTGGAATGTTATTTTAATTGTACGTTATTTATGGGATTCGATTTCTTATTTATGGTTTGGTTTGGTTCTTTCGTGATGATTTATTTTTGAGATCATTATTTTGGCACTACATTGACTCCGGCACTAGGATAACCTAACAATTTTAATTATTTTAAAATTCGGTTCGGATATTTATATTTTTGGAACGTATCGCGAGGTTTTGATTATTTTGGAACGAGTTCGGTTTGAGAAAGTTGATTGGTTATTTAAGGTTTTGGGTTTGGTCCGTGTATTTACACCGGGCTACTTAACCCACCTTACCCCCTCAATATTATTATTATTATTGATAAAAAGGCTTTTTTTTATGAGTAAATTACAAATCGTCCTTGTGGACCGGATATAGCAACACAACACAACACGAACTACCTCATCATCCTCACACTCTCTCTCTCTTTTAATATATCAACCATCGCCGCCCCTTAAACCCCCAATAGCACCACCACCGCCACCCTCACAACAAAACTAACACCACCATCTTAACCATCTTTTCCCGATCTATCTATTGGTATAAACCACGCGCGATTTGGACCACCCTAACACCCCATACGAATTGATATCACCACTTTAACACCACCTTTGTTATCTTTTCTTTTTGGGTTTTTGAAGAAATCAAGTTTTGGAGCTTTATTGAAGGTGAGTGGCCACAAATCTTATTCGTGCGCCTCGATTTGTACCCAAACCGTGGGTATATGGGTATTTTCTTGATGGGTTTTGATGAAATCTTGATTAAAAATGATGGGGAAATGATATTTTGTAATTAAAAATCCGTTTGGTATCTTGGGTGTTGTCTTGACTCGAGCTTGGTGCTCGAATGGTGTTGTTTGGGTCGGGTTTGGATTTGGTTTGGCTCGTATGGAGCTTAACCGAGACACATGGTCTCGGTGTGGGTATGACCTTGACTTGTTTGGGAGTCTAGGGTGGTTATTGGTCCGATATTATTTGGTTCTTGGTTTTTGATTCTTGATATTTTGAGTATTGGATGAGTTGTGATTGTTTGGTATTATTGTTGTTGTCGTGGTTTGTGGCCGACGACCCTATGGGTCCGTTTGGTTCGACTTGGGCTCGTTAGAGCAATGTCGAGACCTAAGGGTCTCGGGCATGACCATAATATGATTATTGTGGTTTCATTTTGACCCGGGTTTGACTTGGTAAGTCGACCCGTACGTATGGTATATATATTGTTGTTGTTTATATTGTGGTTATTATTATTATTGTGTGGCATTATTTTTGGACCGAAGCTTTTGGATGGGTCGAGACACATTGTGGTCTCGACATGGTATACTTGTGATTTGGATTATGGAGTTGTGTTGACGAGTGTGGATTTGGGGACCGATTGTGAGATGGTCATTAGATGACGGAGATAGGTTAGTCGGGTGCCGTAGTCGGACCCTCATGTTGTAGCACGTAGATATGGGATTGATTTGGACGGAGTTGATTTATTTATTTTGACATGGTTATTATTTTTTTGGACTTGGACTATGAGCCGAGAGTGATGACTCGGACATGTGACCAAATTCTTATGACTCGATAAATGTTGGAGGGTCGATTACACGGTAAGGTGGTTAAACCTTCGTTCTTTGTGTATGAGATATGTTTGTGTGAATATGATTAAGTATGCGGAATCTACTTAACCACACTTAGAAGATTTATGTTTATTGTTATGGAAATGGAATAGTTAACACCAACCGATTCAATATTATTCAAAAGAAAATAATACGAGTGATCTTTAGCTTATCACTAGGGTTACAAAGACCTTGAATCTT
Organism: Artemisia argyi; assembly: GCA_030686995.1. Lineage (NCBI taxonomy): Eukaryota > Viridiplantae > Streptophyta > Magnoliopsida > Asterales > Asteraceae > Artemisia > Artemisia argyi. The sequence continues at coordinate 17,114,127 of CM060683.1, read as the reverse complement.
ATGTTTGTTCTTTCTATTTTCTGTATATGAGAGTTGTATATGGCATTGTCTCTTTTGTCGCATTTATCTACATATCTAAGATTTTCCTTTTATAGTCCAAGGAAATATCTTTTACAAACTACATGACTCAACAAATAACTAGCTTATGACTAATCACTATTCTAGCTTAGTCATACAAGATACATCATGTATCTAGGATAAACAACTCACTTGGAGTGTTCAATTTGATGACTAGAACTAAGATATTATCTTATTTATGCAAGTTGAATAAGTCATTCTTTTCGACACAGCTGTTTGTTATGAGTCATAGCTGCTGAGTCATAGCAGCAGCAGAATCAAGCAGCAGCAGAATCAAGCACTTGTGATTCTTGTGTTTATTTAATTCCTAACAATCCTCCCCTAAACATGTGAATCACATTCAAACATGTTTTTCTGAATTAAATGAGGACTTTGTGAAGATCTTTCAAACACTTCATTGTCAGATTTGGTTGATCTGAACTTTCTTCTCTTCTGAGTGAATGAACTTATCTTTCTCTGGAACACATCTGCTTTCTGATCGTTCAACAAGTAATGAACAAACATAGTGAACTGAAATTGAATCTTTTCAACTTTTTGAACTAGATAGAACTTTCTCCTTTGAAATGCTTCATCCTTTCTGAATACATCATTTAAGAATGTTCTTGTCATTTTCAACCTCTATGTCATCATCTTGTATGATCTTGTCTTTTCTTTTGGTTAATCTTCCTTAAACTGGGCTTGAATTTCCTCCTCTGAGATTCAAATATCATCATCTGATATTGATATCCTCCCCTTGTTTGAAAGATTTTCTCACAGTCATAACATCATCATCTGATCTAGCATTTTTCCATGTTTTCAGACAATTTGTACATGAAGCCATCAATTCCTTAAGAGTTTAAGATTCTGTCCTCATCACTTCTAGGTGTGTTAACTCCTATGAGAGGTGATTCAATGGACATTTTTGACTTATGGTCCATCAATTGATGGTTTTTTAAAGTCATCTTTTGAAAATCCTTTTAAGAAACTTTTGCCTTAGCAGTATGTATATGATTTTATTATGAAAAATCATACTGCTTACAACCATTTTGAAGGGATTAAGTGTGTAACAGACACTCAATCAAAATTTCGGTTTAAAGCAACCTCTGGTTGTGTGAGAACCAATGTTTTCAGTTATAAATAACCGCCTGTGTATAGATAAACCTATTCAAAAGGCTTTCTTTACAGGGTTTCCAGCTCGTGGCATTTGTTACCTCTAACACAAGTGTTAGATTCACTTTTGCTCGCTGTTCTTTCTATCAGATATCCGTAGATTAGTCACATTATACTTAAAAGTATAAAATGATAGAAAGTGAGTTGTATCAGTGATTAACTGATCAACTAATTTGTCAATTCAAAGTGAAATATCGTAATCAGATTCCAAGAAAGAAGTTTTAAGGATTTTTGAAGTCCCAAACCTTTTCTATCATGAACCTATTATATCAGTGGAAATGATCCGCAGCAATGATCAGCTTTCAGCCGCAATGATCAGCAGCTTTGATCAGCAAATTTCACTTGAAATAGCTTTTCAGCTCAAACATTCATACCTGAAACTGTTAGTCTAAAACCAAATAAACAAAGTACAAAGTACTTGTCTTGAATTAGAATAATCATAGAACTAACTGTATGAATAACTTCAAATATTGTTAATAGTAGACTTAGATAACAAAGTTAGATGCATTAACAAAAATCTATATACAAAAACACATTATATTGAAAAATTTAAAGATTAAGCATTCCAATACTTGCTACCAAGTACTGAAATCTTCCAACATCAAAAGCTTTGGTAAGAAGATCTGCAAAGTTTTGTTCTGAAGCAATTTTCATTACTTGAATTAACCTTTTCTCATTGCAATCTCTTATAAAATGATGTCTTATTTCAATGTGTTTTGTTTTAGAATGTTGCACTGGATTTTTAATAATGCAAATTGTACTACTATTATCAATATGTATAATGGTATGTAAGAAATTGTACCCATAATCAAGAAGTTGGTTTTGAAGCCATAGAACTTGACCACAGCAACTTGCAGCAGCTACATATTCAGCTTCAGTTGTTGAATTTGCCACAATTGTTTGCTTCTTACACTGCCATGAGATAAGTCTGCATCCAAGGAATTGACATCCTCCGGTTGTTGACTTTCTGTCCAAGCTAGCACCAGCATAGTCACTGTCTGAGAATGCTATCAAATCAAAAGGTGATTCTCTAGAATACCATAAACCCAACCTTGGTTGACCTTTGAGATATCTAAAAATTCTTTTGACTGCTGTTAAATGAGAAACCTTTGGAGTTACTTGAAATCTTGCACAAGCACAAACAGAGAACATGATATCAGGTCTTGATGATGTAAGATACATCAAAGAACCTATCATAGATCTGTATGTATGTACATCCACATTTTCTCCATCTGCATCTTTAAGAAGTGGCTTCTCAGGATCTATTGGGGTGCTTGCTATTTTTGAATCAGCAAATTGAAATTTTCTAAGTATCTCTGCAACATATTTGTCTTGACTAATAAATATGCCTTCAGATGATTTCTTAACTTGCAGACCCAAAAAGAATGTAAGTTCTCCCATAGAACTCATCTGAAACTTATCTTTCATAAGTTTTTCAAAGTCTAAACACATCTCCTTCCTTGTAGATCCAAAGATAATGTCATCCACATACACCTGTACTAACAGAAGATCTTTCTTGTGTTGTTTGATAAAAAGTGTCTGATCAATCTTTCCTCTTTGAAATCCATTCTCTAATAAATAGGAAGCTAGTGTTGCATACCAAGCTCTTGGTGCCTGATGTAGGCCATATAGAGCTTTAACTACCTTGTACACTTTGTCTGGATGGTCAGGGTCAGTGAAGCCTGGAGGTTGTGTAACATACACCTCTTCTTCAATTGAACCATATAAAAATGCACTCTTGACATCCATTTGGTAAACTGTGAAGTTCATAAATGAAGCATAAGCTAAGAAAAGCCTAATTGCCTCAATTCTAGCTACTGGAGCATAAACCTCATCATAGTCTATCCCTTCTTCTTGTGTGTACCCTTGTGCTACTAATCTAGCTTTATTCTTAATCACTATGCCACTTTCATCCCTTTTATTTCTAAAAACCCATCTAGTGCCAATTACTCTTACACCATTAGGTAAATCAACTAGCACCCAGACCTTTTGAATCTTGAACTAAAGAAGCTCCTCTTGCATAGCCTCTAACCAGCTTGAATTCTCTAGGGCTTTATGAATATTCTTTGGTTTATCTTGTGAGAGAAAACATACAAACAAACAGGAGTTTGAAAACTCATGCTGCTTTGAAGCATAAAGGGCATCAAGAATCCCTTTTTGATCTGAAGACATCAATTGTTGTCTTGTCTTCACACCAGATTGTACATCTCCAATCACATTTTCTAGGGAGTGGACTTTGTGAATTCGTGTTTGTGGAGTGGAAGGAACTTGATAATCAGATGGAATATTGCTTAAATCCACCTCATCTTCTGAAAAGTCTGATTTTGTTTCTTCTGAAGGACTATCAGCAGAGACAATTTGCTTATCAGCAGGAATTGTTTAATCATCAGCGGGAACATTTTGCTCATCAGCAGGAACATTTTGCTGTTCTTCTGTTCTTCCTTCTCTGATTTTATCTTCAACATCTTCTTTAGCTTTGCCAGAAGAAGATTCTCCATTGGTTGAAGTTAATTCCACATTGGTATTTGACCATATTGGCATCATCACATAATCTTGATGTGTCTTCTTGTCTAACCTTGCCTCATCCGTTGCTTGTGAACCTGAAAAATCATTAGTTTCTGCAACAACAGGCACATAATTCATTGAATGGGTTAGAGTTTCAAGATCAAATAGCCATTTTGGTCCTTGACCTTCTACATTAGACTTGTTCTCTAAGAACTCTATATGTAGACTCTCTTCTACTCTCTTAGTTCTTATGTTGTATACTCTAAAAGCTTTGCTATTGAGAGAATATCCAACAAAGAAACCTTCATCTGCTTTACCATCAAATTTTCTCAAATGGTCTAAGGTATTCAGAATTGTCACATGACATCCAAAAGGTCTAAGAAATCCTATTGCAGGAGTTCTACCACTAAAAAGCTCATATGATGTCTTATTGTGAGGCTGTACTATTAAAACTCTGTTCTGAACATAACAAGCAGTGTTGACTGCTTCAGCCCAAAAAGTTATAGGCAACTTTGAATCAGCTAACATAATTCTAGCAGCTTCTATTAGTGTTCTATTCTTTCTTTCAGCTACTCCATTCTGTTGAGGAGTTCTAGCAACACTAAATTCTCTTTTAATACCTTTTTCTTTGCAGAAATCATCCATAACTCTATTTTTGAATTCTGTTCCATTATCACATCTAATGACTTTTACTCTTTTGCTTACTAGGTTTTCTATCTCTGTAATGAAGGTCTTAAGGATGCTAGAAGTCTCATCCTTAGTTCCTAAAAAGAATACCCATGTAAATCTACTATAGTCATCAGTAACAACTAGACAAAATCTCTTATGCATTATACTACTTACTGAAACAGGTCCAAATAAGTCCATATGAAGCATAAACAATGATTGATTGATAGAGTTAAAAATCTTGGACTTACAAGAGACTTTGTGTTGTTTGCCTTTAAGACAAGCAATGCATGTTTGATCATTTTCAAAACGTTTTTGAGGTAAACCTCTTACCAAACCATTCTTAACAATCTTATTTATGGTTTTGAAGTTAATATGACCAAGTCTCCTATGCCATAACATAGATTCATCTAATGTGGCCTTTGCAACAAGACAAGTTAAAGCATCTTTAGAAACAATGTTATTCATATCAACACTGTACATATTGCCCTTCCTAGGAATTTTAAGAAGTACTTGACTTTCATCAGGCATCTTAAAATCAGGAGAAAGTACAAGACATTCAGTCTCAGTAAAAAGAACATTATTCTTTCTATCACACATTTGTGAGACACTAAAGAGATTATACTTAAGCTCTTGCACATAAAACACATTTTCAAAATCTAATTTACTGGTTTTGATAGTACCTTTACCAGTAATCTTTCCACCAATTCCTCCTCCAAAGGTAACATATCCACCATCAATAGATTGAAAGTTGGAAAGATAAGACATGTTGCCTGTCATGTGCCTTGAACACCCACTATCTGAATATCCTTGATCTTCATGATCTGTTGGTGAATGTCCCTGCACAAAATAAAAGAATTAGTTTTCTTTGGGGATCCAAGCCAACACTGACTTGGATCTGCCTCTTGCATCAATGAAATGTAATCTCTTGAGGACTGTTGATGCAACATTGGATTTAAGAATCCAACATGCTGAGGCCTTAACAGCATTTGCCCTGTTACCCTTAGCAGCAGTATGCTTAGCAGAAGAAACTGCTAGCTTTGTAGTTGTACCCTTTGGTCTCCAAATTTGTTTTTGGACCACTGCTTTTGTTTGAATGGGCCTTTGAACAATATTAGATGCATGTTTGAAAGTTGTTTTTGCACCCTTGATTGTTGATTTTGGGTAAACAATCATATATGGTTTTTCAGCAGAAACCATTTTCCTTTCAGCAGGAACAGTTTTTGTGACTGTTTTGGGTTTTGATCTTTTAGAATTAGAGTGAAAATGAGATTTAGGTGTTTGCCTTTTGTAGTTCACTCTATTACTATCATACCCAGATACCCATTGGTTGCAGAAAGCTGCAAGATGGTCAAAACTACCACAAATGAAACAAGCTTTATTGTTAAAAGCAAAGTCATCACCTAGTTGGTAAGACTTGAGGTTATTCCAATTTCTTTGGTTACCTCTGGGCTTGTTTGTGGTTCTATATTGTTCACAATATCTAACTGGTTGCCTAACATATTTTTCATTGGTCTTAGGCCTATCAGTATTGTGTTTGACTATCTTAGGAACTCTTGTTCTTGCTTTCTTAACCACTTCAGGTTTAGACATAACCTGTTTATTTACAAAGGACACCTTGTCCTGAAAAAGTAATGTTTTACATGAACATTTACTTTCTTTCTTAGACTCATCAGCTACTATGTTAGAGTTTGGTTGAACTCCATATTGTAACTCAGGTAGCTGAAATTCAGGCAATCCTGAATGTTCTAGGTCAATCCCTGGGGGTTTTGGGATACCTCTATAAGGGGGTGGGGCTGCATTATATCCTAATCCTGACTTAACTTTATTATTCACTTGACTGTCTATTATTTTGTTTACATTTTTAGAAGCATGTTCAAGCTTCTCTTTAGTCAATTGAATGTTTTCTTTCTCAGTCTTAACCCTATCCAATGCTTCTTTTAAAGCCTCAATAATTTGATCTTTAAATTGATTATCATTTTCAAGTAAAGTTTTAGCATCAGTAAAGGTAAGTTCATTCCTTTTATAGTGTAGGATTTGCCTTTCTGCAGATTCTAAACCACTTTTATAATTGAAACAATCTAGATCAGATTTGGCGTATCGAACCTTTTGGTCATCATACTGTTTAATTAAGATTTTTAAGTCTTTAAGAGCAGTACAAGTATTTGAACAGGTTTTATGATCATGTACCTCAGGTGCAGTAAATGCCATAAGAGCCATCTGTGAAGAACCCATTTCTTCATCATCCATGAAGCTCCAATCAAAACCTAACCCATCAATTGCTACCATAGCTTTTGGTTCAGACATCTCCCCTGTATTGGATTTTCTTCCAACATCTCTATTTCTGCTATCTTGCTGTCTTGGCCTTCTACATTCTCTTGAGAAGTGTCCCATCTTGTGACAGTTGTAGCATTCTATCTTTGACTTGTCATAACCAGCAGGATCATTGCTACAAATTGTGATCTTCTTCCCCGTCCTTTGATAGAATTTCTTAGCTCTCATGCTAAGAAGAGAAATTTGCCATTTTAGATCCATTTCCTCCAGATCATCATCATTGATCTCTTGAAGGTCTTCATGAGTTAACATGGATCCATTATGTTTGCTTGTGAAAAAAGCACAACATGTTTTCTCATCTAAAATTCCAAAAGTACTGCTTGATGAACTTGCAGCACTTGCAACATCATGAACTTTTTCATTAGTAACTGGAACTGAATTACTAGGAGATGACATAAATGCCATGTTCCCAGTGCTTGAACTAGTACCTCCAGTTTTCTTCAAATCTTGCTCAACAATCTTAAAGTTGCTATACAGATCCATAAGATCCATGGTGTCAATGTCTGACTTGTTCTTCCAGACAACAACATGCATAGCCCATTCTTCAGGTAAGCTTCTCAGAAATTTTGAGTTTAAATCTTCTTGAGGTATTTCAACTCCAAGAATAGCAAGTTGACTCACAATATTCTGTAGCCTGTTGAACATATGGTCTAAAGATTCATGGTTGGTTGATGTGAAATTTTCAAACTGTTGCTTAAGAAGAGTCTTCTGGGTCTTCTTGGTGGCTTCATTCCCACCATACCTTGCAATGATGGCCTCAAATAGTGACTTAGCATCTTTGAATTTGCTGAAGTTTATAAGTTGATCATTTGGAATGGTCATCATCAGCATGCTTCTGGCCTTTAGGTCATTCTTCTTCTTAATTCTGTCTTCTGCAGTTTGTGGCTTGGTTTGCAGCTTATCAACTTCCTTACCATCAACTGTTGATGTAGTGGTTGTAGGCTTGTAAGAATCTCCATCTTCAATGATTTCCCACGGTGCATAATCTTGCACTTGAAAATATTGTTCTATTCTTAACCTCCACATCTCAAACTCATTCTGTTTGAGCATTGGTAACTTAGCAGCAACATTTGTTTGAATAGACTCAACATCCATTTCTAACTTTTTCTTCTAAAACAAAAATATCAGCCTGACGCTCTGATACCACTTGTTGGAGGGTCGATTACACGGTAAGGTGGTTAAACCTTCGTTCTTTGTGTATGAGATATGTTTGTGTGAATATGATTAAATATGCGGAATCTACTTAACCACACTTAGAAGATTTATGTTTATTTTTATGGAAATGGAATAGTTAACACCAAACGATTCAATATTATTCAAAAGAAAATAATACGAGTGATCTTTAGCTTATCACTAGGGTTACAAAGACCTTGAATCTTATGTTTGTTCTTTCTATTTTCTGTATATGAGAGTTGTATATGGCATTGTCTCTTTTGTTGCATTTATCTACATATCTAAGATTTTCCTTTTATAGTCCAAGGAAATATCTTTTACAAACTACATGACTCAACAAATAACTAGCTTATGACTAATCACTATTCTAGCTTAGTCATACAAGATACATCATGTATCTAGGATAAACAACTCACTTGGAGTGTTCAATTTGATGACTAGAACTAAGATATTATCTTATTTATGCAAGTTGAATAAGTCATTCTTATCGACACAGCTGTTTGTTATGAGTCATAGCTGCTGAGTCATAGCAGCAGCAGAATCAAGCACTTGTGATTCTTGTGTTTATTTAATTCCTAACAATAAATATTTAAAATCAAACATTAAAAACAATACTCGTAATAATATTATTGATAATATAATCATTTATATACGTATATAGACGTGATAAACGTACATGTATATATATATATATATATATATATATATATATATATATATATATATATATATATATATATATATATATATAATGCGTATATTAGTAATAAAACGATCACGAGTAAACGTTATAATAATATAATGATAATTATTATACTATGCAAATAGTGCAATAAATGTCGGAATATTATTATAAATAAATAACTTGAAATAATGTCGAGAACTAATAAGTCGGGTGAGTAATAAATAAAAACATGATGATTTTTTTATAAATTTAGAAAAACTTATCGAGTTATACGAGTTGTGGTTATTTAAAGTCCAAGTGGGCTTTACTATGTGACTTTTGTGTTGTCACGGATATATGACGATTAAAATAAACATTTTCTATAACAAATGACTTATTTAATCGACGGATTAGATCGAGTTATTTGGCTATATAAAATGAGTATATTAATGGGCATCGTATCCCACGACGCCCATAGGTTGTGGTATATGTATTAGGATAATAAATTACTATGTATCTCGTGGAATTTGGCCGATTTGACGATATATATAGGTAATTTATTGGACTACGATATATGCCAAATAGAATTCTTTGTGCTATGTGCTTTAGGTTGGGTATAATTTTGGAACGATATATTACGTAAATAAATATGGGGGATTACCAAATCGACGGATTTGATAAACTCCGATGATTTATTTAAATAATATGTTGGGCTAATATTAGACCTATAGATGGTTTATTATTTCTTTTCGTTGTGACTTATTGGTTTGAGTTGTGTCGACCCTTCACCCATATGGATACCAAACGTCGAATTTCAAATTAATATATGAAGATAATTCGAGAAATGGATATTTTTGGAAAGTAAAATGGAATACGTTCGGGAATGGGAATAATTGATTTTTGAGGAAATAATTTCTGAACGAGCTTGATATTGTTAGGAAGTGCCGAGTCTGTAGTTGCCGTTACGTGAGTTGCTTGAGTTGCTTACGTCTTTCTTCTATCGATTTCTTTTGAGGATTTTCTGGACTTGAGGTGAGTCATAGCCCCACTTTTACTCTTGAACTTTGTTTTCAATACTTGGGGTGAGAAATGTGCAAATGTTTTATGTGGACTATTATCGCTTTGTTTATTTAAAACTTGCTATGCTCATAGAACTAGGTAGGATTGAGCGAGGCCTAGTCCCGAACTAGGTAAGCTATTGATTTGGTTATAGAACGAGGCCTAGTCCCGAACTAGGTAAGCTATTGGATTGATTATAGAGCGAGGCCTAGACTTGAGCTAGGTAAGCTATTGATTGGATTGATTTGAGCTATAGCGTGCACCTATAGGGTTGATTTGATTTGGTTGGATTATTTTGGTTGGATTATTTCGGTTGGATGATTGAGGCCTAGTCTAGCTAGCAAGCGTTTTGCGTATATGTCCACTATATTGAATTATGAATTTAAACCTATGATCTCACCAGCGAAAGCTAACTTTTTAGCACGTTTTCTCAGGTAACTAAGTGATGCCCTTTGGATGCTTGGATTGGAGGCTTGGCAATGGCACCCGGTTATGGATCTATTTTCTAAAACTCTGATAAACTATTGTGGACCTATGTTTATTTCTTTTGGGCCTTATGATGAGGCGAAAAATGAACCACTTTTAGGGGGTCATTTAAGCCCGGAATTGAATTTATTTGATCAAATATTGCCCTAAATCGTTCCTTTTGTGATTTTAGGTACTTTGTGAGTGAATTTTGGAAAAGGAAGCATTTTGGACATTTTTGGAGCATAAAAGTGAAGAAAACGACAAAGTCTTAATTTTCCTTGCTGGAAACAGTACCTGACGGCGTCACAAGCTTCTTCATGACGGCGTCAAGAGTAATACAAGAGGTGGAAGTGGATAAAGTACGTGACGGTCCAGTAAGTTCATGACGGCGTCAAGCTAGGCCGTCACATGTACCTGAAGGCGTCACCAAGGCCGTCACGTGTAAACTTGTCAAAACTTGCGCGCGGAGTACGTAGCTGATATTGTTTTGGTCATAACTTTTGCATACGAACTCGGATTTAGGTGATTCAAAAGCCCACGCAAAGAGGACGAAGAGATCTACAATTTGGTAAAAAAAAAGTTTGTTCTTGACGTTGTCAGGGTTTGTCTGACGCCGTCAAGATCGGGCCGGGCAGATTTCAGCCTATAAATATAACATCAAAACTTCATTATTTGTAGGCCCTAAACCCTAAAGTCGATTCCTGGGTTTAGGTGGGTGTTTTTCCAGCAACTTAGAGGGTTTCAATCACTCCATAAACATCATGTATTGGTTTGACGATTCTATCTCAACTATGTCTTTCATTATTCTTGTTGATTGTCCTTCTTTGATTATGTTTTGTTAATTCACCTTGTGTCTACTTATGATTGTGTGAAACTTGTATATAATTGATTAGATCTTATTGATTCCTTGTTGATGTTTGTGTCTATCTTCATCAATTAGGGCGTGACACTTCGATAGATCTAATTGGTTTAGTTTATAATTCTTGTTTCCTATTGATTCTTGTTTTGATTGAATGATTTCGATGTTAGGCTTAAGAAAACTGGCAGATCTCCAAATGGTAACATGCTTGAACGTCTTAGGAAACATGAACTGATGTGCACTAGGTCTTTATTGGTTGTATTTAATGCATGAGCCACTGTTTATAATCCCTATGGTTGTGTTGGGCATGGCATAGGAGGAGATAAGAGCTCATAGGATTGGAGAGTTAAGTGCGCCACCCCATGAATTGTATTAAGGAATACAACCTGTCAATTAAAACAAGGTTACAATTCAATAGGTAGGATTGGATAGCTAGCAAGGAGTAACATATCATGGGTAGACATGCTTCACTTATCTTGTAGAACCTTAGTTTATTTTCTTGTTTATTAGATTAATTAGTAGCTTTTGGGTTAGTTGATTAGCAACTAATTCCGCCCACTCTCCCAATACCCGAGATTTTTACTTGCTTTTCATAAAATATAAAAACATAAAAAGAATCATCCTTCACCTTTAGACCTAGTTAGATTAATTTCAATCCTAACGACACTATTCCTAGCTGAATGATCAATCCCCCGGTACTTGTCACTATACTATACTACAACGATCAGGTACACTGCCTGGTGGGGGTTGTAAGCTTCTCAAGATCCCTTGAGAGGTAAAGCCTGGTGCGATTCCCACGTATCAAGTTTTTGGCGCCGCAGCCCGGGGAATAGTTATTGTTTAGATTGAATTTGATTTTTATTAGGTCTACTCATTAGATTCCTTTTTAGTGAGATTTTTATTTATTTTTATTAGCTTTCTTGTAGTCTATCTTTTCTTTGTGCATTTGTTCGTAGAAACCTTTCCATTGACTCTTCCGTTCACCATTATGGAGAATGCGAATCCACCATACTACCGACCACGAAACCCATTCTACCCTAATGACATCTTGATGTTCAAACAATATCGAGATGAACCCATATATGAAGCATGGACTCGTTTTAAAATTTTACTCCGAATAGTCCCTCATCATAGTTTCGCTTTAGCATCCCTAACTCAAACCTTTTACTATCGTGTTAACCGATATGACCAGATGTGCATTGAGGATTTTGCCAATGGGGACTTTAGGGAATTAAATGCTGAAGAAGCATGGGATGCCATAGAAGATTGTGCCTAATATTATTATAGATTAGACAACCCGACAAACAACATAACAAATCATTTGACAACAAATTTAAAGGATCATGAAACAAGTTTGTTGGGGGATGAATATACTCATGTTGAGATACCTAGTTGGATGGCACCTAATATCATAGTACAAAACAAACATATAGGTAATCTAGGTACAATGGAGGATGAGGTGGATAATCCAAGCCCACAAAGTACCCCACAAGTCCTACCATCATTTGAGGCACATACACCGCCCGTGACTTACCCGGAAGATGTAGATGAGACTATAGGAACCCCAATTGAGGTAGAACCCTTGGACCAAGCTCCACTAGAGGATATAGGTTTGAATACTTGTAGTGATAACCTTACTCCTAGTTCTAGGGAATTTCCTAATGTTGATGAACCGGAACCTCAACCTTTACACAACTTCCCATCCTTAGATTTATTTCTAGGAGACAAAAGAGGAACCGACCCACCCATCAACCTATATTATCCGGGTAGTTTTAGGATGAAGGAAGCCATTCACTCACCCCCTTCACCTCACGTGGCATATTTCCACCCTAAGGGTGTGTATCACTACTTCCACCCACACTTAATCCTAAGTGTAGGGAAAACCTCCCATATTTCCGTTAAATAAGGGTAGAGTCAGGCTCATGACTCGAACAAAAACAAGCGCTTGTTGGGAGGCAACCCAACCCATGTTTTTAATTGTTTGATGTTTTTATTTTTATTTGTTTATTAGTGCCATATATGCTTAATCATAGTTGTTTAATTTTCATGTTTCGAATAATTTGTGAAAATGCTTTATTTTGTTTTTAACCTCGTCTTAATTGCATATAAAGGTATTTTACAAAAAGATAAGTGTAGGGAAATTTATATCTTGTTAAAAAGAACTAAATTCGAACATGAAAACTTCACAATTCATGATTAGCATATATTTTATCTTGTTTGTGTGTCAATAATTGTGGATATGTTTTATGAGTTCCTATTTGTAATTCATTCCACAAGTATCCTATCTTTTTGTTGCTTTGTCTTGTTTCTATTTCTAAGTCTGGAATTACATCTAGTTGTGATTTTTGTACGGTTTGATGCTTTGGTTTTTGTGTTTGTTGATTACAGGACAAGAAGATGATTTATATTTCTGGAGGGAAGCTTTCAACGTTCGTCTTCTTGGAGGTAGATTTAACCATGTTGTCACATTATCCACGGTGATCGAATCAGGGGACTATTAGTTTCTTTCATGCTTATTTATTTACTTTTACATCTTTTATCTAGAACATTGGGGACAATGTTCGGTTTAAGTGTAGGGAGGGTATATTAGAAACTATTACTCCACTTGGTTTTTGTTTTGTTTAATAGTGAATGTGTAATAAAACTGAGAGAAATATTTGTTAGGGCAATTTGAGCACCAAATTTAAAATTTTTTGCAACATGTAGGAGTGAAACTTTAGTCTTAATAAGCGTCTCATGGATAGGAGTTGTATGACTAGCACAAAAACCATACCACTCAAAAATTTCCACCCCAAATATGTGAGGTTCGCCCTTAGATCTTTAGGAAAAAGCATTCATTGTTGGTGCTTATGAGTGTACCGGTAGTATTTAGATTCTAGAACTTGTGATAGCGATGCATCCCGAGACTGCTAGTGAGACTACATTCGTGTAGTTAGGATTTACTACATGATAAGAGGCATTAGGATAACCCTTGTTCTACACCTGTAATATAATTACATTGACTTCATAGGTCAAGTAATTCTCCCACACCTTTGCGTTGTACTCATTTTTAGTACACGATACCCCTAGTACACCCCTCCGAGCCTATCTTTTCGTTTCTAACTTTAAGCATTTTACTTAAAGGAAGAATTTGTTTACAATCCACCCCAAATGTGCAACCAAATCACCTTAGCCTTCCTTGTATGCACTCATCTTTAGTGCATTATTGTTAATTGTTTAAACCCTTTGTTAGTTGTCTAATTGATTACATGGTTGCTAAGTCGAGTCATATCTTGTACATATTGTTTTGGGACAATTGGGACTCATGGGTAAGGTACTTGTGTTATGGAGTAATGGGGAAGAACATCATATATTACCCCCATATGTGCGTTAATATTTAAAAGTACTCCAAGTGTTTTGATTATCTTGATTCGAGTCATTAGAATAGTTGATTGTAAAGTATGTAAAAGTTCAAGTGTAGGGAGGAAAGAGCTCCCTTTGATGTATTATTTTGGATGGTAGAGTAAAAGTGTATGAAAAAAAAAAAAAAAAAAAAAAAAAAAAAGAGAATAAAAAAAAAGAAAAAGAAAAGAGAAAAACATACGGGCTACCATCCGTTTCTTTTATTTATGTTTAAGTCAAATAGTGTCTTGAAAATCCAAAAAGAGTTGTGGTTAGTTTAAGTTGAGTCGAGTCTTGGCTTAGCAACGCCTCATTGTACATGTAGTTAACTAAGACAATTGACTTGCCACCAGTAAAATATCCGTTTATCCAACAAAACCGTGTTTTCCATATCCCCTACACCTAACGTTATAACCCTTTAAAAGACCTCTTTGATAGTTTATCCTAGGTGCTTACGCCAAGTGGTAAAGGTTTGATCCTTTCCCAAGCCTATGGTAATCTATTTGCTATGACAGGTAGAGAGTGATATTTCTCTATTTCCAATTATGACATATAAATTTACAACACCCGAGAGATGAGAGTATCCAAATACTTAATGTGAGGTGCTAGTGTATAATTTCCGTGCTTATTTTGAGTGATATTTCTCTATTTCCAATTATGACATATAAATTTACAACACCCGAGAGATGAGAGTATCCAAATACTTAATGTGAGGTGCTAGTGTATAATTTTCGTGCTTGTTTTGACTAAGGTGGAATGATCATTTGTTGTAATTACTTTTATATTAGTGTTAAATGACCCCTAACTTGTATTTTGATTGGTGGAAAAGCTCATTTGCTTGAGGACAAGCAAACCCCAAGTGTAGGGATATATGATGAGGCGAAAAATGAACCACTTTTAGGGGGTCATTTAAGCCCGGAATTGAATTTATTTGATCAAATATTGCCCTAAATCGTTCCTTTTGTGATTTTAGGTACTTTGTGAGTGAATTTTGGAAAAGGAAGCATTTTGAACGTTTTTGGAGCATAAAAGTGAAGAAAACGACAAAGTCTTAATTTTCCTTGCTGGAAACAGTACCTGACGGCGTCACAAGCTTCTTCATGACGGCGTCAAGAGTAATACAAGAGGTGGAAGTGGATAAAGTACGTGACGGTCCAGTAAGTTCATGACGGCGTCAAGCTAGGCCATCACGTGTAAACTTGTCAAAACTTGCGCGCGGAGTACGTAGCTGATATTGTTTTGGTCATAACTTTTGCATACGAACTCGGATTTAGGTGATTCAAAAGCCCACGCGAAGAGGACAAAGAGATCTACAATTTGGTAAAAAAAGTTTGTTCTTGACGCCGTCAAGATCGGGCCGGGCAGATTTCAGCCTATAAATATAACATCAAAACTTCATTATTTGTAGGCCCTAAACCCTAAAGTCGATTCCTGGGTTTAGGTGGGTGTTTTTCCAGCAACTTAGAGGGTTTCAATCACTCCATAAACATCATGTATTGGTTTGACGATTCTATCTCAACTATGTCTTTCATTATTCTTGTTGATTGTCCTTCTTTGATTATGTTTTGTTAATTCACCTTGTGTCTACTTATGATTGTGTGAAACTTGTATATAATTGATTAGATCTTATTGATTCCTTGTTGATGTTTGTGTCTATCTTCATCAATTAGGGCGTGACACTTCGATAGATCTAATTGGTTTAGTTTATAATTCTTGTTTCCTATTGATTCTTGTTTTGATTGAATGATTTCGATGTTAGGCTTAAGAAAACTGGCAGATCTCCAAATGGTAACATGCTTGAACGTCTTAGGAAACATGAACTGATGTGCACTAGGTCTTTATTGGTTGTATTTAATGCATGAGCCACTGTTTATAATCCCTATGGTTGTGCTGGGCATGGCATAGGAGGAGATAAGAGCTCATAGGATTGGAGAGTTAAGTGCGCCACCCCATGAATTGTATTAAGGAATACAACCCGTCAATTAAAACAAGGTTACAATTCAATAAGTAGGATTGGATAGCTAGCAAGGAGTAACATATCATGGGTAGACATGCTTCACTTATCTTGTAGAACCTTAGTTTATTTTCTTGTTTATTCGATTAATTAGTAGCTTTTGGGTTAGTTGATTAGCAACTAATTCCGCCCACTCTCCCAATACCCGAGATTTTTACTTGTTTTTAATAAAATATAAAAACATAAAAAGAATCATCTTTCACCTTTAGACCTAGTTAGATTAATTTCAATCCTAACGACACTATTCCTAGCTGAACGATCAATCCCCCGGTACTTGTCACTATACTATACTACAACGATCAGGTACACTGCCTGGTGGGGGTTGTAAGCTTCTCAAGATCCCTTGAGAGGTAAAGCCTGGTGCGATTCCCACGTATCACCTTACTTTGGATAATTCTTGGGATAAATGTAAACTTTAAAACCCGTTTTGGTTGTGTTTTTCTTATGTTTACTTTATCTCGTTCTTTCATGACTTTGAATGGATACCAATCCCCGTAGCACCCCGAAAGCTTGTTGAGTCTTCCGCTGTATCAAATTTTGGGGGTGTTACAGAAATCCACAATTATGAATTTCAGGAAGCTTGGATAATAAGAAGACTTGGTGGAATAACAGGAATCTACAGAGATTTTGAAACTCTTGTAAAGGCATGTGACAGAGAAGATCTTGATACTATTTGGAGAATGGTTCAAGAAAAGTCCAAGGAGGGTGAACTTACTGATGTAAAGGCTAAAGAGTTATAGGTACATCTCAAGAGGTTATATGAACCTAATGTTAGTGACAGGTATTGGAAGTTTCAAGCAATTCACCTTGGTACTACATGGACTTACTTTGACTCATATGAAGTTCACCATGTATCCAGCAAACAAGGTATTGATGCATTTATGTTAGCTTAAAAGGAGTATCCTCTTAGAGTTGGAACTCTTGAAGTAATGTTATCATCAAGATTAAGAGTTCAAGAAAGTACTGAGAAATTTAGAGAATTGTTATAGAGGATATAGGATCAGAAAAGAAGAGCAACTGAGGAATTAAAAAAGAAAAAGTTAAGTGTTTGGAAGAATCCCCCATCATCAATGAAGAAGGTTGATTCCAAGAAACTTAGTGATTTGCACAGAAATCATAGGTTTAGGGGAGGATTGTTGGTAACAAACTAACAGTTACCACTTGTAAAGGACTCCTTGTCCTATAAAAGTAGATCCTAGGTTTAGGTTTGATATATGACTCAATTGCAAAAGCTTCAAGGTGTAACCCTAGTGATAACTAAGATCACTCGTATTATTCTCAATAATATTGAAGCTACAAGTTTAGTTAACATCTTTGTTTATACTTCGCAATGTTCATATACATTTATATACATTACACAAATAATCTTCTAAGTGCTTTGTAGTAAATACCGCGTGCTACATAGCATATACTCAAAGTATCTATCTAACACAAGGCGTGTGTTTAGATCCTCGTCATAAGGGTTGTTGATTTACAAAATTTTAAGCACATAAGCATGTGTAATAAGCAATCTGATTTTGGACATAGCGTTAGCATGAATAAAACAAGATGGATGTGTTTACCGGGCCAAAAAGTGTATTATAATCTGATTTTTCAAACTTCCTTTCTTGGACCAAGCAAGGCCACGTGGGAACTTATTGGCATCTTTCTTCCACCAAATCATGCTTTTCGGGAAACTCTCTAAAATCCATATATGTAATAAATTAAAAAAATAAATAAATAAAAATAAATAAATAAATAAATAAAATAAAATTAGACAATGATAATAATAAGAATTTACTAATAAAAGGAAAAGTGATAAAATCACAAAATTTAATCACTGTATATAGGAATGTATGATACCAAACAAATTGCTTTAAAAATAATCACTAAATGTACACATTTCATTTAACTAAAATGTTTTACTAACTTTGGAAGCCCAAACAAACCCATAAAGATTATATGTGGCATTGAAGTCTGGGTTTATCTCTTTATTCGCCGTATGATGCTTGGCATGCTTAGGAACCACATTGACAGTTCTTATATAGAATATCTTCCACAAGTACTCACCTCAAGGATAGGCATTCCATGCGGCAAAGTCCACCGCTACGCACAAAATATGTTTAGGTATGTTGTACCTTTCTTCACGTCCACTAAAAATAACCACAACCACAATCACAAGGCAAATCCTAACAGCATCCTCATCAGGCAAACCTAACCACCTCTTTTCAAATTTACCCGACAAAACTATATCAACAAACTCTTTCTCCTTGATGTTGTATTGGTTCGGTCCCGGATGGAATTTATCATTATCTGATTTGCGTGAAGTATAGGTGTATTTTTTTAGCATATTGTGTGTAAAGAAGACGTGTGTTTGATTTGGGGAAGAAGATGTAGTGTTAGCAGATTTTGAATAAGGTTTTTCTTTTATTTATTTATTTATTTATTTATTTATTATTATTATTATTTTTTTACCATTTTAATTCTATGTATTTGTGTATCTCCTTATTTGAAATTTGTGTATTTGTTTAAACAAAATACGTATTTTATCATAGTGGAAGTTTAAGGTACACTTTTCTACCAACAGGTAGCCCAACATATTAAATGCAAGTAGTCCAACGAATGGGTCGACCAGCTGTACTCTATCAATATTTTATTAACTTTTTAGGTTTGATTTTTTTCACTATACGATAAAAAATGAGTCGCCCCGAGTCCTTGTAGCCCCGACAGATAAGTAGTTGCCCAACACACACATTGGGAGACAAATCTTACAACTAACTTACACACTTGTACTTGATGTACTTTTATCAATGGACACGTGTAATGATTCTAACTATGTAGCCAAATCCAAAGAAGCCTATGTTCATTTTGAGGAAAAAGATAAAAAAAAATAAAAAATAAATAAATAAATAAATCTATCTAGAAAAGGTAAAGATGTTGGGCAACCGGCCATTTTAAAAATTTTCTCTTTTACAAACTCTTTCTTACTTTATCCAATACGTAAAAGTTTTGACCAAGCCAACCATCTTCACTGGTTCTAGTTCACGATCCGGCCATATTCTTTTTCTTTTTTCTATCTTTCTCCTTCTCTATAAATAGATCCAAACTTTTCAAGGTGTTTCCTTACAAAAAGCTACATAGCTTATAATTGAAGAAAATTTCTAAGGTGGTTCCCGGGCACCACCTAGTTTCTACCTAGGTCCGCCTCTGCATAAACGTGGTGTGTCCATTAAGAGTAATTGCGCGAAAGAAAGGTCTCAAAAACCAGAGAAACAATGCATATTGTGCTCATCATTTCTTATTTGTCGTTGGGCATCGCGGTGGTTTCTACTGCTGTAGTGGGATTCTGCTGTAGAGAATATTATGTCATCTACCATCATAATCTTCTTTATGTCATTGGTAATTTCTGAGCTAGATCGCTATGTGATAAATCTAAGTATGTTCATGTACTCTATATTCACTTGCTTTTATGTCTTTTCCAGGTTTGGTGTTTAGTCGTTCGTTGACAAAGTATGCAGTTGTAGCAGTATTAATGTGGTATTTTCTATCCTATAACGAAGATCTTGTTACGTCAGCAGTTTTGTCAAACATCCAAGACGCGTTATCATCAATTTTGGTGATAGTCATGTCAAATTTAGCTGATTCATTTATTGGAAGATATCAAACAATCCTATTTTCTACCGCAGCCTATATTGGAGTAAGTATAGCCAACCCATCTTCAGAACTAGATATCATGTACAATTTCGTGAAACTTGGACTAATCCTAATAATACTCTAAAATTACTCAAAAGCAGTCAATTAATACTTCCCAAATATCTCTTGTTGCAGGGGTTGTGGCTTATGTGGATATTCGATCCATTAAAAGTGAAATGGCTTATTGTGATAATACTAGTTCTCCTAGCTTTTGGAAAATCAGGATCCAGTCTTGTAGACAATGTGCTTACTGACTTGGTTAAAGATATCGACAATTCACAAGATGAAGAAAAATATAATGCACGTGCGGCATTCTGGTGTAATATAGCAAGAGTATCTGGTGCCGTTTCTGCAACCATGTGGGTTGCCAATGAGTCTATCGGAGGGTTTCAGGATTCCTGGAGAACTACATTCTTGATTTGCATCATTTTCATGATGACAACTTTGGTGATTTTTGCTATTGGTTATAAAGTGTATCAAAAGGATGAGCTAATTCAAAGGCCCATTACAATCTTCTTACGAGTGTGTCATAGATGGTTTCGGAAGTTATTCAAGTCCAACCGACGGTAATATCTTGGTTCATCCTCTTTTCTGATCTTCTAACTTATGAACATCAAGTTATTTCATCATTGTAAAAATTCTACTTCCTGACAATCACCAGTTTAGCATGAACAAAAAAAACTATATATACGTAATCCCACCAAAATGGGGCACGTAGAGCTAGGTAGGATGCAGACAATCGTATCTCTACCAAGAGTAGATTCACCAATTTAGTATATCCCGGCCACCTGATTGGTGAGATATCATGCCTAGAAGTTACGGTCAATTCACTATATCATAACCGTAACTACAAAACCACTAAAGAAAGCGTTTAATGTCAATATTAAACTTTTGTGATAAATTAATTTGGTGCATCATAACATTGTGCATCAAAATTCGGTTCTCCCATTGGTTTCTTCTTTCTATTTTGTGCATAATTTCTTTGTGGACAATAACTGGCGTATAATATCAATAACTTCTTTCACAACTTTTTGTTCGTCAACGTCCCCTTTCTTGTGGAAATTTTTTGAATTTTTTTTTTTTTTTTTTCAGTTCTTCATATTAGTCGATAGTTTTATATTAGGCCAATTGGTGTAGGCTAGCTAGCCCATCCATATTAGGTCTAAAACACTCCATTGTAATCTATATATTTCCTTCCAATACTTTAATTTGCGGACTTCTCACAACAAAAGCTTTATTTATTTGATTTTTCCCTATTAAATATAAATATGATTTTTTAGTTTTAGTTTTGTATATTTCATAATTGATCTTTCATTAGTGTTTCATTAAAGTAACTCAACCTTTTTTTTTTTTTTTTTTTTTTTTTTTTTTTATTGAAAAACCACTCAACTTTCATATTTGTTCTATTCTTGTGTAACTTTTGGTTTCTCTTCCAAATCATCATGTTACTAAGGATGACATGTGAATGCGTAGATGACATGGACATTTATGCAAATTACCGTTCATAAAGTTTAAACTTTTGTCAGTAACACAATAGTACGTAAAACCCTTTGCATTTTGACATGTTTTATTTATCAATATATTCTTGTAAGCCATTAAATTTCATCCTTTCAGAATCAACATGGCTTATGTTTTCAATCACATGCACCTAGCGAATGCGTTATCGAATTACTAATATTTTAAAATCCTCACCGTTGCTCACCGTTAATATTTACTCCTGTTTAGAATTCTTGAAATTGTTTTAAGCGCATTTTCTTCAATGATCATGTATATTTACTGTTTCCTTCATAGTTGCAATGTTCTTCGGTCAATTCACATTTGTCT
This sequence comes from Artemisia argyi, assembly GCA_030686995.1. Taxonomy (NCBI): domain Eukaryota; kingdom Viridiplantae; phylum Streptophyta; class Magnoliopsida; order Asterales; family Asteraceae; genus Artemisia; species Artemisia argyi. The sequence goes on along the minus strand of CM060683.1, from coordinate 17,092,281 downwards.
ACTGTGTTTATGATCAAGTCCCATAAACATGTCTATTATATGAACTTAATATTTCAACGGATTTTTGTGCCAACAATTCCACATATATATTAGGTGGCACATTAAGAATCCATGTCATCTGCGTACACATGTACACGTGATATGGTAACATGGTGATTTGGGGGGAAAAAAAATGAAAATTACACATAAATGGAACAAACATCAAACTTGAGTGGTTTTTCATTAAAAAAATAGTTTGAGTGACTTTGGTGGAACACTAATGATTTTTTCCCTTAAAAAAACTTGATACATAAGAATAAAAAAGTTAATTCAGCAATATATAACATAGTTTGTGACAAGGTGTTTATCTTCAAGGCATTTAGCTTCAAGACATGAGCCATCGCTACATGATTTAGAAACAACATCGAGGGCAGAAGAAACACAAGAAGACAGAGCAAGCCATACCTTAAGGAATGAGCCATCGCTACATGATTTAAATCCAACGACAGGGGAAGAAGATAGGCAAGAAGCCAGAGCGATTAATTGTCATGAACATGATAAGGAGGTAGTAAAGAGCCTCTTAAAAATATTTCCAGTGTGGGCAGCTTTTTTTGTGGTGTCGCTAATATCAGCAACAGGAAGCACTTTCTTTTTTGTGCAATACGACAGTCTCACTAACCGTAACAACATACCCGCCCAAATCTACAACTTGCTTCAAGTAGGCTCAAGATTTTCAATTCCGTATCTGTATCGCTGGACAACATGTTCCCATAAGAACGAGAAGGTCAAAATTGGTGTTGGTATGCTTTTTTCAATCATATGTTGTCTTATTGCCTGGCAATTAAATGATACTTCCATAAGTTTTCTTCGGTTATTGCCCCAATTTTGTGTGCTTGGATGTATGGAAGGACTTACAAACGACGGGTTATTGAAGTTCTTCAAGTCACAAATAAATGACAAAGATTTAGAGAGGTATGGGGAGGAATATATAGAGCTTGTGATGGGATTTGGAAAGTTACTTAACATTGCTCTCATCTTAATCTGTAAAAGCAAGCTTGAATGGGTTAGTGACACAATCAGTGACAGTCAGCTAGACCAGTATTATAGGATTCTGGTGTACATCTGTTCAGTAAACTTCGTATACTATTGTGTTATTGCGACGTTTTGGTTCAAGAATGCTGAAGAAACTGAAGACACAGGTAGTGATGATTGAAAACAATTATTATAGCCATAAGGTTTATATGTATGTCATCATGTTTACTTTATGTAGTTTATAAACCTGTTTCCAACACCTCGTTAATGATTGTATAATTACAAAAAAAGTTGAAGATATTGACTATTCTTATAATCACACAAACTGAATGAGATTCATATCTAAGTTTGAACTCATGATATTCAGTATGTGCTTGTGAAAGTGATACTATGGAGTCGAAATTCGAAAAGGTAACTACACTGTCACAAGGTGAAAGTCATGACCCAAGTGTACCGTGACTATGGCGTGCATTGACCCAGGATTTCAGTACTTTCAACTTTGAACCCACTTTGACACATCACCCAACCCTTATTCCAAAAGTTACTGCAGATAAACTGAATATATTAAACTGCACCCCTGTCCCAAAAAAAATAAATAAATAGGGTATCCTTAATTCTCTTTTATAATGATCTTTAGATGTTGAACACAGTAAAAGCAGCAATTTTGACGCATACCCAACATTGCTTAAATTGTCATTAAGTTGAAAATAGATTGCAAAGTTGAGTCTTCATATAATCGAAGGATTATCTTGCAACATGATTGCGCCATTAATGACGAGAATATGTGTTTTAAATATTATAGAAAGTTAAGCGGGTAAATATTTAGTGTGTTTTAAGAGAAGTAAAGAATTAAAGTTTCATTAAATTAGATGTGTTTTAAATGTAAAGAAAGTGTCACTAAATTTTCATGTGTTTCTCATGCACAGTGTAACTGAAAGTGAGGTTGCTATTATAGTTGCACAAAAAATTTGTGTGCATATTTTTTGCGCTTTGGGACACAACTTGTTCATTCAAGTGTCATTAAATCTAAAAAAATTTAACTAGCTTGTACCCAAATTTTTTTTAAAAGTATCACTAATCAAGATTAGTGACACTTTTACGTCAGTCACGAATATTAGTTGTTCTGTAGTGATTCAACAAGTTCTGCACCGGAACTTTTAAGAGAAAAAGTAAGTACTATGTTGTAATGCATTAAAAAAACAGGCAGTTTCACCTTGACAAAACATTTTCATATAGCTTCTTGCTAGTTTTTATAAAAAGTTATTGGCCGTTAAAAAAAAAAATACTAAGGAAAGAGTTTTCGATCAGTCAAAAAAATGTTAGAATTAACTAAGTAAAAACAACCATATACCAAAGTACGTATACACAAAAAAGGTATTAGCAAGTTATAATCAATGGGTTCAATTGTTTAAATATATCCTCGTTTATTTCGGCTTATTAAATATATATTAACCATATACCAAAGTACGTATACCTTTCTAAAGATGTATCTATTCAATAGATTATGATAAATATATCTTTAAAGAAAGGAAAAACTAGCACGCCGGTAAGTTAAATAATTTACCATAACATTGAAATGGTAATTAACCGAGATAGCTTTCAACATTAACTGACACATTAAATTGGTATTACAATTAGTAGAACATGGGATTACAAAGACAAGAACAGAAAGATCCTAACTAAGAAGAAGAATCTTCAGACATCTGATAGGATACCGCAAAGCTTGAGCCAGTTTCTAATAAAACCTCAACAAAGGCAGTCATCAGAAACTGGTGCTTGTGTTTTCCTAGTTCTCTACAATGAAATCTCATAGTGAACCCTACATCCACAAGAAAAATCATTGTACTGAAATCTTTCTGCAGCTTCAGTAAACCAGACATCCCGGGTGCAGGTGTCGGAACCGAGATACTGAAAGGCGTAGTTTTAATCTGGTGGAACCCTTGAAGTGTGGTATTTGCAAAATAGATGCTTGTAGTAGAATTAGGAAGATAATGGATGGTTACATTAAGAAAATCATCATATGACACAGAAATCAGTTCATTGCGGTTTTCGAACCAGAGCTCAAAGAAGGCCATGTCCTTCATTTCTTTTGTTATATTGGGTGATAACTTGTCAAACACAGGAACATAAAATCGCTCGACATATAATACTGGTTTTAGGGGATACATGAACGCCAGAATGAAGAAAGATATTAGAAACATAATCACAAAGCACAAATAGAAAACAATGAACCAAGCGTGTCTTTCTTTAGACACTGTATGCCTTTGCCTTTTATCAGATGAAACTTGATCGGCATCGAATTCTAAGTTAGTAGGGCTTTGGTGGATGTTCATGTTTATGCTTAACTGAGATGAACTGAAGAGAAGGTATGTAAGAAAAACAATGTCAACAGCTGCTTATGTTTTAGTAGTAACATATATATCTAAATCAACAAGTTAATAATTGTGTGTCCAGATTTAAAAATTTTATGTAATGTAACAACTGTATTTCAGATTAAAGAACGACCTAAACAAGTCAAGAAATATATATATATCAATTACTAGTCATTACTGATTAAATTATACTATCACTATTTTAGGTACCACTTATTATGGATCTATACGTCAGAATTTTTTTTCTAGTGATTTAGATAATTGACCATAATGATGCAAGAACTTGAGGTGTTAAATCTTACATGTTAACCGGTTACAAGTGGACATATTTAGTGACTAGCTGTTAGCGACACAATAATTTTTACTGATCGAGTCGGGTTTCATCGTGTGGATATGAGGAAAAAATGAAAATGACAATAAAAAATAACAGAAAAGATAAAAAAAGATAAAGAAAAAGTAGAACGACACCATAATCCGGTGGAACCTAAACTTGCTTTGGGATGTTTGGCCAAGTTACAGTTTGGGTTATTTAGAGATTTGGGAACCAATCGAGTTTGCATGGATTTGAAATCTCTTTGAAATGACCATCTGTTGGATGATATCGAGGTTTTCTCACGCTTCTGAATTTTTAATAGAATAGAACTTTTAAACACAAGTGGTTCGATTGGATTTGTGCTACCAAATCTTCATGTAATATCATGTTGTAATCTTCTTTCTCTCTAGCTTCTTAGTTAGTTTAATGCAAAACGTGTTCTAAAAAACGAAATCGCAAATTAATGATGACAGCTTTTTGCGTAATGTCATCGGTATTTTTAAGTTTCAGCATGATAGATACATTACATTTTGAGCTTCGGTGATAATCTAAAGAGAAAATTGCACTAGTTTGTTCATTAATAAATTGTCGTTCAATAAATATAAGTACTCCCTCCCTCCCAAAATAATTGTTCACCGACAAAAAACACACCGTTTAAGAAAAATTCATTTATTACAGCTTTCTCTTTCTTACGTTTTAACATAAAGACAGTTTTACCCTTAACTAATTAATCAAGGTCTTCTTTAAAGTTTTTAATAATATTTTCAAGTAAAAGCAATATAGTAAACTTGATCAAACTTTCCTATCTATATTTAATAGTGGACAATTAAATTGGGACATACAAAAAAGGAAATGTGGACTATTAATTTGGGACGGTAAGGGTATTTATTTACCTAGGCCATCTTAACTAAAAGGTACTTTAAGTTTTTTTTTTTTTTTTTTTTTTTTTTTAAATTAAGTATTTAATTGTTGTTAAAATTTTATGCATTTAAGCTTGTTTGACTTTTCAAAACAGACGAATAATCATTTGACCATACAGGCATACACGTCATAAAATTTATAACGTTTTTTACTTGCAATTTATTATTATTATTATTATTATTATTATTATTATTATTATTATTGTTGTTGTTGTTGCAAGATATATAGTTATAACTTCATTGGTATGGGAGTGCGAAGACCGATGAGGTTACAAGTGGAACTTGAGCAAACTTATTAAAGTAACTCTCAATATTGTCTTAACGGATTATGGATCTCAATATCGTTTTTTACGGTGTATGGGGAGGTTGAAATGTAGACGGTCTTAATTACCCATACCTAAGGTAGAGAAGTTGTTTCCGGTTCTACTTAAGGTAGAAAAGGACATCCAGCCTTTTAGTAGGGAGTGAGGATCGAACCCTTGACCTCTAGTTTGAGCAAACTTATTGAGAGAGCATGCATATTGGTGTATCATTTAATTTGGGAGGGTCAACTTGTATTTTTTCATAAAATGTATCAGATCTAAAAAAGTTTTTAATATAATAAACTTTTTAAACAAGTATACGTAAAACGTCAGAGTTTTAACACCCTTTCGGTTTCAGCTAAGGTCCATCTATGCTCATGATCAACTATTGCGGCAGGAACTTCCTTAGTTGTTGGAGTTTAACATGTGTATAAGTTCTAACCCTATATTATTGTATATATATGTGTTTGATGCGTGCTCGAGTGACTCTAGTGGTTACAGATATTCTATCGAAGACTTCATACGTACTCGTAATATTTTAATTATAACGGTAACACAAAGAGATCATTTCTACCCTCAAGTCGATTTAATCTCTTACTGGCTGAAGCACAAAATCTTTTACTCGTTTTATCTTTAGTATCATTATCTTTAAACATAGAACCAAAAGTCATATAAGAAATCTGAACAAGGATAGATCCCTAAAATAAATTGCCACAATTTAATAAATACGGAGTATAAGGAATCTAGCATGCGCAGTACCTAATGTTACAATTATATATTGCAAATAGTGATTAATGAATTACTTAACGTAGTCTGTATACCAATTAAACTTTGATTATGATTGTTGGCTGACAGGCTTGATTACAATCGATGACTTACAGTTGGAAATAGTTTAAGCTCTTGGATCTTGACTTGAGAGAATACATATATACAAAGACTAAATCATTGTTTAATAGTATTATAGAAATTAATACTATGACTAACATAAATGTGGTGTGTCCATTAAGAGTAATTACGAGAGAGAAAGGTCTCAAAAAACCAGAAAACAATGGAATTTCTGTTCATCCTCATTTCGTATTTGTCGTTGGGTGTCGCAGCGGTTTCTACTGCTGTCGCGGGATTCTGCAATAGAAAATATTATGTCATCTACCATCATAATCTTCTATATGTATTTGGTAATTTCGAAGCTAGATCGATAATTAATAAATCTATGTTCATGTACTCTATATATATTCACTTGCTTTCATGTCTTTTTCAGGTTTGGTGTTTAGTCGTTCGTTGTCAAACTTTGCAGTAGTAGGTGTATTAATGTGGTATTTTACATACTATGAAGGTGATCTTGTTACTTCAGCAGTTTTGTCAAACATCCAAGATGCGTTATCATCAATTTTGGTGATAGTCATGGCAAATATAGCTGATTCATTTATTGGAACATATCGAACACTCGTATTTTCTAACACAGCCTATATTGGAGTAAGTATAGCCAACCCATCTTCAGAACTAGATATCATGTACAATTTCTTGAAACTTGGACTTATCCTAATAATGCTCTAAAATTACTCAAAAGCAGCCAATTAATACTTCCCAAATATCTCTTTTTGCAGGGGTTGTGGCTTATGTGGATGTTCAATCCATACGATGTGAAATGGCTTGTTGTGATAATACTAGTTCTCCTAGCTTTTGGAACATCAGGAAGCAATCTTGTAGACAATGTGCTTATTGACTTGGTTATAGATATCGAAAATTCAAAAGGTGAGGAAAAAAATGAGGAAAGATCTAATGCACGTGCGGCATTCTGGAGTAATATAGCAGCAGTATCGGGTGCCGTTTCTGCAACCATGTGGGTTGTCAATGACTCTATTGGAGGGGTTAAGGATTCCTGGAGAACTACATTCATGATTTGCATAACTTTCATGATGACATCTGCGGTGGTTTTTGCTAAAGGTTATAAAGAGTATCATCAGGATAAGCTAATTGAAAGGCCCTTTAAAATCATCTTACGACTGTGTCGTGGATGGTTTGGGAAATTATTCAAGTCCAACCGACGGTAATATCTTTGTTCATCCTTTTTTCTGATCTTCTAACTTATGAACATCAAGTTATTTCATCACTATAAAAATTCTACTTCCTGACAATAGAGAGACTTTTTCCAAGATTCACTGATTAATTGTATATCCCACCTAATTGGTGAGATATCATGCCTAGAAGTTACTGGTCAATTCACTACATCATAATCGAAACTAAAGAATGCGTTTAATGTCAATAATAAACTTTTGTGATATATTAATTTGGTGCATCATAACTTTGTGCATCAAAATTCTGTTCCTGCATTGGTTTCTTCTTTCTATTTTGTGCTAAATTTCTTTACGCAAGAGAACTGGCGTATAATATCAAAAACTTCTTTCACAACTTTTTTGTTCGTCAACGTCCCCTTTGTTGTGGAAATTTTTTGATTTTATTTTTTTTCAGTTTTTAACATGTGGACATCTCACAACAAAAGCTATATTTATTTGATTTTTCCCTCTTAAATATAAATGTGATTTTTTAGTTTTAGTTTTCTATTTTTCATAATTGTTTAAAAAACTTGATACATAAGAATAAAAAAGTTAATTCAGCAATATAACATAGTTTCTGACAAGGCGTTTATCTTCAAGGCATTTAACTTCAAGACATGAGCCATCACTACATGATTCAGAAACAACGTCGAGGGAAGAAGAAACACAAGAAGACAGAGCAAGCCATACCTTAAGGAATGAGCCATCACTATATGATTTAAAACCAACGACAGGGATAGAAGATAGGCAAGAAGACAAAGCGATCAATTATCATGAACATGATAAGGAGGTAGTAAAGAGCCTCTTGAAAATATTTCCTGTGTGGGCAGCTTTTTTTGTGGTGTCGCTAATATCAGCAACTGGAAGCACTTTCTTTTTTGAGCAATACAACAACCTCAGTAATAGTAAAAACATACCCGTCCAAATCTACACCTTGCTTCAAGAAGGCTCAAGATTTTCAATTCCGTATCTGTATCATTGGACAACATGTTCCCCTAAGAACGAGAAGGTCAAAATTTGTGTTGAGAAGATCAAAATTGGTGTTGGGATGCTTTTTTCAATTATATGTTGTCTTATTGCCTGGCAATTGGAGGTTAACAGGTTAAATAAAGTTAGGCATCTGGATGATCAAAGTACTAATACTTCCATAAGTTTTCTTTGGTTATTGCCTCAATTTTGTGTGCTTGGATGTATGGAAGGACTTACGAAAGACGGGTTATTGAAGTTCTTCAAGTCACGAATGAAAGGAGAAGTGTTAAAGAGTTATGGGGAGGAATATATAGAGCTTGTGATGGGATTTGGAAAGTTGCTTAACATTGCTCTCATCTTAATCGGTAAAAGTAAATTTGGATGGTTTAGTGACACAATCAACGACAGTCAGCTAGACAGGTATTATAGGATTCTGGTGTATGTCTGTTCAGTAAACTTCGTATATTATTGTGTTATTGCATCCTTTTGGTTCAAGAATGCTGAAGAAACTGAAGACACGGTTAGTGATGATTCAGAACAATTATTAGAGCCATAAGCTTTATATGTATATCATCATGTTTACTTTATGTAGTTTATAAACCTGTTTTCAACACCTCGTCAATGATTGTAAGATTACAAAAAAAGTTGAAGATATTGATTAATTATTCTTATAATCAAACAAGCTGAATGAGATTCATGACTAAATTTTTTCTAAATTGAACTCATGATATTCAGTGTGTGCTTGTTGTTTGCGTAAATTCCCGTTACCTAGAGGAAGGTCTTGAGAATCCCCCGGAAGAATGTCTAATAAATCCTTCAAGTCTGAAGATACACAAAGAAACACGTTAGCCTTGCCCCGGGTGTTATCCCATGACCAAGCTCCGGCGTGAGAGTAAGTATGGGGTTGATTATGATAAATGTGCGTGTAAATGTGCAGTAAATGCTAATGGATTATATGAGTAAATGAGAAGTATTTATACTACCTCAAAATTATACCTGCTTACTGTTCGGCACTCTACATAGTACGAGTAGGTGACTATTCCTGACATATAGGGAGTGGCGCGATAGACTATCCCTATGCTAGGGTGTTAGTTATAGAAGACATGTGGCAGACACGTGCCCAGACACGTGCCGGCGCTTGTCTGGTCCGTTCGGATGTCAATCCTTCCGGCATCATTCGTCTGGATTATTTTAGAGTCGTCCGGTTAAGTATATATCCGTCCGGTCATATACACAATCATGTCCCCCCCCCCCCCTCAGTATCATGTTACAACTTTGAGAAGTTGTAATATGATATTTTGTGAGTCTGGAAAACGATAGCTTCCCGTTCTCATTCCTGGTTGGTATCATCATTTTGCCTTCCTTCTTCTCTTCCTCTCTTTTTTTTATATTATTATTAGCGATTTGGGCTAAACCAAATTAGTGTTGGGCCGTGGCGCGTTTATGGGCCCAAGCCCATTGTCTGGGAGAAACCACATTTTTTACCGTGATACGTGAGATGCAGCCATGTGTCCAAGGATGTGTTCGTGGATGGCCTAGATGCGCCCACGGGTAGGTCTGACACGAAGCGACATTTCACTGTTCCCTCTGTTCCTCTATATAAGGTTTGCTTTTTTCATTTTTACGGTTTTTACTTTCATTTTTCTTCTTTCTTCAGCGATTGGTTTCTCCGTCTTCATATCAGATGCGTTCCTCCGACTCTCCTTCCTTTCTTCATTGTTAGAGTTGCCTTCTACTCTATCCACTAGTTATGGCTTCGGATTCACAAGAAAATGTCACCTTGGGTTCTACTGCTGCAGATATTGTACCAAAGTTTGATATGCACATATACACGTCCGTCATGTCGGAGCAAGATGTGAGGAATGCCGCTCGAATTTATGGGATTCCATCGGAGTTGAATCCTCAGTTACCTCCCTCCGGCATGACTATGGATCGTTTGCCGAGGAATGCAATTGTTATTTATGAGGCATATCTAGAGTTCTCCGGGAACAGGATTCTGTTTTCTACTTTCCTTCTTCAAGTTCTTAATCACTTCCGGGTGCACTTATCTCAACTTGTTCCGATTGGTCTATCCAAGGTTATACTTTTCGAAGTATACTATAGAAGTTTGAATTTTGCTCCATATCTAACTCTGTTTTGGCTCTTCTATGCTCTACAAAAACAAGGGCATTGGTTCTCCTTCACTTGTCGCACCAGCAAGAACGGTCAAGCAAGAATATTCAATGAGAGGTGCTTAAATATGAAGCATTGGAAAGACAGGTTTTTTCTTGTTGACCGCCTAGCAATTCCGGATGCCATGCCTTGGAGGCACCCGGACTCTAGTGTCTCAGAGTTGCCCCCATTTGGTGGTTATCAGCCGGAGCATGTGGATGCCCTGACAGCTGATGTGGTTGATATTCAGGCAATTCATCCGGCTCTTCTTTTTTAGGCTGGTTTAACGAAGATTTGGAAGTATCCTGAGCATCGGCCGATTTTTAAGGACGGGGAGCGGAATGGTAACTCTCTGTTGTTTATTTAATACCTTTGTCCAATGTGCATATTTTCCTCTCCGCCCTTTTATTTTCCCTCTTTTATATATATATTATGTATTTATGTCTCCTTGTTTCTTTTGTAGTTGTACCCATGTCTCGCTTTCTCAAATTTCCGAAAACCTCCATTTCCCGTGTTGCAAAAGACCAACTCTGGCCGATGGAGGCAATGTCGAGCTACATGTTACGGAGCCTCTTGATCCTAAAGATCCGATTCCTAAGAAAACGGGTTTGCAAAGGATTGTTGAGAAGCCGGACCAAAGGGTACTAGACTCTCGAGTAGCCAAGGAGAAGAAGAAGCAAGCTGCTCCCCCTCGCGTCGGAGCCAAGAAACGTCTGGCTGGGGATCCCTCTCGTCGTTCTCAAAAGAGAGCAAAATTTTCAAGTGTTGTGATATCGGAGGATGATTCCTCTTCCGATGGTGACCGTACTCGTTCTCCATCTCCCATTAACATCATTCGTCCTAATTCTGAGAACGTTGAAGATGTTGAGAATGTCAAGAATGTATAGGATGTGGAAACTGTGAACGACGTGGAGAATGTGGAGGAGCCTGTCCAAGAGAATGTCAAAAGGACTGACGGGGTAAATGCCTAGGAGAATGTTGTTGTGCCTTAAAATGTTGGGGATGGTAATGGAGGGGATGGTCTCAGCCTCGACACTTTGATGACTGATATACATATGATGACTCAAGCCGTCCGAATATTGCAGATCTTGCACATGGAGGTACTTTGATGTTACAACTTTATCGTTAAATTTCAAAAAAAAATGTAGGACCTTCTGACTTTGTCCGTCCACAAGTTTCCAGGGCTCTCCTTCTGGTGCTTCCACCCGTCAGGCGTTCACCCGTAGGGGGTCAGGAGGTATGGTCTTCGTTTTTGGGACCAAACTTGATTTATCAAGCTTTTTTATTGAACAAATTTTTGTCTTTGTCTTTTTCAAAACGAGGTAACTCTGCTGAGCCTTTTATTCCCGGATGGAAGCTGACCGCTGGGGATAGTTTGAATGATGTGGAAGTATGTCGCGACCTTATGGTACATCTTGCCCCTCCTTTTGTTTGAGCCAAGCAGTCAAGCTTGACGGACTATCAAGCTACCCAGCGTGCCTGGTTTGAAATTGCCCGAGGCTCCTTGGCTTAGGCGGATGTGATTCAGAGATTTGAGAATTTGAGTTATCATTATGCTCAATTGTTTCAAACTCATGAGGGGTGTTGGAATTCAGCCGATCGGTTGAAGGAGATTGAGTCAAGTCTCGCAGAGCAGCTCCAGATGGTAGAGAGTTTGACTAAGTCTAATCAGGAGCTTTGTCAGCAGCATCAAGGGTACTCTGGTCGAAAGGAAGAGTTGTCTGGGCGGTTGAGGTCTGTTGAGCAAGAGAGAGATGATTTGGTTGGTAAGAATGGTGAACAGGTTGGGCGGATAAGGGATCTGGAGGAGGCTTTAGCGAGGAAGGATGCGGCATTAGAGGCTTCGGAGACCAAGGCCGCAGACTTGGCCAAGAATGTTGAAAAACTGACCTTCGAATCCAGCCAAGCCGAGATCTTGAGGTTCAACTATGTAAGGCAGCTTGTCCTAATGGTTGTCAAGAGGCTCCACGAGAGTGAAGAGTATCAGATGGCCTGGGGCGAAGTTTTCAATGCTGCTATAGACGTTGGTTGGTTGGTAGGAGTAAAAGTTGGGCGGAAGGCTGATCAGGTGGAGGCGATTGTAAATTCCACCACAGGGCTAGACATGCCAGCCGCCCTCAACTTCCGTACTGCCTATGATGCCATGTTTCTTCGCCAATTTCCTTTTATTGAGAAGATTGTCTCTTCCTACCGTCTTCCGCTTGGTGATATCATGAACATTTTTCTAGCCGGTGAAGGAGTCACGCCCGGTGTTGGAACTTCTGGAATGACCGAATAGGAACAAGGGCATCAAACTTCTTAGTTGTCTTTATTTGTGTCTGTAATGGCCTGGAGCCTTAAACAATTACTTATGTATTTATTTGTATATTTTTTGAGGACTTCATCCTATGCATATATCGTACTTATGTTTTGTGACATGATGTGATCCTTTTCTTGGCACCGGTGAGCTGTGGATTGATTATAGTATCGCATTTTCATATGTCTGCCTTTAGTGACTTAGCACTGTTAGGTATTGTAGTGTTGCCTCTAGCGACTTCGCGCTGTGGGGTCTTATATGTTGCCTCTAGCGACTTTGCGCTGTTGGATCTTATAATATTTAATATTTTCATTAGTAATTATGTAATAATATGGCCCTCGGCCTTACATTCAGAATTCTAAACAGAATACAAGCTATAAGTAAAACATCCGGAGGTTGATGGCGTGCCACTTCTGGGGGACCTCCTGGTCATCCATTGTACATAACTTATAGGATCCATTTTGGTATGCTTCTGTCACGCGGTACGGACCTTCCCACTTTGGGCCTAATTTCCCTTGTTCTTCTACTTGGTTGGCCTCATTCCTTCGGTACACAAATTTTCCGGGTCAAAAAGTTACCGGACGAACCTTTCGGTTGTAATACTTCTCTATTTTTGACATGTATTTGGCTTCCTGTATTGCCGCTTCCTCTCTCATCTCCTATAGCAGATCCGAATTCAGGCGTATCTGTTCATCGTTCATCCCCTCTCTTATCATCATCGTCGTGTGAGTGGGCATGCCTATTTCCGCTGGTATAACTGCTTCACTTCCGTACGTGAGACTGAACGGTGTCTCGCCGTTACTCATCTTGAGAGTTGTTCGGTGTGCCCACAGGATGTTGGGTAATTCATCCACCCATCCGGCTTTTTCCCTGCCCAATCTGGTTTTGATGCCGTTCATCAGGCTCTTATTAGCGGCTTCCACCAAACCATTCGCCTGAGGATGGGCTACCGCTGTGTTGATCTGTTGTATGTCTAGCTGTTCGCACCATTTTTTGAACGGATCGTTAATGAACTGCGTTCTATTGTCAATGACTATTACCCTTGGGAGGCCGAATCTACAAACTATGTTGTCCCATGTGAACTTCTTGACTTCCTTCCCCGTAATGCGTACCAACGGCTTAGCCTCGACAACTTGGTAAAATAATCTATTGCAACTATCACATACTTCGCCTTTCCAGCCGATGGGGGGAGAGGGCCTAGGATATTCATTCCCCATTGGTAGAACGGCCATGGCGCCATTATTGACGTCATTGGTGCCTTTGGAAACTTAGGAACCTTGGAATGAATTTGGCAGGCGTCGCACCTTCGGATCTCATTCCGGGCGTCTCGGTGCATGGTCGGCCAGTAATAACCCTGCCTCATGGCCTTTGCAATGACCATTCGAGGTTCGAAGTGCATTCCGCACGCACCCATATGGATTTCTCGGATTACATAATTGGCCTGCAGGGGTCCTACACACCTTAACATAGGTACCAGATAAGATTTTTTGAACAATACCCCCTCTTCCATCACATATTGGTTTATATTCATTCTTAGGGCACGCGCCTCATTCTTATCTTCCGGCCAGATGCCCTCTTCCAGACATTTGACTATGGTTGTCATCCAGTTATCCCCTTCTTCTTCCACCATCGTATTCACTTCTTTCTTTTCAATGGACCTCTCCGTCAATACTTCTACCAGAACTTCCTTGGTCAGGTGATTGAACGCAACGGTTGCCAACTTACTTAACACATCGGCCTTTTGATTCTGTGACCAAGGGATATTACTGATGGAGAACTTGTTGAAACCAGCTGTCAACTCCTTCGTCTTGGCCAAGTATTTGATCATGTTAGCATTGGTAACCACATAATCACCGTTTATCTGGTTTGCTACTAGCTTTAAATCAACGTACACCCTTATGTTCCAGACCCCCATATCCATTGCAATCCTTGGCCAGCTAGTAGTGCCTCGTACTCAGCTTCATTTTTAGTAGTGTCTTCAAAATTTAGCCGGAGAGCGTAGGTGTATTATGTCTTAGTGGGGCTAATGAGCACCAGTCCGGCACCGGATCCCTTCCGATTGGACGCTCCGTCCGTGAATAATGTCCATTGCTGGGTCTCATCCTTGCTTTGTTTTCTGGCGGGTTGTTGGAAATAGGAGGGTGACTTATTTTCGATGGGTGTCTCTGACAAGAAATCGGCCAGAACTTGCTCTTTGATCGCACTCCGGGGAACGTATTCTATGTTGTATGCCCCCATTTCTACTGAGTATTTGGCGAGTTTTCCAGACGCTTGTGCCTTATCGAGAACCTGCTTGATAGGCTGATTGGTGATGACCCTAATAGGATGAGCTTCGAAGTACCTTCGTAGCCTTCTTGAGGCATGTAATAGAGACAAGACCAATTTTTCCAGGGGAGCATAATTCCTTTCCGCCTCGTTCAGAGTCCTACTGACGTAATGGACTGGGCTCTGCTTTCCCTTTCTCTCCGTCACGAGGACAGTACTAACAGCTTCATCAGCTGCCGCAAGGTATATATATAAGACTTCTTTGGCAATCGGCGTGGTCAACGTTGGGAGGTCTTCAATAAGCTTTTTCATTTCTTGAAAGGTTTCCTCTACTGCCTTCGTCCATCTGTATTCATCTTTATTCTCTTTGGTGATGTTTTTTAGGGTCTCAAAGAAGGGTAACGATCGTTCGGCTGACCTAGAGAGAAATCGGTTTAACGCTGCCAGTTTACCGCTAAGACTTTGCATCTCTTTTAGTGTCCGGGGTGACTGCATGTCTAGTATTGCTTTCGTTTTCTTGGGATTAGCTCGTATCCCTTTGGAAGTAACTAGGTACCCCAAGAACTTTCCTTCCTCCATTCCGAATGAACACTTCCTTGGGTTGAGCTTCATGTTGATCTTTCTTAAATTATCGAACGTCTCAGTGATATCTTCTATCATTGCTCTTTCTTCTTTACTCTTGATTACCATATCGTCGACGTAGGCCTCCAGATTTCTTCCCAACTGAGTTTGAAAAGCTGAATCCACTCATCTTTGGTATGTCGCTCCGGCATTTTTAAGTCCGAACGGCATTTTGACGTAGTAGTAAGTTCCCTGATCTGTGTAGAAGGTTGTTTTTTCTTCGTCTTCCTTGGCCATTAGCACCTTGTGATAACCCTTATACGCGTCCAGGAAACACTTGTATTTGTATCCCATGACGTACTCGATCTTCCAGTCTATGTCCGGAAAGGGGTAATAATCCTTCGGACATGCCGAGTTGACATTCTTGAAATCGACGCACATCCTCCAACTTATGTCACATTTCTTTACAAGCACTGGGTTGGATATCTACGTCAGATATTTCACCGGCCAAATGATTCCGGCCCGAGTCCATTCTTCCACTTCCTTCAACACTACTTGGCTTCTATCCGGTGCAAAGATCCTTCATTTTTGACAGGCCGGTTCGACTAAAGCGTTAATATTCAAGTTATGTTCCATTATCCGTCTGGGCACTCCCGTCATGTCGGATGGCTCCCAAGCAAATATATCCAGGTTTCTTATGAGTAAGGTTTTCAACAGAGCTTTACATTCCTTGGTTAGGCTACCCCCAATGGTGACGAGCTGATCAGGGTATGCTGGATTGACCATTATTTCCTCTCACACATTGACTTGCAGTCTATGCTCCTCGGCCTCTACTTCTTCCTCGCGCTCAGTCTGCTTCTCTTCTATCCTTCTGCATTCTGATATGGCAGACGACCGAGTAACCAGCGAAGCAATCCCTCGCGGTGTTGGAAATTTCATCATTGAATGAATGGTCGAGGGAATTGCCCTAAGTGCTTTCAAACCACTCCGTCCAAGGATCCATTGTAAGGTGAAGGGGCGCGAATGACAGTGAATCTCATTGTTGTTTTCCTAGACAATCCTTCACTAACAAATTCTACGTCTAGTTCCAACTTGCTCAAGGACCTTGTCACGCTTCCGACGAAACCCACCAGATCTGTACGAATGGGTTTCAATCGTTCCCTGATCGAAGAGTGCAAGTTGTTGAAATAGTGTTCGAACATGATCTCCACCGATGCCCCTTCGTCGACAAAGACCCGTCTGACTGCTTCTATGATGATGGGTTCCTCAGATACATCGTCCGCTGAGATCGGCGGGAATACAATGGGCACATTCATCCAATTTTTCGTCTGTTCTCTATTTTTCATTTTCTTCTCTTCCGGCCATGTACGGATCATATTAACTATTCTGCCTTTCTGTGGTTCTTCTCCTCTTCGTTCGGCCCCCTTCTGCCTGACATCCTTGACAAGGTGATTAAGTTTTCCCGATTCAAGTGCTATCTCCAATTGCCTCCTAAGCTGGTGACAATCATTAGTGTGGTGTCCCTTGTCCATGTGGTAATCACAGTACTTATCTTGGTTCTCCTGTTTGGGAGGATAGTTCATGGGTCTAGGTAGTGGAAGTTGCAATTGAAGTTCGGTTGCCAGAATTTCCTGGGGAAGTTTGGTGAGAGAGTTTAGTGTGAGTCGTGGAGGATAGTTATTCTGGCGCCCGAGATAATCATTCCGGGGGGAGTAATGGGGGTCTGTCTCTGGGTCTATACGGGGCGTACCTGATGAGTGCTTAATCAAACATCCTTTTTAGACCTTTATTCAGACCAAATACACGAAATACTAACCAAATATGATATGAGAATGTGTGTTTTTGTATTTGTGTATGTGCAGGTACGGATATGAGAAAAATGAACGAAAACAAAGCAAAACCGACAAAAACGAGCATGAGATTGGAAAAGGTCAAAAGACTAAGCCGAGGAAGAAATTTATCCAAGAAAAGCCCATAACGACAATTCTAATTCTTAAATATTCAAAGAATGACAAAAGGGACCCTTGGTGGATGCGTGAAGTTATTGACATGAAAAATACTCCAAGTATTCACAAGCTGTCGACTTTGATCCTTTGAAGAACTTAGGAAGAAAAGTCAACTCTATTCCTCCAAGTTACTAGGTCGTTACGTTTAATTTTAAGTTGTATTAGTTACATTTTATAATGTTTTAGGCTTGAATTTTATGTTTTGTAAAGGTCTAGGGGCTAAATATGCAACAATGTAAAAGATTAGTGAAGCCCTAGCCCCTAGCCTATAAATAGAGTTGTATGCCTCATTTGAGAGGTTGGTTAGTTTTTAGGGTTGTTGAGGGTTGGTCCTCATAGTGGTAGGAGTAGTGTAATTTTATTTTTATGAAGTCAAGTTTTATTTTACTTTCTCTCTCTAGCTTTATCTCTCTAAAAATCTTTAATTTTTACTTGCTAAAATCTTGTTTTTATTGGTGGGATTTAATGTTTATGGTTAAACTAGTTTGATTAGTAAAAGATTTGGTGAAAAACATTAGTTTTTAGGCTTTATTTTGGATCAAAATGGTGTTTTGTTATGGTTTTTAATTTTTGTCGAGTTAGATTTTTAGGTTTTATCGAGTTTGTATTTTTTGTGTTTTATCGAGTTAGAGTTTGATTTGGTGTATCGAGTTAGAGGTCTAAATAGTGTCCATCGAGTTTGAATATAAAAAAAAATACGCATCGAGTTAGGATTTAAATTGTCTATCGAGTTTGAACAAAACAAAAGTTATCGAGTTTGTTGTTTAGTTTATATCGAGTTACTATTTTCGAGTAAGGACTGAAATGCAATATCAAGAAAAGTATTGCTTTAACTTATCGAATAGGCAGATATAAAATCATTTCGAGTTAGAGTTTTGTTTTGGAATTTTCGAGTTAGCAAAAATCATAAATATCTAGTAAGCTGTTTTTGTTTTATTTGTTTTGTGTCGAGTATTGTTTGATCAAGTAACATCTATTGGCGAGTTAGCCAAGATTATCGAGTACGATAATCGTTGCCTCATCGTTTTTCGAGTGAGGTTTTCTTATGCTTAATATCTAAACGAAACTCTGCCGAATTTTTCTAAAATTTTATCAAGTTAGGATTTTTTATATAACAAGTTAGTATCTTTTATTTAGTCACGTTATCTAGTAAACATTTTTAGTTTAATAATAAATAGTTTTTTATTTCTTTTTCTTATTTCCTTTGTAATTAGTCTTTATATCCTTTTCATTTATAAAAATTAAAAAGCCAAAAAAAAAAATATATAATTTTCCTTTTACGTTATCAAGTCTTTTTATTTCTTTTATCAAGTCTTTTTATTTTTATCGAGTAGCTTTATTTTATTAATATGAGTTTCAAGTAGCTTTTTTTTAGTGTTTGCTTAATGGCACGAGTTTGTGAGTTAAGTGTGGCCATAAAAGAGGATCGTGATTAATAATTGTTATGATTATTTAGATTTGTGATTTTATTATTTGAAGGGCAAAAGCCGGAGAATAATCAAATTACAAATCTAGTAATTATTTTCTTTTTAAAGGATTATTTTCAAAATAAACCAACGCTGTGAGAAAATAGTCTTGTTTAAGGAAAATAATTCGTCGTCAATCCTCGGCCCACACTTGATGAACTTATTTACGTCACTTAGCAAACATATTGACTTTAAATTCATTTCCAGTCTTAATTTCTTTTAACGTTTTAAATCTCGTTTTCTTTAGTCATTTTATCTTACACTTGTTTTAGTTGTTTGTTTTTACTTTGCGTCGTTTTATTGTTTCCTCTTAACTTTAACTGCGATTTAAATCCTTTTAGTAGTGTAATCAAAAACCCAAAATATCTCTTTTATCCTCATTCACTTCACAAGATTCACAAACCGTGTCGACAAGATCAATTCAACGCTTCGTTGGGACATAACGACCCGGGGAACATACTTTCACCGGTATTTCTTCGGAATAATTATATACTACAAAAAGACTTAAAATCAAAATGGCGCCGCTGCCGGGGAAGCGTTGTTAAGATTTCGTCGATCGTTTGTTTGATTTGTGTTTTGAAGATCCTTCTCCCGAGAAGTTTTCGTTTTTTGTAAATATTCTCTCAAAAAAAAAAAAAAAAAAAAAAAAAAAAAAAAAAAAAAAAAAAGTATATAAAAAACCAAAAAGATTTTCCTTTGCTATTTTGATTTTCTTTTTTTTCAAAAAACAAAAATAATCTTCTTATCCTCTCATATTTGATTCTTCTTCTCAATCCCTCTTACATTTAATTCTCATGGATCCGATTTGTCTCTATTGTGGAGAACCGTTCTTCGGAGGGTTGTGTGTGTGGTGTACGTGCAATGAATGTGGAGATAATATACGAGATGGCGTTTGTTTGAATTGTAATTCTCATTCGTATGATCAAAATTCGTTCAACAATTCGTCTAACATTCCCGATTTTTATACACCACCACCACCGTCGTTTTCTTGCTATAATTGTGGAAACCCGTCCAAAGAAGGAAGGCCGTGTGGAGGATGTTTTTGTGATGGATGTGGATACACCGATTGTATGTGCTATATGCCGAGTGCAGATACGTCTTACGATTACGACTCGAGCTTTAATAATTTTCCTCAAAATGATTTTTATGAGCCAAATTCGTGCTACAATGGTGATTCATTTCAAAATACATCGAGTTTTGAATATTGTGGGGGATCGTTTGAAAATTCTTATCATGAACCTAATTATTGTTACGATTCTAATGGTTTTTACCAACCCCCACAAACTTCCGAATTTACTAATAAATTTTTTGAAATCAAATCCATGGTGGATGAATTGAAAGAGATGGTTAATCGTATGACATCTACTCCCGAGCCTTATGAGAGACCGATGGAAGTACCTCGCGTCGAAGAAAGAAAATTCCAGTTTTGCGAGTGTTGTTTGTACGATGATGATTCCACAATTACCGTCAATATAAATCCTCAAAATGATTCTATCTCTTCTCCCGTAGAGCCCGTGGACTCTCTAACAATGGGGGACGAGCCTCTTGACACTATTCCGGCAACGGAATATGACGAATTCAATACGTCTAGTGTTGAGAACCTCGTTCCAATCCAAAGTGAGTCCGGGGAAAATTCTAACGGTGATTCTTCTCTCCATCCTTCTTTCACACCGGTTGAAGGAAGTGATGCCATATTAGATGACATCGAGGCGTTTCTTGCTAATGATTCTATTCCGACAATGGTTAACGATGCTAATTTTGATCCGGAGGAAGACATTCGTGTACTTGAAGAGTTATTGAATGCAGAACCGTTAACTTCTCTCCCTCCGATGAGCAATGAAGATTATGATGAAGTTGAAAGTTATTCCGATTCTCACAATGAGTATACTACGAGTGATGAAGACTCTTGTGTAGATATCGATGATTATGAAGAAGATGTTGACACGGAAATTCAAGATGAAGCTCTTCGTGAGAAATTATCCAAAGTTTATCTTCTTATCTCTAAGATCGAGGCGTTGAATGATCCTCATACTTCTTCTCCTATCCCCGTTATGGATAGTGATTCTTTACCCGAGCATGAAATTTTTCGATTTGAAGAGACGAGTAGTGGCAGTCCCACTATTCATGCTGATATCTCTCTTCCGGGTTATGAGTGCTTTCACTTTGAGATTGATTCTATTCCTATTTTCGATAATCCGTCACTTAACCCTCTTTTAGAGGATGTCGATCTATTTCTTGCTGCGGATGACTCGATACCACCGGGTATTGAGAATGATGAGAATGATATTTCTTTCGATTCTTCTTCTTCTCGCCCACCTGCAAAACCACCCGATGAAATTTTTGAATCCGGTTTGAATGAAGATATTGTTAGAATGGTGGACGAGGTTTCAGAAATAGACTTTGCTATTATCATCCGGGTGTTTCACCCATTCTTTGTTTATCCCATCACTTCGTCACTTTTCCACTCCACCGGGAGTGAGGACATCGTTTTTGACCCTGGTATCTTTTGTGCCGGGTGTCCGTTTCATCTGCTCTCCCCAAGGACGAATTAATTCGGGGATTGAGCAAGCTCATGTGACTCGGTTAACAAAAACAAGCGCTTCGTGGGAGGCACCCCATGCTTATCCATTTCATTTTCTTTATTTTCTATTTTCTTTAATAACGTAACTTGAGGAGGGAAACCTTTTCTATATCTCGTGTTTTCGTGGTTGTTTGTGAATGTTCAGGAATTTCCCCGAAGTTTGAGGACTCTCGTGCTCGTGGTTTGTCGTTCTCTCCACTCGAGTCTCATCCTTCGCTGCTCTTTTGGAAATTCACCGTATCCAAAATCTTATCGACTAACGTTTATCTCTTGGCATACTTAATAAACGACCTTAGATTTTACGTAAGATTACCTTTACCCTTAAAACATTGAGGACAATGTTTCACTTTAGTCTGGGGGGGTGAATCTTCGATTCGATTTGACCTGTACCATCGTCTGAGCTGTTAACTTACGCAACTCCGTTTTCCACCAAAACTTTTAAATTTTTGTCACCGCTTTATAATTAAAAAAAAAAAAAGGTGTAAAAAAAAAAGGTGAAAAAAAATGAAAAAAAAAATATATGATATGAATAATAAGTTTTGACACCTTGTTTTGACTTTCCTACCGGCGAGAGTAGAAATAAATGTTTCGACTTGACCAGGCGTGTTGAGCCCTAGCTCGTCTCCCTTAACCAAAATAATCAAAAGATTATGGCTAAGCATCCGCGGATCTCATTATTTGGGATTTTAAATTTGCGGAGATCGAGGAATGATAGAGTTTATTTAGAAGTTTCGTGCTATACACGGATCTCAACCTTGGGATTTAAAAAACTCACGAGGGGTACTTGTGGCCTCCTTGTTCCCACAAGCTTGCACACCAATAAAAATAGATCCCTAGGATTAATTAAGTGTATACGGTTTGGGCAATACTTAGTTTTTTCTCGTTCCCAACAAAATTTCTGCATATGAGGGTTTGGTACACATAGGGGTACTGCCAGTGTTACGGTGAAATAGACTATTGCATCTTGCCGGTTCGCAGCCGATGTTGTGATCTTAGTAAAGGCCGTAGGACTTTGGGTTTGGCATATGATTATGAATATCAATAATAATAATCCAAAGCCAAATTAAAAGGCAGAGGAATCCAAAGCTATAAAAAGTAGCGGATATAATCCAAAAGTCATAATAAAGCTCTTGCATCTTGGCGGCTCAAAACCGTTGTTGTAATTGAAATAAAGGACTAAGGACGAAATATTATTAAAGTGATTATAGTTATGCAAAAATGCCAAGCTTCGACTCCGGGGGTTTCCCTAATAAAAAGCTTCCGTTTCGTGTATCAAACATGGTATGTCTCGGTCGTAAATAAAAAGGGAGCCCCTACAAATCATGTTAAATCAGAGACCTTCATGTGGACCCGACTTTTGTATGCAGAGATTTTCGAGGAAAAGTTTGGAAACTACTTAACGTTCAAATTTTGTGCTCTTATCGGACTAACAAATATCAAAACGAGAAAAATATGAAGCAATTCATTTCTCAACAAATTAAAATCCTGAGATACAAAACATAGGACTTGGGAACAAGAGGTAATACACAAGTAACTTTTGTGGGCAGTGTTAGCATCTAACTTCTGATAAACAATGATCTCGATTTTACGCTTAGTTTGGGGGCTTGTGAAAAATCAAGGATGACGATTTTTATCCGTATGGTCTCTTCTCTGTGAGAAGTGTTTCTACTCGTTGACCCTGAAAATTATCAACAGATATGAATTGATAATGAAAGTCAAACAAACCGTCACATATAAATGAAAAATACAAAAAGAATAGTAGTAGTTGGTATCTATGAAAATCGGATAACGGAGCGTTTTTAAGAATAAATGATTTTAATATTTCTCTTGAAAGTCATTGCTACTTTACAACGTCAGTAAAGAGAGGTTTTGAAATTATTTATCTTTTAAGCGTGAGGTGATGATATTGCGTGAGGACACGGCAATACCTTAGTCTGGGGGATTTTGATGAGTGATTAATCACACATCCTTTTTAGACCTTTATTCAGACCAAATACACGAAATACTAACCAAATATGACATGAGAATGTGTGTTTTTGTATTTGTGTATGTGCAGGTACGGATATGAGAAAAATGAACGAAAACAAAGCAAAACCGACAAAAACGAGCATGAGATTGGAAAAGGTCAAAAGACTAAGCCGAGGAAGAAATTTATCCAAGAAAAGCCCATAACGACAATTCTAATTCTTAAATATTCAAAGAATGACAAAAGGGACCCTTGGTGGATGCGTGAAGTTATTGACATGAAAAATACTCCAAGTATTCACAAGCTGTCGACTTTGATCCTTTGAAGAACTTAGGAAGAAAAGTCAACTCTATTCCTCCAAGTTACTAGGTCGTTACGTTTAATTTTAAGTTGTATTAGTTACATTTTATAATGTTTTAGGCTTGAATTTTATGTTTTGTAAAGGTCTAGGGGCTAAATATGCAACAATGTAAAAGATTAGTGAAGCCCTAGCCCCTAGCCTATAAATAGAGTTGTATGCCTCATTTGAGAGGTTGGTTAGTTTTTAGGGTTGTTGAGGGTTGGTCCTCATAGTGGTAGGAGTAGTGTAATTTTATTTTTATGAAGTCAAGTTTTATTTTACTTTCTCTCTCTAGCTTTATCTCTCTAAAAATCTTTAATTTTTACTTGCTAAAATCTTGTTTTTATTGGTGGGATTTAATGTTTATGGTTAAACTAGTTTGATTAGTAAAAGATTTGGTGAAAAACATTAGTTTTTAGGCTTTATTTTGGATCAAAATGGTGTTTTGTTATGGTTTTTAATTTTTGTCGAGTTAGATTTTTAGGTTTTATCGAGTTTGTATTTTTTGTGTTTTATCGAGTTAGAGTTTGATTTGGTGTATCGAGTTAGAGGTCTAAATAGTGTCCATCGAGTTTGAATATAAAAAAAAATACGCATCGAGTTAGGATTTAAATTGTCTATCGAGTTTGAACAAAACAAAAGTTATCGAGTTTGTTGTTTAGTTTATATCGAGTTACTATTTTCGAGTAAGGACTGAAATGCAATATCAAGAAAAGTATTGCTTTAACTTATCGAATAGGCAGATATAAAATCATTTCGAGTTAGAGTTTTGTTTTGGAATTTTCGAGTTAGCAAAAATCATAAATATCTAGTAAGCTGTTTTTGTTTTATTTGTTTTGTGTCGAGTATTGTTTGATCAAGTAACATCTATTGGCGAGTTAGCCAAGATTATCGAGTACGATAATCGTTGCCTCATCGTTTTTCGAGTGAGGTTTTCTTATGCTTAATATCTAAACGAAACTCTGCCGAATTTTTCTAAAATTTTATCAAGTTAGGATTTTTTATATAACAAGTTAGTATCTTTTATTTAGTTACGTTATCTAGTAAACATTTTTAGTTTAATAATAAATAGTTTTTTATTTCTTTTTCTTATTTCCTTTGTAATTAGTCTTTATATCCTTTTCATTTATAAAAATTAAAAAGCCAAAAAAAAAATATATATAATTTTCCTTTTACGTTATCAAGTCTTTTTATTTCTTTTATCAAGTCTTTTTATTTTTATCGAGTAGCTTTATTTTATTAATATGAGTTTCAAGTAGCTTTTTTTTAGTGTTTGCTTAATGGCACGAGTTTGTGAGTTAAGTGTGGCCATAAAAGAGGATCGTGATTAATAATTGTTATGATTATTTAGATTTGTGATTTTATTATTTGAAGGGCAAAAGCCGGAGAATAATCAAATTACAAATCTAGTAATTATTTTCTTTTTAAAGGATTATTTTCAAAATAAACCAACGCTGTGAGAAAATAGTCTTGTTTAAGGAAAATAATTCGTCGTCAATCCTCGGCCCACACTTGATGAACTTATTTACGTCACTTAGCAAACATATTGACTTTAAATTCATTTCCAGTCTTAATTTCTTTTAACGTTTTAAATCTCGTTTTCTTTAGTCATTTTATCTTACACTTGTTTTAGTTGTTTGTTTTTACTTTGCGTCGTTTTATTGTTTCCTCTTAACTTTAACTGCGATTTAAATCCTTTTAGTAGTGTAATCAAAAACCCAAAATATCTCTTTTATCCTCATTCACTTCACAAGATTCACAAACCGTGTCGACAAGATCAATTCAACGCTTCGTTGGGACATAACGACCCGGGGAACATACTTTCACCGGTATTTCTTCGGAATAATTATATACTACAAAAAGACTTAAAATCAGTACCCGTCGCGTCATAGGGGTTCAATCTCCCTTCATGGTGTCTTATGTCTCCTCCGTATGCCCCACGGAACTGTCTATCGTCCCGCCGGAAATTACCAACGGGAGGCCTCTTTGACGACTCTATCCTTTCCCCTTGGGCAGCTCAGTACTGGCAAGGGCCTTTTCCGATCTGACGAAATCATCTACTCGGTTCATCATCTCTTCAACTGTCCTTGGCACCTTATCCGAGAAACGCTTTGCCAACTCCGGGGTTTTGCATGCGTCCATAAAGGATGAGATTCGCATGATTTCCGGCACACCTTGTATAAAACTTGTCTTTGTGGTCCACCTCTCTTTGAATTCAGGAAGAGATTCATTTGCATTCCTAACGATCTTGGTTATTTCCGTAAGGTCTTTAAAACATTTTTTACGAAGGGCGAAGCGAGTAACGATCTGGTGACGAAGATCCACCCATTCGTCAATGCTTCCGGAGGGCAGCTTGTCATACCATCCTCGGGCAATTCCATCCAGCGTCTGCTGAAACATGCGACACCATACTGGCATAGTCCATCCTCCTTGCATTGCGGCTCCGGAAAACCTAGTGAGGTGATCCTCCGAATCCGTAGAACCGTCATAGAGTCTAATGTGGGATGGCATTTTATGTTCCGAAGCCGAAAACTCGAGGAGTCTATGGGACAGAGGTGAGTTAGATATTTCTTTAAAAGGCGTCCCCAGATCTTCGTCAGACACCTTTGTCCCCGTCACAATTCCCCCTTGTGTCCCTCCAGATCTCCCGTCATCCTCAAGTCCATCCCCACTAAAATTCAACCGAATGGGTTGGACTTTCTCCCTCCCATTATGTTCCTCTGTCAAAGCTTTGAGGGCGGACATGTGTCCCTCAATCTGCTCTCTTGTCGCCAAGGGGGTGTCTCCTCCGTTTCCTCCGGAAGTTTTTGGTCTAGGCCTGACATTCTGTAACCCTGGTAGATTTAACCAGGGTGCCACGGATGGCGCCAATTTGTTTGCATAAATTCCCGTTACCTAGAGGAAGGTCTTGAGAATCCTCCAGAAGAATGTCTAATAAATCCTTCGAGCCTGAAGATACACAAAGGAACGCGTTAGCCTCGCCCCGGGTGTTATCCCAGGACCAAGCTCCGGCGCGAGAGTAAGTATGGGGTTGGTTATGATAAATGTGTGTGTAAATGTGAAGTAAATGCTAATGGATTATATGAGTAAATGAGAAGTATTTATACTACCTCAAAATTGTACCTGCTTACTGTTCGGCACTGTACATAGTACGAGTAGGTAACTGTTCCTGACATATAGGGAGTGGCGCGATAGACTATCCCTATGCTAGGGTGTCAGTTATAGAAGACACGTGGCAGACACGTGCCCATGAAATCAGGGTTTAATACGGCGGTTGTCTGGTCCGTTCGGATGTCAATCCTTCCGGAATCATTCATCCGGATTATTTTAGAGTCGTCCGGTTAAGTATATATCCGTCCGGTCATATACACAATCACTTGTGAAAGTGATACTATGGAGTCGAAAAGGTAATTACACGGTCACAAGGTGAAAGTCATGACCCAAGTGCACGTACTGTGACTATGGCGTGCATTGACCGGGATTTCAGTACTTTCAAGTTTGAACCCACTTTTACATACATCACCCAGCCAGATAAACTGATTATATTAAACTGCACCCCTGTCCAGAAAAAAAAGAAATACTGTATCCCAAGCATATCCTTAATTGTCTTTTATAACGATCTTTAGATGTTCAACACAGTAAAGTAGCAATTTTGACGCTTAGAGCATGCCCACGCGTAACCTGTGTTAAACCTTAACGCAGTGCCACGTCAGCGCCACATCAGCTTTTACACTTTAACTTTAACTCAGGAAAAAACACCCACAACAATAACTCAGCCTTAACTCAGCTTTAACTCAAATATTTTCAAATTCTACCCTCAACTAAAACTATTCTTTCATTTAATAACTAATAAAAACAACTTATATTAATACTTAAAATTTAAACATACATTAAACTTAAACGCAAGTTACATTAAACATGAAACATAAAGTACGATAATTAAACATAAAACTAAAATAATTAAACATAAAACTGCGAATCAATAGAACGAATCGTCGGACACCCACCCTTCATGACTCAAATAGGAGGCACTCGAATCGTCCTCACTGGTTGGCACACGGTCTATTCCATTTGCCCATCGCCATTCTGCTCGACGGTTTCGACGATCCTATTTAGCTTTTGCTCGCTGCTCACGAGCTCTTGTTTCCCTTTCTTCCTCTGCTTCAACACGTAACAATTTTTGCATATTTTGTTCTTCAAATTCTTCATCAGTCAACCCTCTCCAAATGGGTTGGTTTTCCACCGGTAGATTGTTCACCGGTTGATCGGGTTGTTGGACAACATGTGGATTAGGCACCGGTTCATTATCCGATGTGAATACCGGAAAGATGTCTTCCGGTGGAGTGTTCAAAGTCATGCTGGAGCTTGGGAATTGCTGGCCAAAGTCATGATCACTTGGGAATTACTGGGAAAAGTCACGGTGAGTGGGAAATTGTTGGGAGAAGTCACGGTGAGTTGGAAATTGTTGAGAGAAATCTTTATGAGACATTGTTTAAGAGAAATGTTTGAAAATTATGTGTGAATTGAGTGAGAATTAACTGTGAAATGAAATGGTGTTAAATAAGCTCAAAAATCCCGCCCATTGATTTCAAATTTTGAATTTTAAACGTTTAAACAAAATCCCGCCTATTCATTTCAAATTTTGAATTTCAAATGTTTATTAAAGAAAATCCCGCCCATTCATTTCAAATTCTGAATTTTAAACGTTTAAAAGAATCCCGCTTCTGCATCTGAATTTGAATTTTTCAAATTTTAAAAATCCCTTATAAATAACACAACATCTAATACTTTTCTTCACACATCTCTTCACCAGTATCTAATACTTTTCTTCACACATCTCTTCACAATGAATAATCGTTGGTTAATGGAAGAAGAAGTCTTGCTAGCTATCGTATGGCTAGAAGTTCAAGAATCTACATACCTTTTGAATGAACGTTCTTTTTGGAATGTCGTTACACGAAAGTTTAACGAGCAGACTAATGGTGTTCAACGTAATAAGAATAGTATTACGGCTCAATGGAATAGAATGAACATTGAATGTCGTAGATATAACGCTATTTACAAAGAGTTGCAGCGTACCAGTCAAGACTCCAATCGTCTCACCAATGCAAACCGAATTTATTATGAACGCTATGGGAGAGAGCTACATTACCCACAAGTGTGGTTCACTCTGAGAAACACAAGGGCATGGGACAGATACGATGAGTAATGATCTTTTATGTTAAGTATTTCGCTTCGTTTCTTTCTGTTATTCGTATCGTGATTAGTTGTTTCTTGTATCGTTTGTAACCATGTTAACTTTGTATGGTGTTTATGTAATGTTTACGTTTTTAATAATGAAATTAATGTTTTATTAAGTTTTTAGTTTATTTATTTATTTACTTATTTTGAAATCTTATAAAAGATCACAAGTTCAAGCCATGTGTCCTTGAAATCTTATAAAAGATCACAAATTACAAGGGCCAAAATTATCAACACACAAACATAAATACAGGGACCAGAAGTGTAATTTTTTTTTTAAAGCAAATGTGGCTTAACGCCACGTTAGTGGCTTAACTTGCCACGTTAACGTGGCCTTAACGCAGCCCTCCGCGTCAATAACGCACGTTAACGTGCGTTAAAACTGCCTTAACGCAGCCTTGCACGTTACGTGTGCTCATGCTCTTACCCAACATTGCTTAAATTGTCGTTAAGTTGACAATAGATTGCAAAGTTGGGTCTTCATATAATCAAATTAAGGATTATCTTGCTACATGTTGCACCATCAATGACGAGAATATGTGTTTTAAATATAATAGAAAGTTAAACGGGTATAAATTTAGTGTGTTTTAAAAGTAAAGTAAAGAAATTGTCACTAAATAAGATGTGTTTTAAAAGTAAAGAAAGTGTCACTAAATTTTCATGTGTTTCTCATACACTTGTAAAGTGTAACTGAAAGTTCGGTTGGTATTATAGTGACAAAAAATTTTGTTTGGATAGTTTTTTCCCTTTGGGAAACAATTAATTTGTTCTTTCAAAGTGTCAATAAACTAAAATAATACATTAGTAAATTTTGGCAAATGAAAAAGATAAAAAAAATGTTACTTGTATTTACATAGAGGTGCAAGGCAAACGAGCAACAAGCTGCGCCGCTAGCCCTTATTAAATTGCAAAGTCAATTCTTTTGAAAACTATGTTTGCAGATCTAGGTGTCATAACATTGCTATGCATAACTCGTTGGACTCTATTGAGGAGCTCTACAGCCTCAAGTGCAAGGAAACCAAAAGTAATAAATGCTAAAAGGATAAAAACATGTTGATTTTCAATGCACGCTTTCTCGTGTTTTGCCACTTTGTACGAGACGACTTTCTAAGCAACTTGTCCTATTGTAAAACCTCGGCTACATAAACCTACGAGAGGAGAAGCCCCAGTTAGATCAACACATGCATGTTTTCCTCCAACCCATCCAAACACCAAAACATCTGCCGGTCTGAGTGTGGATCTTCCATCTAACGGGTCAGTCAAAAAGTTCACAGGTGCTTCTTTCTTGGTGGAGATCCCAGTACACCTACAATTGATTACGTAAACGCTACCCAAGAACAATTATTGGGAGATATCGAGAAGCAGGTAAAGGAATTGATGAGAGCTGAAATGCCGATGTACGTGTGAGTGCGATTAACAAATATAATTTTCCTGAACATTTACGACAAGAGGAGTTCGAAGGGATAATGGTAACTTCATGAATAATCGGGAAAAACAATTCGGCACTTAGAAGCACGCATGAAAAGCACTCGTAATGCTTTTATGGACTTAGCAGACAAATTCATATCATGAATTAAGGAGAAGATTAAGGAAAAATCCACACCAAGAAAAATCGAAAAAATCTTTGAAGTCCCAACCCCTTTGGTGTGTGACCAAGAGGATAATGAGAAATCCTTTTCAAGTGCTTCACCGTCAATCACCCCTACTTTTGTAAGCATCCTCAGGAGGAGAAAAACTTGCAATTTCATAACATTTTCGTTGGAAGCTTGCAAACCACGCTCCCTAATTT
The DNA here is from genome assembly GCA_030686995.1 of Artemisia argyi. Taxonomy (NCBI): domain Eukaryota; kingdom Viridiplantae; phylum Streptophyta; class Magnoliopsida; order Asterales; family Asteraceae; genus Artemisia; species Artemisia argyi. The sequence continues at coordinate 17,061,678 of CM060683.1, read as the reverse complement.
GTACAAGAGACGTTCCTTTGGTTTTAAACCTGGTGTGAAGAGGTTACACCTCAAAAACACCATAGCTTTGGAAACTTTTATGGAACGACTCCTCTTTATTCCCAGAGTTGACCAATGCGAAGGTTACAGCTTAACTGAAACCTTGCCCACCCCTTTCGATGACCACATCTCTTTCCGTGACGGTAACAAAATGTTTGACCCTGGTGGACTTTACTAACGGGATGGCTACTCATAGTTTTCACTCGTGATTAGCTATTTACATTAGTGCAGGGGCTGAATTTGAAAATGTCACTTAGTGTTCACAAAACGGGCATTTGACGGCGTCAGATTTTACTCTTGACGCCGTCACCTCGCATTCTCAGCAATAATAACCCCATCTCCATCACTTTCAACTCATACCCCACAAATCACACCCAAATTGCTGCTCCACCTCCGAGTCTCCAACATCCAATCCGAAATTTTCCGTGACAAATCTCCACGTGGTAAGTAGTTTTTCTTCATCCTTTCTCGTTTAATTATCCTTAGGACCTACCAATTTTGAAAACCCCCATCATCCGAAACCCTATCATTGACCCATCTTTGAGAATCATAATGCCCTTCATTAGATGTTTTGTAATCATGAGGTTACCATTAGGTGATAGTGGTTGATTCGAATCATGCGTTAATTGTGGAAAAATCTTTTCACACCACGGATTTTTTGACCCCCCACCCATGTTTTCTGCATAAAGGAGTGTTTGGGTCATGGATTTAGAGTTTGAAAATTGATTTTTCCCTCGTAATTGCATGGATGAATTTTTGCTGGGTCTGACGGCGTCAGGTTCCCCTTCCTGACGTCGTCAGAGGTGTCTGACAGCATGAATTCGTAAAACTCTCATTCTAACCATTTTCGTTCCACTCTATCTTTTTCTAGGAAAATGAGCAAACGTTCACGACAACACCGAGGGAGCTCATCTAGGTCCCAACAAGTAAACTATGGGGATTTGGTCCACAGTTGGAGTAAGTTTGATAATGACGCCGCTACAACCAAGTACGCGGAACTTGTTTATCACCATATCGATGCTGGAGCTGTGGTCGATTAGGAGTTTCTTAGGTCCCAAGGTCTTGAGGGTGATTTCTTGGGGAGGATCCAAACGGATGGATTCACGGGTCCTCAATGGGAGAGATTGTTCAGGATGAGGGAGACAGTCTACAGTGAGTTGGTTAGGGAGTTCTTTGCGACTTTTCGCTTTGATTTGGCTGAGGCCAGGATAGATATGGGGGGCACCACCATTTACTTTAGATTGGGGGAGAGCTTCGATCATGCTCTGTTACTGAGTGTGGGTGGATGATAGGTTTGTATACTCGGGAGGAGGCTGTTGAGGGGGGTTTCATGCAGAGGTTGTTAAATGGGGAGACGGTGAGGAACGAATTGAGGTTTGCCATGTTTTAGCCGAATATTGGGAACGGGGTGTACACCTCAACTACTGGGGTGGCCTCAATCAGGGACCCCATGATCAGGTTAGCCCACAGGTGCATCACCTACAGCTTGTCGGGGCGTCATGGCACCACTCACCATGTCACTGCTTCAGATCTGTTCTACCTGTACACCATGTTTTCAGCGGATGTATATTGTAACATCCCATTTTGGGTAACGAGCTATTTGAAGACTAGTGTGGGGGAGAGGGACATTGACAAGGTGTATGGGGGGATGTTCGTGACCCGTTTGGCTAGATCTTATGGGGTACTTGTTCCTGAGGTCATGAGGTACCTAAGCGACTGTGCGGCTTGTAGGGTGGTGAGGGCTAAATCCCTCAAGCAGATGAGCATTGTGATGGAGCTGGGGAATGGGTCCTATAACTGGTACATTGCGGGAGGACCTGCGGGTGCTGAGGATGATGATGATGATGATGATGATGATGATGATGATGAGGGAATGCCCCAGCTGCCACATTACGGGGATTATGAGGTTGGGTCTGCAGATTATTACCGACACATGGGTCGGGGAGACTGGCAGGCACACCAGGGGGCCTGGATGGGTCAGGTGGACGCATGGCGGACCACCACTGACCAGCGCTTTGATTTGATGTATGATCACACCATCCGCCAGATGCAGCACCTCTCCACCCGTGATCAGATCGAGCCTCAGCTATAGATCGACCCATTCCCCGATCGTGAATTGGACTACCCTCCTTACGGGTACACCGGGCACCTCCCTCCTAGTTATGACTACCGTTATGGTCCCCCTCCCCAATAATTTGTCTTGATGTCTGTGATTTCTAAACAATTTATTTATGGTTGTGTAATTTGAAACAATTTGGATTGTAATAGTTTAGGATATGGCCTCTGTTGGCCCCGGATAATTTTTATTTTTATGTTCATGTTGAATTTCAATATTATGGGTTGCTTATGGTTTCATTTTCCAATTTGTGTGATTTTTATTTTATTTTAATTGTTATTTGTTTCCCTATGCATGCTCTATTTTTATTGTTGGTAGATCATGTTTCAAACTAAAATGGTGAAAATACTTTATTTTATCGTTTGGCTTAGTCTTAACTTCATCCAAAGGTATTTCGTAAAAGATAAGTGTAAGGGGAAACCTCAAATATGTTTTTAAGAAACAAAACCGATCATGATTCTCCACAATATTAAATGGATATGTATATTCATATTTGTTAGAGTCAAATACTTGTATCGAGTCATAATGATGTTTTGAAGGATTTTCCAGGAAGTAGGACAAAGTTTTTCAAGAAATTTTCCGGAAACTTAACATAAAGATTTCTGCAGGTCACTTCTGACGGCGTCAGGAAGAAATTCCTAATGGCGTCACGTGTAAAAATCTGGAAATTTTGCCAGTTTTGTTTTTCTAACGGAGTCTTAAAGATTTTGTTGAATCTTTAGTTTTATAATCTCCAGGAAATCTGCAAACATTCATTCCACAAGCATTATATCTTACTTTGTTTTCTAGGATTTGTTAGCATATATAGATTGCCGCCGATTTTACGCGATGTTGCCTTGTTTGTTTTCTCAGGTTTAACAGGTTATGTATGACAAGAAGATGATTTATATTCTGGAAGGGAAGCTTTGATTGTTCATTTTCTTGGAGGAAGATCTAACCTTGTTACCACACTATCCATACCGAGCGAATCAGGGGAGTATTTGATTTCATTCTTTTACCTGTTTTACTTTTACATTCTTTAATTGAACATTTGGGACAATGTTCATCCTAAGTCTAAGGGGAGGGTAAATGATGATACCTTATAGGATACACTTGCACTTGAGTTTGTTTATTTGATGGTAGGTGTGTAATAAAACTATGAGAAATACTTGTTAGTGTAATTTTAGCGCCAAATTTAAATTTTTTTACAACATTTAGGAGTGAAACTTTAGCCTTAGCAAGCGTCTCATGGATAGGAGTCGTATGACTAGCACAAAACCATATCATTCAGAAAAATTTTCCACCCAAATATGTGAGGTTCGCCTTTAGATTTGATAGGAAAAGCATTTACTATTAGTGCTTATGAGTGCACCGGTAGCATTTAGATTCTAGAACTTGCGTTAGTGATGCATCCTGAGACCGCTAGTGAGACTACATTCGTGTAGTAGGATTTACTACATGATAAGAAGCATTAGGATCACCCTTGTGTTAAACCCGTATCATAATTACTTGACCATTTAAGTCATATTATTTGGCTAGTAAAGTCAACTAATTTTTCCCACACCTTAGCGTTGTACTCATTTTTTGTACACGAAAACCCTAGTACACCCCTCCGAGCCTATCTTTTCATTTCTAACTTTAAGCATCTTACTTAAAGGAAGAATTTGTTACACCCCACTTAAATGTACACCTAAATCGCCTTAGCCTTCCGTGTATGCACTTATCTTTAGTGCATTATTTTTATTTGTTTAAACCCTTAATTAATTATCTAATTGATTACATGGTTGCTAAGTCGAGTCATATCCTTGTACATATTATTTTGGGACGATTGGGACTCATGGGTAAAGTACTAATGTTATGGAGTAATGGGGAAGAAAATCATTTTATTAACCCCATACATACGTTAATCTTAAAAGTACTCCAAGTGTTTTGATTTTCTTAATTAGAGTCATTAGATTAGTCATTACATACGGACTACCATCCCGTTTCATTCTATGTTTATTTTATGTTTTTGTTATTTTTCATTTATTAGCTTAATTCGAGTCTAGTCTTGGCTTACCAACGCCATATTGTACATGTAATTAACCAAGATTATTAACTCACCACCAGTAAAGACTGCCTATATCCAACAAAACCGTGTTTTCCATATCCCTACACCTAACGTTTTAACCCTTTAAAAGACCCCTATGATAGTTTATCCTAGGTGCTTACGCCATGTGGTGGAGGTTTGATCCTTTCCCAAGCATATGGTAATCTATTTTGTTATGACAGGTAATGAGAGATGTTTTCCATTTCCATATTGTGATATATACTTTATTACACCCGAGAGATGTGAGTATCTAAACACTATTTGTGAGGTGCTAGTGTATGACCTCCGTGCTTGTCTTTGGTCTTTAGTGGAACGATTATTTGTTGTAATTACTTTTATATTAGTGTTAAATGACCCCTAACTTGTATTTTGATTAGAATAAAAGCGCATTTGCTTGAGGACAAGCAAATCTCAAGTGTAAGGGTATATGATGAGGCAAAAAATGATCCGTTTATAGGGGGTCATTTAAGCCGGAATTGGAATTTATTTGATCAATTATTGCCCTAAATCGTTCCATTTGTGATTTTAGGTACTTTTGGAGTGAATTCTAGAAAAGGGGGCATTTCGGACGTTTTTGGAGCATAAAAGTGAAGAAAACGCCAAAGTCTTAATTTTCCTTGCTGGGAACAATACCTGACGGTGTCAAGAGCAATTTGATGACGGCATCAAGAGTAAAAGTGGTGACGGCCCAGAGCAGCAATACACATGACGGCGTCAGATCTGGATCTAGGCAGTCCGAGAATATTATGGGCGGCGGGATGACGGCGTCAGAACTTTCTTGTTGACGCCGTCACCTTAGTAAATCTATATATACTCTTTGTTATTTTCATTCTAAGAGGAGGAGAATTTTAGGGTTGAACTTAATAAACCCTAACACGACTTTTATAGTATTTTCAAGGGTTTTCACCCCTTGAAACCCTTCATGTTCAATTGAGATAAGTATCCTTTCATTTCATTCAATATGTCTATGTGTTGTTTGAATATATCTTACGCTTGTCTTTATTTTAACATGTTAGGCTAGATCTCTTGTGTGTTTGCTTAGATGTAATGAAACCTAGATGTTGATTATAGGTTGATTGCTTGTTTATAGTTGTAATGGATGAATGATTTCAATGTTAGGCTTAAGAAAACTGGCAGATCTCCATTGTGTAACTTGCTTGAACGTCTTAAGAAACATAAACCAATGCGTACTAGGTTTTTATGGTTGTATTTAATGCATGAGCGAATTCTAGTGATCCCATGTTAGGAACTTCTTGCAGGCTCTACATAGGAGTGAAGTAGGAGCTTATAGAGTTGGGGAAGTACGTACGCTACCCCACAATTGGTATTAAGGACTATAAACCGTCATCTACGCAACTGTTACAAACAATTAACCTGTAAAAGATATCTAGGGAGTAGTGAAATCTAAGTAAACACAATTCTCCCAATTACTGTTCACACCACTAGTTTAATTTGCTTTATTTACATTTTTGTTATTTTATTTTGATTGCATCTTTAGTTATTGGGTTAGTTGATTAGCAACTAATTCCGCCCGCTCTTCCAAAACCCGAGATTTTACTTGCTTTTCATAAAATATAAAAATACAAAAAGAATCATCCCTCACCTCTAGACCTAGTTTTAAGGCTTTCTAATTCTAGTGACACTATTCCTGAGTTGAACGATCAATCCCCCGGTACTTGTCACTATACTATACTACAACGATCAGGTACACTACCTGGCGGGGGTTGTAAGCTTCTCGAGATCCCTCGAGAGGTAAAGCCTGGTGCAATTCCCACGCATCAATGTGCCGAGAAGAAAGCCGCTGCATGGAAATAAGGACACACGCCTGGTGCAATTCCCACGCATCATGAGGCAAAAAATGATCCGTTTTTAGGGGATCATTTAAGCCCGGAATTGAATTTATTTGATCAAATATTGCCCTAAATCATTCCTTTTGTGATTTTAGGTACTTTTGGAGTGAATTCTGGAAAAGGAAGCATTTTGGACGTTTTTGAAGCATAAAAGTGAAGAAAACGGAAAAGTCTTAATTTACCTTGCTGGGAACAGTACCTGACGGAGTCACCAAATTCTATATGACGGCGTCAAGAGTAAAACAAGAGGTGAACTGGATAGATTACGTGACGATCCAGAGAGTTTTTACACTAGGGCATGACGGCGTCACCATAGGCCGTCATGGTCCCTTTACACGTGACGGCCCAGAGGAAAATTGCTCTTGACGACGTCAGATCTGGATCTAGGCAATCCGATATTATTATGGGCGGCGAGTTGACGGCGTCAAATTTCTCTTCTTGACGCCGTCACGTTGGAAAATCTATATATAGTTTTGTAATTTTCATTCATTAAGAGAGGACAATTAGAGGGATAACTTGGAGAAACCCTAGCACGATTTTATCAGTATTTTCAAGGGTTTTTACCCTTTGAAACCTTTCATGTTAAATTAAGATAAGTATCCTTTCAATTCATTCAATATGTCTATGTGTTGTTTGAATATATCTTACGCTTGTCTTGATTTTAACATGCTAGGCTAGATCTCTTATGTGTTTGCTTAGATGTAGTGAAACCTAGATGTTGATTATTGGTTGATTGCTTGTTTATAGTTGTTACGGATGAAGGATTTCGATGTTAGGCTTAAGAAAACTGGCAGACTTCCATAGGGTAACTTGCTTGAACGTCTTAAGAAACATGAACCAATGCGTACTAGGTTTTTATGGTTGTATTTAATGCTTGAGCGAATTCTAATGATCCCATGTTAGGAGCTTCTTGCAGGCTCGACATAGGAGTGAAGTAGGAGCTTATAGAGTTGGGGAAGTACGTACGCCACCCCACGATTGGTATTAAGGAATATAACCCGTCATCCACGCAATTGTAACAAACTATCAACCTGTAAAAGATATCTAGGGAGTAATGAAATCTAAGTAAACAAAATTTTCTCATTTATTGTTCACACCACTAGTTTAATTAGCTTTATTTACATTTTTGTTATTTTATTTTGATTGCGTCTTTAGTTATTGGGTTTGTTGATTAGCAACTAATTCCGCCCACTCTTCCAAAACCCGAGATTTTAATTGCTTTTATAAAAATATAAAAATACAAAAAGAATCATCCCTCACCTCTAGACTTAATTTTTAGGCTTTCTAATCCTAGCGACACTATTCCTGAGTTGAACGATCAATCACCCGGTACTTGTCACTATACTATACTACAACGATCAGGTACACTGCCTGGTGGGGGTTGTAAGCTTCTCAAGATCCCTTGAGAGGTAAAGCCTGGTGCAATTCCCACGCATCAAGTTTTTGGCGCCGCAGCCCGGGGAATAGTTATTGTCTAGGTTAGGATTTCTTTTAATTAGGTCTACTTGCTAGATTCCTTTCTAGTAAGATTTTTTTTTTAGGTTTTCTTTAGTCTATCTTATTTCTTCGTGTCGTTGTTCGTAATCTTTTCCATCCGACATCATGGAAGGTGGTAACATCTTTGAACCCATCAACCCACCACAACAAAACCACCCACAAAACCCACCACTAGCAAACCAACCTCTTAGGCCCCGAACCCTAGGAGAGTATTCCCGTCCTAGCCACCAAGGCTATCGAAACACTATTGAGCTCACCCAAGGAGCCAATGTGTCCCCCTTGTGATCCGACACCATCCGGTTGGTGCAAAGCGGATGTGCATTCCATGGACTTCGTTCTAAAGATCCTAACCAACATCTCAAGGACTTCCTTAAAATCGTAGATTCTATAGACCTTGATGTTACAACTAGAGAGTCGACCCGATTACGCCTATTCCAATTCTCTCTACGTGATCAAGCTAGTCAATGGCTTGAACGTTTACCCGCGGGATCCATCACCTCATGGGATGATCTCACCACTCGTTTCCTTGCTCAATTTTTCCCACCGGGGAGAACTGCCAAGCTTAGAAATGATATCTTGATGTTCCAACAACGTCAAGGTGAAACTCTATATGAAGCATGGACTCGTTTCAAGGACTTACTCCAAAAAGTCCCTCATCATGGCATAGATCTTTGGCTCTAAGTCCAAATCTTCTATGACCATATCGATCTCTCCACAAGGCAAACCATTGACCAATCGGCCGGTGGTAAGCTACGTGATCTAAGTGCGGAAGAATCATGGGAACTCATAGAAGATCTTGTTCTCTATGACAACGAAAGTTGGAATGATCCCCGTGATTTGAACAAAACGGTCAAGGCAATATCTTTGCCTTCGAACAATTCTAGCACTCCCAACCGTAGGATCATGGAACTTGAGGACCAAGTCAAGTTTCTCATGAAATCTTACGAAGCTCCTAAGCCTTCAAGCCAAGTGAACAAAATCACTTCTTCATGCGAATTATGTAGTGGTACCCATGACACTCGTGATTGCGTGGAACTCCCCGGAATAGCTTTTGCGGACTACGCATCTTCGCGTACCGACGAAGCGGGAGATAAGTGGTACACTTTCAAACCCGAGCCAAACCCTTACGGTGATTCCTACAACCCTTCTTGGAAAAATCACCCGAACCTTAGGTGGAAACAAAACCAAAACAATTCTTCCAATCCGCCTAATTATTACCAACCAAACGGTCCACCCTCCAACTGCGCTTTCAACAACAATTCTTCTAATAACTATGGTAGTACCAATAATCTTGAAGGATTGATGTCCAAGTTTATGGCATCTCAAGAAGCTCACATAGCTAAGTTTGAAACCGAATTCAATCAACAAAAAACGGAGATGACCAATAAGATTGACAACTTGTTGAAAGCCCTCAACAACCATGCACTAACTACACCTAGAAACGACACTAGGGACGCCAATAGCGGAATCCAAATTAAGGACCCCTCGTCATCCAAACACGTCCACTTTTTCAATGTTGTCACTATTAGGCTAAAAGATAAGGATATAGAAGAAAGTGACAAGGATGAAGTTGGAATAGAAACCGAGACTAGGGATGAAATTAAGGAAGTTGAGGTTAATAAGAGAGAAAAGTTAAAGGAAGTAGAAAACGTAGAAGAGTACTTTGATAAGTTGCCCACCAAGGAAGAACGGGAATATCACAAGGATTTATTCGATGATCCTGAGACACCATATATCCTTGGTTCACCCCTTATTAAAGTAGGTGATCCCTCTAACATCAACATACAATGCAACATTGGGCATATGCATGTATGGAAAGCTTATATCGATCCTAGGTCTCCTATAAACATCATGACTAGGACTTATTATAATTGGGTAATGAAGAAGCAACTTGGTTATAGGATGATGCCCAGCAAGAACTTGATAAGTAATTTTGTAGGAAGCGTGAAAGGATTGCATGTGATTGTTGGAAACTTCACTTATGAGACCGACTTTGTGATAGTGGAGGATACTCGTCTAGTTATAGATGATTGCCTAAGTCAAGTAGTGTTCGGAAAACCATTCGTTGAGACCTCTAAGATGAGTTATGATCCGACTCTAGGGATAGTTAGATACAAGGAAGAGAATGATGAGATTGCTTACCAAATGCCCTATAAGATTGAACAATACCGGCTCCTATCGAACATGGAAAAGGAACACAAACAAGCGGTTTACTATAGGAATGATGAGGATAGACGTAGAGGAGTAAAATATGTTATGAATAGAATACTTGGTTTCTACAAAGAATGCTCGCAGCTAGGTCTGGAATACAAAACTAATATAAGAGATGACCTAGAAAGTGAGACCAACGATGAGGTCACATAATTACCCATGACCTTGAGTCTAGCTACAAGACTCGTAAAATAAAGAAAAGCGCTTCTTGGGAGGCAACCCATGCTTTGTGTGATTTTTATTTGTTTGATTGTTATTTGTTTCCGTATGCATGCTTTATTTTTATTGTTGGTAGATCATGTTTCAAAAAATAAAATGGTGAAAATACTTTATTTTGTCATTTGACTTCGCCCTAACTTCATCCAAAGGTATTTCGCAAAAGATTAGTGTAAGGGGAAACCCCAAATATGTTTTTAAGAAACAAAATTGATCGTGATTCTCCACAATATTAAATGGACATGTATATTCATATTTGTTAGAGTCAAATGCTTGTATCGAGTCATGATGATGTTTTGCAGGATTTTCCAGGAAGTAGGACATAAGTTTTTCCAGAAACTTAACGTAAGGATTTCTGCAGATCACTTCTGACGGCGTCAGGAATTAACTCCTGACGGCGTCATGTGTAAAATTCTGGAAATTTTGCTAGTTTTGTTTTTCTAACGGAGTCTTAAAGTTTTTGTTAAATCTTTAGTTTTATAAACTCCAGGAAATCTGCAAACATTCATTCCACAAGCATTATATCTTACATTGTTTTCTAGGATTTGTTAGTATATATAGATTGCCGCCGATTTTACGCGAGGTTGCCTTGTTTGTTTTCTCAGGTTTAACAGGTTATGTATGATAAGAAGATGATTTATATTCTAGAAGGGAAGCTTTGATTGTTCATTTTCTTGGAGGAAGATCTAACCTTGTTACCGCACTATCCACACCGAACGAATCAGGGGAGTATTTGATTTCATTCTTTTACCTGTTTTACTTTTACATTCTTTAATTGAATATTGGGGACAATGTTCATCCTAAGTGTAAGGGGAGGGTAAATGATGATACCTTATAGGATACACTTTCACTTGAGTTTGTTTGTTTGATGGTAGGTGTGTAACAAAACTATGAGAAATACTTGTTAATGTAATTTTAGCGCCAAATTTAAAATTTTTTACAACATTTAGCAGTGAAACTTTAGCCTTGGCAAGTGTCTCATGGATAGGAGTTGTATGACTAGCACAAAACCGTACTATTCAGAAAAATTTTCCACCCAAATATGTGAGGTTCGCCTTTAGATTTGGTAGGAAAAGCATGTACCGGTAGCATTTAGATTCTAGAACTTGCGTTAGTAATGCATCCCGAGACCGCTAGTGAGACTACATTCGTGTAGTAGGATTTTTTTTTTGGTAAAAGGTCAACGACCCGGTAAATATATTACACCAAAAAGCATTTAAGTACAACGGATATGGGTGAATCCCATATCTCAGCCCGTTACATAGATGAAAAGCTTACATAACAAGATACTTCCTATTTTTAAACAAGAAAACAAACCACTAACCACATGATAACAAAAGACTCTGACAAAAATATAAACTACTTCCTACGACCTTGGAGATTAAAGCCATAAATGGCATTAAGAGCATCCAAATTCCCTAGAAGATCATAAATTTTCTTTAAATAATCATCATCGTAATCAAACTCATCTTCACGCTCATGACCACCACCAAAAAGATTTGCTGATTCGTCGAACGTGTTAAGAACCTCATCATCATCACTATCAGAAACCACAACCTCACCCACCTTTGAAAATGGGTTAGCCCTCTTACTGGAAGAGGTAGACGGAATAGGATGACCATCATCATCCACAAGAGTAGCTTTCCCATCAATAAGTAGCTTTTCAAGCTTCCCAATTTTCTCAACTATAGGAGTAGAACCAACTTCCTTTGTTCCCATTGAATCACTCACAAGCGGTTCTTGTGATGCATTACCATTTAACGACTCATCCTTATTAACTTCCATTGTATGACCAGAATCCACATCCTTGTTGGTGTCAATAGTAGGAATACCAAAAGCGTCCGTATCATCCATATTAAGAGCATCAAACTGGTTAGATGTAAAAATCTTCGTTCCACTAGAACTAGCCACATCAGAAATCTTCTTCTTAGTGCCATCCACTTTCTTAGGTTCAGGAGGAGTCTTTTTGGGTTGATACTAAAACTGCTTACCCACAACAGGTTTATTAAACCCCCTTGATCCGGAATTGTAAGACCACCATGCTTTCCTTTCTTCTTGTTATTGACAGTCTTGAAACCATCATTAACAGGTTTAGCAGGCTGAACAGGAGGTATAACAACTTTAGGAAAATCAGTCAGAGTACGACCAAATATCTTACACTTATCACAACGAGGTGGTTTCCACTCGTATTCAACCCGTATCTTCACAATAGTCACACCCGACCCATCAAGTAAAGGTATCTCAATAGTGAGGCTATCCCTAAGCACCTCATCCGACTTCACTTCAATCATGCATCTAGCAAAACTACTACGGCCCCATGATTCCTTGCACATTTGGCTGGTATAAGCATCTAACCGTTTGGGCGTACCAATCAATGTGGCAAGAAGACGTGTAGTAGGATTTACTACATGATAAGAGGCATTAGGATCACCCTTGTGTTAAACCCGTATCATAATTACTTGACCATTTAAGTCATATTATTTGGCTTGTAAAGTCAACTAATTTTTCCCACACCTTAGCGTTGTACTCATTTTTAGTACACGAAACCCCTAGTACACCCCTCCGAACCTATCTTTTTGTTTCTAACTTTAAGCATTTTACTTAAAAGAAGAATTTGTTACAACCCACTTAAATGTACACCCAAATCGCCTTAGCCTTCCGTGTATGCACTCATCTTTAGTGCATTATTGTTACATGTTTAAACCCTTAGTTAATTATCTAATTGATTACATGGTTGCTAAGTCGAGTCATATCCTTGTACATATTGTTTTGGGACGATTGGGACTCATGGGTAAAGTACTTATGTTATGGAGTAATGGAGAAGAACATCATATTTTATTACCCCCATATGTGCATTAATCTTAAAAGTACTCCAAGTGTTTTTATTATCTTGATTCGAGTCATTAGATTAGTTTATTATAAAGTATGTAAAAATTCAAGTGTAAGGGGAATGTTCATTCCCTTTGATGTATTATTTTGGATGGTTGGGTAAAAGTGTATGCAAAAAAAAAAAAAAAAAAAAAAAAAATCGAAAAAATTGAGAAAAAGAAAAAAAAAATAGAAAAAGAAAAGAGAAAAAACATACGGACTACCATCCCGTTTCATTCTATGTTTATTTTATGTTTTTGTATTTTTGATTTATTAGCTTAAGTCGAGTAAAGTCTTGGCTTACCAACGCCATATTTTACATGTAATTAACCAAGATTATTAACTCGCCATCAGTAAAGATTGCTTTTATCCAACAAAACCGTGTATTCCATATCCCTACACCTAACGTTATAACCCTTTAAAAGACCTCTTTGATAGTTTATCCTAGGTTCTTACGCCATGTTGTGGAGGTTTGATCCTTTCCAAAGCCTATGGTAGTCTATTTTGCTATGACAAGTAGTGAGAGATGTTTTTCATTTCCATATTGTGATATATACTTTATTACACCTGAGAGATGTAAGTATCTAAACACTATTTGTGAGGTGCTAGTGTATGACCTCCGTGCTTGTCTTTGGTCTTTAGTGGAACGATTATTTGTCGTAACTACTTTTATATTAGTGTTAAATGACCCCTAACTTGTATTTTGATTAGAATAAAAGCGCATTTGCTTGAGGACAAGCAAATCTCAAGTGTAAGGGTATATGATGAGGCGAAAAATGATTCGTTTTTAGGGGGTCATTTAAGCTCGGAATTGAATTTATTTGATCAAATATTGCCCTAAATCGTTCCTTTTGTGATTTTAGGTACTTTTGGAGTGAATTATAGAAAATGAAGCATTTTGGACGTTTTTGGAGCATAAAAGTGAAGAAAACGGCAAAGTCTTAATTTTCCTTGCTGGGAACAGTACCTGACGGCGTCACCAAATTCTACATGACAGCGTCAAGAGTAAAACAAGAGGTGAAGTGGATAGAGTACGTGACGGTCCAGAGAGTTTTTACACTAGGGCATGACGGCGTCACCATAGGCCGTCATGCTCCCTTTACATGTGACGGCCCAGAGGAAAATTGCTCTTGACGGCGTCAGATCTAGATCTAGGCAATCCGATATTATTATGGGCGGCGAGTTGACGGCGTCAGATTTCTCTGCTTGACGCCGTCACATTGGAAAATCTATATATAGTTTTGTAATTTTCATTCATTAAGAGAGGACAATTAGAGGGATAACTTGGAGAAACCCTAGCACGATTTTATCTGTATTTTCAAGGGTTTTTACCCTTTGAAACCTTTCATGTTCAATTAAGATAAGTATCCTTTCAATTCATTCAATATGTCTATGTGTTGTTTGAATATATCTTACGCTTGTCTTGATTTTAACATGCTAGGCTAGATCTCTTGTGTGTTTGCTTAGATGTAGTGAAACCTAGATGTTAATTATGGGTTGATTGCATGTTTATAGTTGTTACGGATGAAGGATTTCGATGTTAGGCTTAAGAAAACTGGCAGACTTCCATAGGGTAACTTGCTTGAACGTCTTAAGAAACATGAACCAATGCGTACTAGGTTTTTATGGTTGTATTTAATGCATGAGCGAATTCTAATGATCCCATGTTGGGAGCTTCTTGCAGGCTCGACATAGGAGTGAAGTAGGAGCTTATAGAGTTGGGGAAGTACGTACGCCACCCCACGATTGGTATTAAGGAATATAACCCGTCATCCACGCAATTGTAACAAACTATGAACCTGTAAAAGATATCTAGGGAGTAATGAAATCTAAGTAAACACAATTTTCTCACTTATTGTTCACACCACTAGTTTAATTAGCTTTATTTACATTTTTGTTATTTTATTTTGATTGCATCTTTAGTTATTGGGTTAGTTGATTAGCAACTAATTCCGCCCACTCTTCCAAAACCCGAGATTTTAATTGCTTTTATAAAAATATAAAAGTACAAAAAGAATCATCCCTCACCTCTAGACTTAATTTTTAGGCTTTCTAATCCTAGCGACACTATTCCTGAGTTGAACGATCAATCCCCCGGTACATGTCACTATACTATACTACAACGATCAGGTACACTGCTTGGCGGGGGTTGTAAGCTTCTCGAGATCCCTTAAGAGGTAAAGCCTGGTGCAATTCCCACGCATCAGACCAAAACCCCGAATATGTGTGACAAATTAGGCACAAGTTTTGTTTGATTAGTCATTATCAGTGACCGTAAACACTTTATAATCACACGAATGTTTTTTGAGTGTAACTATTTTTCAACTTTTGGCCACATAAATATATAATATATGTGACATTTGAGATAATATATTCAAGTAAATGTGTATTTTGTGTGACAATTTCCCGTCCTATGGCCACATGAATACATAATAAGTGTGACGTTTGTGATGATTTAGTCATACAATGAGTGTTGTTTTTTTGGAGTTAGTTACATACAATTTAAAACAAAGTGGCTAAAAGTGTTAATAAGTGTGACCATATGCTATTTAAAGTGAAGAAATGTGTATTTTGTGTGACTATTGATCATCCAATGGCCATATGAATTTTATGTTTGTGTGGCCTTTTGTAATATTTAGTCACACAAAACATGTTTGTTTTGGATATTTAGTCACATACAATTAAGTAAACAGTGGCCAAAAGTGTTAATAAGTGTGACCATATGCTGTTTAAAGTGAAGAAATGTGTATTTTGTGTGACTATTGATCATCCAATGGCCACATGAATTTTATGTTTGTGTGGCCTTTTGTAATATTTAGCCATACAAAGCATGTTTGTTTTGGGTATTTAGTCACATACAATTAAGTAAACAGTGGCAAAAAGTGTTAATAAGTGTGACCATATGCTGTTTAAAGTGAAAAAATGTGTATTTTGTGTGACTATTGATCATCCAATGGCCACGTGAATTTTATGTTTGTGTGGCCTTTTGTAATATTTAGTCACACAAAGCATGTTTGATTTGGGTATTTAGTCACATACAATTAAGCAAACAGTGGCCAAAAGCTTTAATAAGTGTGACCATATGTTGTTTAAAATGAAGAAATGTGCATTTTGTGTGACTATTGATCATCCATTGGCCACATGAAGTTTATGTTTGCGTGGCCATTTTGTAATATTTAGTCACACAAAGCATGTTTGTTTTGGGTATTTAGTCACATACAATTACGCAAACAATGGCCAAAAGTGGTAATAGGTGTGACCATATGCTGTTTAAAGTGAACAAATGTGTATTTTGTGTGACTATTGATCATCCAATGGTCACATGAATTTTATGTTTATATGGCCTTTTATAATATTTAGTCACACAACGAATTAAGAAAACAGTGACCAAAAATGTGACTATATGCATCTTTTAGTCACATTTAAAAAATCAATATATATCAAAACAAATTCAAATACAATAAAATTGGAATGTATATAACTGAACCAAATATAAAATCGGACATCCTTTTATACACCAAAGATTCCTAGTCGGCTTACAATAGTTTCCTAATTAAGTATCTATAATCTTTTCCATAAGCAACTACCTAGCAACTTCGAGCGGTCTTGATCTCTGAGCAGTACCAACTTTCACTAGCAGTAGTGACTTTTGTACTAGCAGTAGTAAATACTTGGCACATTTTCTTTGAAGTTCATGAGCAGCACTAAATCCATCTAAGCAATATTAACACAAACATGAGCAGCAGTAATTCAAACAACATCATGAAGACTTTTAATCCAAAACAATGAACATAATAATAAAATTTGCAGTTAAACTTACAAGTATTTCTCCCATTGATCTAATCTCATCATCTGGATATAAAAGCCTTGAAAATGTAGGCTGCTGCATATCAACAATAACCACATCAAGATGAGAGCAGAACTAGAACATGTCAAAGCACACAACATAACAGAACTAGATGAGCATACCGGAATAAAGTTCTTGATTAGATGCTAGAAAACCTTCCTCTCTAAAAAGTATGTGGTTATATATGTTGTTGACGGGTGTATCTATTTCTTGACATTTGACATAGAGACACTATTGCCTTGTCTTTTGTCAGGTGCATCTAGTTTGTTAGGCGCCACTAGTTCAACTATATGTTGTTTTGGAGGTTTTGAGTCGCTTGATTCGCCACTGATTCAACTATCTACTTTGGTGGTTTTGAATCGCTTAATGCGCCACTGGTTCAACTATCGGCACAAACATGATAGGAATAAAACGCATATCAATTACTTCTGCACAATCTGTTAAAAAAATTACTTCTGCACAAACAAGGTCTATGGTATTTTCCTCTAATAAAGTGAAAGTAAAAGAGGGGAAAACGCATAAAAAAAGATCAATTACCTGTGCTCTTACTTTTTCCAGATCCAATGTATTTTCATCGGAAGTAGATTTTATATGATATAAAACTTACTATATCTAATGTATATTTAAAGAGTTGTATATATTTGACATTAACTATTTAAAAACAAAATCACAAAGTTCGGAGTCTTTGGACGTATAAGTGTATCACCATTGGGCCAATCCAACCTGACTCCCACCCTACCAATATTTCAAGTTTTGAACTATTACCTAACCTGCCTATTTTGCCACCTCTAACTATGAGCATATGAAACAAAATCGTAAGGTGCTATAAAGAATGCAGATGAATTAAGAATGGAAAAGATAAGCTGAAAAAATCAAATAGACCAACATGACTACTTTATTAGAAACAGGAACCCAAGCATATAGTCATCGATGTACCCAGGAACCCAATCATATAAATTATACTGACCCGGGTGGACCTTCTTGATCTCAAAGTAACCTTTATTGTCATTTTGAGTCCAGAACTGATAGCCATGATTATGTAAAATAAGGTATAGATTAAACTCTAGGAATGGTTTACAAAGGTACAAGTAACTTTGTTTCAACCACCCAACTAAAAATTGAAAAGATAAGCTGAAAAAATCAAATAGACCAACATGACTACTTGATTAGAAACAGCTATATTTTTTGAAAGTCAGATCTTGGTCTTTTTCCGATTTTAGGCTTTCTTACAATCGATTCTGCATCTTTTATTTGTAATAGTGAGCTGAATACCGCCACCACCATATATTATCAGTCGCAACCATCACCGCCATTGTAATTGAGACCCCAAATCCAGGAATCGAAGCATTTATGCTACATGAGAGAATTAAAAAGACATGGTAAGATTTTAGACATGACATATGATAAGTTTACATATTAGACATTACCAGGTGACCCTGTAAATATCTCATATTGTTCATACGCCTGTCCTATCAGCATCAGTGTTTGGGGGTCTTCGGTTTGTGTGATGATGATGAAGACCATCACCAGTTTTTTCATCTTCATTGTCAACCGAATACCCCAAATTACCAACACCCAATAAAAATATCTGGCTGCGATGCTTTGGAAGATCCGATGGTGTACGCTTTGCCGGAAAAACCAAATAGTCGACGGCCGCTTCCACTATCATCACCAGACTTGCGCACACTATGTGTGTGTGTGTTTTGAGAGAGAATGATGTTCTGGAAGATGCTATGTCGGTACTTATCACCGAGAAAAAAATTACCGAGCTGGACTGGACCGCCAAACATGTCATTGGATCGGGCCTTAGCGGTGGTCTTGGTGTGAGTGTTGTGGTGGTGCAAGCGGTGGCGTTGGTGAGGAGAGTTTTGAGGAGATAGAAGAAGACTAGATCTAGTTTTGGTAGATATATATTTGGGATGGAGTATTGAAAAACATGGGCGGGTTCAATGAAAGTGGAGGGGCAATTTAAATTTGGGGAAAAAATTTAGGCGGGCTAGCTTTGGAAAAATTAAAAGGGAAAATTTATTTTAGGAAATTAAGTGCGGAGACATGTAAAATATTACATATAAATTTAACACTTGAAGTATCTTAATTTTTTATTTTTATTAGAGGCGGAAATGAGCCGAGCCGCTCTTGAAAAGCTCAAGATCATATAAGTAAAATTATTTGAGCTTTTGTCGAGTAACTAGAGTTCGTTCGAGCTGATTCTTATTGAGCTTTGAGCTCAAGCTTAAGCCTATCAAATGAAGTTAAATGTTTAATGAGTTGAGCTCAACCTTATAAAAGTTCGACTCGAGTTATTGTTGAGTTTTCGAGCTTGTAAGTGATATAGCATATGTTTTTTTTTTATATATTTTGTATGTAAGCGTACTAAGTGTAAATAGTTAATTATAAATGTATCGAGATTTTCGAGCCGAAGGTGAACCGAATTCGATTATTAGGTTATGTTTCAATTTTAATTTGTGTAAGAAAACACACCTTTACAAATAAACCGAGCTTTTCGAGTGATCAAGCTCAAGCCGAGTTCAAACTTTCTCGATGCCGGATAACATGATCGGGAGGTCCCTGCATACTTGCTTCTTAGTGTCTGTGACAAACGGTATACACCTACCAAGCCGGTGTACCCCATGCATGACCGCCTTTAATAACTTCAAATACAATTCATATAACATTCACACTATAACTATACACCTACCAAGCCGGTGCAACCCATGCATGACCTGTGATAATGGCTAACTCACATGGGTCATGGGTCATGGGTCATATGCATTAGGTTATCACTGGTCACATTCAATAATGGGTATTTGACATCATATGGGTCATATGCATTGGGTTATAGTTGCTTAGAGTGTCATGTTATGACACATCCATGACTGTTGATCATAATGGGTAATTAACATGGGTAATGGGTCATGTGCATTGGGTTGTAGTGGCATATAGTGTCATATATGTTATCGATCAATACATGATTGATGATCGATAATGGGTAATTAACATGGGTCATGTGCATTGGATTTTGAAAACTAAGACAAGTACTATACAACATTTTATACATTTTGTATTTTTTTACGTTTTCATCCGTTTGTAACGTTTTTCATCCCTTTTTGACCGTTTTCAATCGATTTTGATCGATTTCGCTAGTTTTCGACCGACGTTGATAATTTTC
The DNA here is from genome assembly GCA_030686995.1 of Artemisia argyi. Lineage (NCBI taxonomy): Eukaryota > Viridiplantae > Streptophyta > Magnoliopsida > Asterales > Asteraceae > Artemisia > Artemisia argyi. The sequence goes on along the minus strand of CM060683.1, from coordinate 17,041,797 downwards.
GACAGATTTCGACGGATTTAGACCGTTTTAGACCGATTGCGACCGTGTTCGCCCGATTTCAACCTTTTTGACCAATTTCATCCATTTTGAACTTTTTCGGCAATTTTCGCTCGTTTTCATATGTTCTAAGCTTTTCTGAATGTTTTCCTCTGTATTAAAATGTTATGAAACGTTTATTAAGTTTTTGTACATTTTTGTAAGATTTTTTTCATTTCCATACGTCCTTCTCCCTTTTATTCGGGTTATTCGGGTCAACCCGAGTAACCCAAATACTAAATAGGGTCCCGTATCGGGTTGAAAATATTTGGCTAACTCGGGTTCAGGGTCGACCCGATTGACCCGAATAAGGATTAATGGCCTTCAATTCTTGATCTTCTGTTATACATACGGCTAATGATTTACACACTCAAAAACGTTATTTGCACACTCAAGGTACAAGCGGTTGAAGTAGAGTGTTTAATACTGTACAAGTATTTAATGCACAGATGGAGTGTCCCAATCAATTTATAAAGTGTGCAAATCAATTCCCAACTATACATAAACCCTAATTTAACACACTCTAAAAAATCATAACAAATCCCAAATCAAAATCAAATTAACTCCTGTCGTCTTATGTTTGTGATGATTACTGCAAATGTGACAGGCCAGCAATGGTGGTAACATCTTGGACACCATCCAACCCTGCTCGATGTTTCATTTGCCGCAAAAATCGATGGGTAAGTTATCAGATATGTTTTTTTAAAAGATTATTAAGTTTAAATGTTTAATATACTACATTTTTTTGATTTTAGAAATCGGGTACGAAGAAATGTGAAAATTTTGATTGGTATGATCCAGAGGAGGAATGTGATTGGTACAAGATGCATTTATTTGAGATGTATAGCAAAATGAATCCCAATCAAAGGCGTGAGGTTCAAATTGAAGTTAATCGTCAAAGAAGGATTGAAGAATTGGAGGCAGAGTTGACAAATGCCTTAAAGAAACTCAGCGTTTGGAAGTCAACACTTTGTGTTTTGGCATTTGTGGTTTCTTTGGTACTTGCACTGAAGTAGTATAGTGTTTATTGCTAGATTGTGTGGTTTGTAGTGGCTCATGTACCTCATCTTTTTAGTGAATGGTTAAGTGTTCGCTTGTAAATCTAACTGATCTTTATCTTTTGGCTACTCGATATCTTTTGGCAGTAATTACCCAAAATGGCACAATTTGACTATCCTGTTTGATCTTATGCAAATGAATGTACAGGCACAAAACTACCAAAAATTACCCAAAGTGACAATCATGATTGGCTATTAGTTATCTTTTGATAGTAATTACCCGGAATTGCCCAAATTCACCTAGAGACTCTTTGACTTTTGCAAATGACAATCTTTGTTTAACTTTTAACAAAACATCATAACATAGTCAACAAAGCAACATAACATAATTAATCAACAAAAAGATAAATTGAAAAAATAGTAATCGATAACTTGATTAACAAAGAAACATAACATAAGTTTTCTTTGAACATAAAAATATTAAACTTCAAAGAAACATAACATAAGTTTTCTTCAAGTCACGGTCAAACATTTATTCCCTCGGGTCAAAACCCGATCCTAAATCATTGTTGGAAATATTGAGTTTGGAAGTTTATTATTCATAAAGCATGAGATACAAGTAGTTGTTGCATCAACTCATTGTACTTGGTAAGTCAAGACTTGGTAAAAGGAAAGTGGAGACTTTTGCATACTAAACTCAATTCCTTATCTTTAGGAACAGTTTTAAAATATCTTCAATTTACAGTATGATTTAGGCGCCTTTGGTCGATCCCTGTTCCCGCCAAAATTCTTGGGAACCGTTCATCTACCTCTCCAGCCTATTTATACCTCTCTATTGTATACCAAAGAACACACACAAACACATATAGCACTTTCAAAGAAAACCTCAAAAATGGTATCAAATGGTAACTTTCAAAATGGTACAGAAGAGTACAAGTGGGTATTAAACAACAGTTTGCTATGGGACGCATTGTTTAATCATTTCGGGTATGACCCCGTTTACAAATATTGGTCGTATAGGCAGGTAGATACGTGGATGAGGACAATAATTTTGAAAGGGCTACATAGACAAGACTTTTACTAGGATGAGCGTTGGGGATTGAATGATGTGGAGGTGGAGGAAGAAGATGAAGAGGATGAGGAGGATCAACAGGATGCACAGCAAAATGTGGTGGAGCAGCAAAATGTAGAGGATCAGCAGCAAAATGTGATGGAGCATCAAAATGTGGTGGAGCGTCAAAATATGGTGGTGCGTTAAAACCATGGGGTCAACAAGATGGGTTTGCATTTGCAGACCCGTTAAATCTGGAAAACAGGATTAGCAGGGTTGAAATTAAATTTCAATATCTCCTGGAAAAGAAAAGGATGCAACGCAGGGAGTAGAGCTCTGGTTTTAACAAGTTGGTGTGAAATGGAGTGAAGCGGTTTTTAATGATGATGTTTTTAGGTTTTTAGTATCTTTAGTATTTAGGTAGGATAATTATATTTATGTTTGCAGCTTTTATGAATGGTTGTATCTTTTTAAAAATATCAATGAAAATTTTGAGACCTTGTATGGTTGATTGTGATGTCAAACTGTCAAAGGTGTGTATGGTTTCTTGGATAAAAGCAGTATGTCAAATAGTTAAAATCCAGAATTGATGTGTTAATGTTGCTAGTTATAAATAGTATTGCTAAGTGTAATTGATGATGTGATTATTGTGATTCGGGTAATGAGTTAGGTTTTGTGTTTTTGGGACTAATATTTTGCAGGATAAGCTGAGAAAAGTGCTGGAGTCAAGAAAAATAAGTTGTTTCGAGTGGAAACTGACTTATTGTTGCTAAGCATAATTTAGTGCTGCTAAGCCTAACTTAGTCCGGATAAGGGTTGTTCTGCTATTTTTGAGAGTGTAGGGTACTGTTTTAGAAATATGAACGGTTAAGGGTTTGTACACTTCAATCATTCATAGTTTCACACAAATGTTTTTATCCGATCAAAACTCTATCAAACATAAAACCACTACCTTGATTTTATCAATTAATTGCAATTCCCAGCAAAACCCCACACAAATTTTCAAATTTTACGATGTCGACTCTGTCTTTTGCCAACCAGCATAACATGATTGCATTCTTGCAAAAGCCCACCAAGGAGAATGAAGAGTTCATTGAAGTTGTTGATTTTCTCAATGCTACTCATATTAGGTATGCATTAACAGTTAACCCTACTGTATATGTTTCCAACATCAAACAGTTTTGGGCTACTGCAAAGGTCAAAACTATTGATGAGGAAGTACAAATTCATGCCCGTGTGGATGGGCAGAAGATTATTGTTACATAGGCATCTATTAGAGAAGTTCTTCATCTAGGAGATGTTAGTGGAATTGAGAATCTTCCAGACTCCATAATTTTTGAAAATCTTCAAGAGATGGGGTATGTAAGAAAAAATGATTCTTTGAAATTTAATAAAGGTGGCTTTTCCCCACAGTGGAAATTCTTAATTCACATTTTGTTACAGTGTCTTAGTCCAAAGACTACTGGTTGGAATGAGTTTAGTAGTAACATGGCTTCTGCCCTTATATGCTTGGCTAAAAATGAAGAAAATTTTAATTTTTCAAAATTAATTTTTGATCATGCGGTTAAAGCCTAGATAATTCTTCAAACCAACATTACTTATATCCAAGATTTTTGCAACTTCTTATGGACAAACAGTTTACAAATAAGAAAGTTCACGACAAGGTTTATCCTGTTCACTTTCATATTAAAAAGGTCTTTTCTAACATGAAGAGAAAGGGTAAGGACTTTCCTGTCATAGTTAAACCATTGTTTCAAGCAATGTTGGAACTAGGTCAACATAAGAAGGGTGAAGGTTCAGGAACTTATAACGAATCAAGTTCCAATGGAACTGATTCAGGTGAAGGAAACCACAGGTACCAAGAAACCAAGGGGGACAATGCAAGTGATGAGGATATAAGTGGTGAGGATAGTATGGAACTTGTTAAAGAATTGATGGTTAAATGTACCAAACTTAAAGAACAGGTTCAACAAATCACAGATACTCAGGAGGATGTAATTAAAGGTTTGAAGTTGAGGGTTAAGCAATTGGGAGGTCAGAAGGGATCAAGAACCAGGTCATTCAAAAGACTGAAAAAAGTGGGCACAACACAAAGGATTAGTTCATCTAAAAGCATAAGCTTGGGGGAGGATGATCCTAAACAGGGGAGGAATGAAACTAAGGATTCAAGGGAAACTATGGAAAATGTTGATAGTGCTGCTTCTGGTGATGACAGTGGTGTGGATATGGATGTGGATTCTGGTGAGAATGATGATGAGTATGTGGTTGCTGATAATCAATTTAATGAGGTTCTTATGGAAGCATCAATCAAAGGCACGGGAGATTCTACTGCTGGTGCAAGTGCAAAAATGGCTAAGGAGGATACTACTACTGAGGAAAATGTTCCTGTTTCTAGTGATGATGACGAAAATTTGGCCGAAGTGTAACACCCCCAAAATTAGGGTCCAACGGAAGCATACATGCATTAGGGTGCTACGAAACCGGTATCACAACATAAGTACAAAGAACGGTTTTTATTTCATTTATTGAGAATAAAAAGCAATAATAAAAACATTAAGTTTACATTTTATAAAAGAGGTGCGGAAAGAGGCCCATAAAGAAGTTAAAGCGGTCCCAAATACATCAGAGTCATCTATGACCATGCGATGCCATGCCATGCCAAAAGCCTCCACAACTAGGCTATCGCCTTAAACCTGAAAATACATGCTAAAAGTGTCAACACGAGGTTGGTGAGTTTGTGGAAAACTAGAAGGGGGGGGGGGGTTGAATAGTTTTACGTCCTTTTAAAATTTATAAGTACAGGTTTGTTTTAAAAACTTCGATTCTAGTTTATGTGAATTCAATACTTGCACTATATGATCAATTTGTATAGTAACTAACTAACACAACTAATATAGTAAAGATAAATAAATAAGTAATGAGAGGAGTTAGAAAGATCAAACCACAACACAAGGATTTATAGTGGTTCGGCTACAAGGACACCTTCCTTGTTCCTACTCCACTCCCCGAGTCACCTACTCGAGAGTTTTCTTCACTATGTCAACAAACTCCCTTATGGCGGAGAAAACCGTACACACCAATATACACACCAATTTACACACCAATCTACACACCAATCTACACACCAATCTTCACACCAATCTTCACACCAATCTTCACACCAAGCTTCTACACACCAATCTTCTACACACCTTCTTCTACACACCAATCTTCTACACACCTTCTTCTACACACCAATCTTCTACACACCTTCTTCTACACACCAATCTTCACAACTATCCTACTTCACTACTAATCAACTTCTACTATCTACACAACTTCTATATCTTCTAAACAAATAATAACAAGCACAACACAATATTCACAAATGAATATATATATACACTATACACAACAACTCTTCAACACTTCTTGAACTTGGTTGTAGAGAGTTCTTCTTTTGCACTTAGAATGAGAATGAATGATGAGGGATTGAATCACTTGAAACAAGGATTAATATACAAATGATCAAAGGGTTTTTGATGGGTTTAAGATGATTGTAGATCTGAAAATTTCGTGCAAAAGGTGAGGAAAAATTCCAGAATTAAGGTGGTATTTATAGGGGAAGAAATCTGACAGTTTCTGACAGGGGAGCCTGGCCGGTCCCCTTAAAGCATGGCCGGCCCCCTTAAAATTAAGGGGACCGCCCCTTATAATTAAGGGGGCCGCCCAACTGTAACGGCCAGAAAACCTGTCTTTTAGTGGGGAAAGTTTATTTGGTGAAAAACTAACTGATTTTGGTTAAATATTTGAAATCATATATTTAGTATGATTAAAACATTTTTCCTTATTACCAAAAGTGTTTTTCAAAAATATATAATAAGATTATATAATTAAATAAACTTTGTATTAGTTAATTAAATACCCCTTTGATCATGAGATGTATTAAGCACTTGTTTATCCATACCTTTAGTGATTAAGTTGGATATAATGATATAGACTAGCTTAATACTTGTTTACGTAGTAATCAAACGATTGACGAGTTTACATTTTGTGATCGTCAAAATATAGAGATATCGAAAAATATAAATAACGTTTTCATACATTATTTATGTCAACAATCTCCCCCTTTTTGATGATTACAAAATTTAAACTCATTAGTCGAAAATTAGTCTATATACAAGTATTAGAGTGAGTTTATATCACTTCTCCCCCTTTTTGTTAGCATCAAAAAGGTTTTCCCAAGTTGATGGAAACTCCCCCTTGAAGTATACTCCCCCTCATTTTGAGGCCAAAAGGAATTGGGATATGGATATCTTGCAAAAATATTTAGTGGCAAGCAACATATATATATGGATATAGCATGCAAGAGTAAAAACATAACCATAATACTAATGATATAAAAGAAAGTTACATCAAACATAACAAAAGCCTTAAAGGCTTACAATCATCATAGAAATAATAAACCAAGTCTCAAACATGAGAGTCCTCTCTAGAGCTTGCCATCCAAAAGGGTTTAACACAATTTTATTTGTGAATCACAATACATGTTTAATTGGGAGGAATGAATGGTGAACATGGAGATGGTGATGGTGGAGGTGTGTTTGTTGATGGTGGTGGAGGTGTTGTGTTTGTTGTTGGTGGTTGATGCAACATGTTTTCAATATGAGAAAACATGTATTGGATCTCATCTCTTAATCCGAACACAATTGTTCGGTTGTGAATGCAACAAAGGCAAGTGTCTCCATGAGCTTCAAGTAAGCTCCATGGGACGGGGTTATAGGTTGGTGGATTGATAGGAGATGATGAGAAATGTGCATCAAGGGGTGTTAATGGTGATAATGAGAGAGTGAGTGCAAGAGATGTGTTCTCATTGGTAGGTTGTGATGGTTGATCAATTGTTGGAGGAGATAAGTGGGTGTTGATGTAGTCATTTATGGATGAAGTGGATGGTATGGAGGAAGTGGAGTTTCCATTTGTTGAAGGTGTTTTTGAGGGTGCATTTGGTGCAATAGGAGATGAACATTGAGGTGGTGGAGATGGAGTGGTGTTGTCTTCATTTGTAAGATCAATGAAGAGTTGTTTGGGTGGTATAATGACAAGTTTTTGTTTCTTGGCATTGTTTGAATGAGTGGTTCTTGGTGATGACATGATGATGGTTATGAGTGATGAGGATGATGAATTTTGAATTAAACATGCATGGGGATTATATAGTGGGAAAACATGTTTAGAAGTGGAATTATTTTGAAATTGTAATGTTTTATTCCAAAATCAGTTTGGTTTTTAAGAGTAATGGTAGCTGGGACTAGCAAAAGGGATCACATGATGCAAAAGAAAACAGTGTAAAAACTGTTTCAGATGGCCGGTCCCCTTAATTTTAAGGGGGCCGCCCATCTGACAACCCAGAAACCAAAAAATTTCAAAAATTTTCTGGAAAGATGTTATGTTCTGGTTTGAATGTGCAGCAAGCTCAATTTGGACATTTTACATTTGTCTTGGCTTATTAGAAAGCATACATGTCATATAGTTATATAACCATTAACTAATCATGCAAACATATATATAGATCAAAAGCAACATGCATAAAAATATCAAGTTATCATCCTAAACACATATTCAAATGACAAGTATTTCCGAATAAACTTCGGACAAATAACACACAAGACATAAAAATAAAACATTGTTAAACAAACATAATCCGATCATATCATTTCTTTTTCTTCCCGAAGATCCCCTTCAAAGTCTTCCCAATAGATTTGAAGCCACCTCTAACTTCTTCGTGCAAGCTCTTTTGTCTTCTAAGCATCTCGGTAGTTCGTTCATGAAGAACTTCTTCAGTTTGATCACTTGGAGATGGAGTAGAATAGTTGGGATAGTCAAGATCCTCTAAATTTTCAACGAACTCAGAAAACGAAGGGGTACTATCATCATCGATGTTTTCCTCCTCATCGTCATCATCTTGCCTTGAGGATGATCCATGAAAGCTATGACGACGAGGTTTACCCTTGTCACTTCGAGTTCGTCGAGCTTGTTTTAGAGCGAGAGTACGTAGAGTGGGGTAGATGGACTCATAAATACTATTGTCAAGATCGGGGTAGTACTCGATAACATGACGATAGATGCGAGTAAGGAACATTCCATATGGAAGGTTGGCTTTGGGAGTTTTTCTAGCACACTCAATCCGTTTGATAAAGAAGTAGGCCAAATTGTACGGCTTTTCGACAGCTATACAATACAACATGTGAGCAAGGCTAGCCGGGAGATGGTCCCGGTGACCTCCAGTACCAAACGCATTCTCACGAATGAGTTCTTCCCAACGCTTCATGTGAGGGCTTAATTCTTTGAGGAGAAGTTGGTATGGAGAAATTTGAACGTTTTTGGATTTTATTTTTCGACTTGTGGTGGCACGATCTATACCAAGGACTTGACGAATTTCGTCGGGATGAGGAATTTCGTCGAGATATGGACCGAAGGTTGGTCGATAGCGATTAAGAGATTCGAGGTCCCACTCGTTTGAGAAAACGGCTTACCTCTAAATGGAATTTGGAGGATATGACCAAATTGTTCGAGAGTAAGGGTGATAAATTCATTTTGAATCATGAAAGAGATGGTGATGAAACCAAGATCATTGGTTTGGACGGTGACTTGGCTATAGAAATCCATAATGAAGCGAGGAATAATAGGTTCATTTATTTCATAAAGACAATTGAAGTTGATGCTTGAAAACAAGCGATTTATGTACTCGGATTGAGCAAAAGCAAGATCTACTACACGTCCCTCATGAATATTTCTATCTTCAATTTGACGATAGATAAGTCCAATGGAAGGAGATGTGGTAGGGAGTTGAGAAACTTTGGGAATGTATTTTTTAGTGTGAGAAAGATCTTCGGTAGTTGCTTTGGGCATTTTCACCTAAACACATCAACAATTCAAAAAGACCAAAATAAATATAAAGACAGATAAAAGTACATGTTTATTGTTAAGGCTTATGTTGGAACGTAAACATACTTCGTCACTAATCCTAAGAAGTAGATTACCATGTTCCTTAATGTTGTTTTTAACTCGTTCTAGATATATTTTATGAAGTTTAATGAGTAGTTATGGACAAATCCAAACGCCCCTTTAAACATCTTAATATATCATGAAATTTACTAGATTTACATTAGATTGTAAAACTAGCTATTTCTTGCGAGTTTCTTATGCATGTGATTTGTTTTTGAAAAAGATGGTTTGTATTTTTACTTAAAAATGTCATTTTTAGTAATAAACCAAACGCTCCCTTAACTAATGACTTATAACTCAAGTGCGTCAATATACATATGAATTATATATCTTGACGAGTTCGATAAACAATTTTAAGATTTATAATTATAACAAAGTTTTATAAAAATTATAATGACTATGTTTCGATATTATTTGGACATAATCCAAACACCCCTATATTGTGAACCAATATAATTTTTCTTAGTCGAAAAATGTAATTTCAAGTTTTACAAGTTACAAACGTACAATGTGATTAGTTTTAACACGTTTTCAAATCATTATTCAACAATGTGTTTACTAAAATTTTGAAAAGGAGTGTATGAAATTTTTCAAAAATTTTTCGACATGATAGTTCATAATAACTAGTTTCTAGTGTTGATAAATCATCCTAATCCTAAGGGAAGCATTTGGTTATGGAGTTTTAAGGCTTAATTCGAAGGAAATTATGAAATTTGACGAATTTTATAAAACATGCATAATCATGAGTATGATCAAATAAGATGAAATTAGATGAAATGTGTTATGAAAAACTTACAATAAGTAATGGTGATTGTGTTAGATGAATTTGCCCTTTGCGAATTAACCCGAATTATATGATTTGGAAGTGATTTGAGAGGTTTTTGGGTTTTGGTTTTCGTCACAGCAGAAGCAGTGGAAGGGGTATGTGAAAAAGTGGAGTGTTTGGCAAAAGGAAAAAGGAGAAAAACGGATTTGAACAATCAGATGGCCGGTCCCCTTAAACATTAAGGGGGCCGCCCTTCATTTGGCTGCCGGTCCCCTTAAACATTAAGGGGGCCGCCCTCCAAAATTCGATTTTAGTGATTTTGGTTTCTGGAAAGAGCAAGAAAAATATTTATTCATATGTATGTATTAGATTTATATTTAATCAAAAATACGTTGAAGGGTATTCGCACGAAAGGAATCACTTGACACTTTTAATCGACAATTTGCCAATTAAATTTTCTTGATCATTTCGGATGAAATTTATCAAGTTGTCAAGTACACGAGAACGTTGTGGAAAGTTCATGAGTATATATATATATATATATATATATATATATATATATATATATATATATATATATATATATATATATATTTTAATAGTATGGGCTTATAAGACGAGAACATAGGAGGGAGACGTATGCAATGGAAGCCGGGAGTTTGTTTCATCCATAGATTTTTCGACTCATCTCACTTCATCAGCATGAGTGTTGATTGAACATTAAAGTTCAATAAGGCAAAAGGGGAAAAGAGATGTTCGTAAACGAACAATCTCTAGTTCTAGAAAATCAACAAATGAATTTCCTAGGTTATAAGATCCTAAATATAGCTAAGTATATAAATATATATATATATATATATATATATATATATATATATATATATATATATATATATATATATATATATATATATATATATATATATATATATGTATATATGTATATTTAGATATAATATAGAAGAAGATAGAGATTAATAAGTCAAGTAAAATCACATACATATAACACACTAAACTAAGCATGCATTTCTAGACAAGGAACTTAAAAGGAAATGTGTACCTTTTGTCTTTAATGCGTTAATCTTCAAGGTCTTCAAGAAGTAAATCGGACAAGAGGTGACAATGAAAAGTTCCATGTTTGGATGGCGAATATTATTTACGTTGGTGCCTATTGTTTCATTTGTCCAAAGTTATTTGGTCCGAACATGTTTTGTATTTGACTTGGATGCATATAAGGTGGAAACATTCCCCACGGATTGAAGTTCCACATTTGTTGATTATAATTAAAGTTTCGTCTATTATGGTTTGTTCTTGGTTGAGGTGTTTTAGGTCTAGGATAAGAATTATTTGGTTTCCTAGGTGGTGGAGTTTTAGATCTTGTTTTAGATTTAGATGATCCAACTTCGGTTTTTAAAGATGGTTTATAAAATGGTTTTATTTCTTCATTACTAGCGATAGGTATTATTTTATTTTTTATGAGTAAATGTTTAGGATTAAGTATTGAAGGTTTTGGTTCATTTTCAAATTTAACGTTTTTAGCTCCACTTGTTGAAGATTCAGTTGAGTTAAATCCTAGTCCGGTTTTATCTCCTGATATTCTTTGAATACTTATAATTTTACTAAGTGAGTTACTACTATTTTCAAATTTATCAAGTTTGCAAATTTCATCCTTAAGTATGTTGTTTTCACTTTTAAGCTCTTGACATGTTTTACATTCTTCAACAATTTCTTTTCCTTTTTCAAGTTGATGTAATTTAATTTTTAGTTCAAGCACTTCATTTTCTAGTTGGTTGTTTATGTATTTTAGTGATTTATTTTTAGCCATAACTAGTTGTCCTATTTTACATAATCTATTGTATTCACTATCTAAATCTTTTTCATCTAATAATAGATTTTCATCACTAAAGTATTCGGATTCGGAACGTACCTCACTTGATGATTTGGCCATGAGACACTTTTCATCCTTTGTTGTTTCATTCTCATCTTCATCACTATCACTCCAAGCACCTCCAACGAATGCTCTTTGATTTTGATCTCTTGTCATCATTGGACATTTTCCAATGAGGTGATTTGGATCACCACACTTGAAACACTTTCTCTCATTCTTGCTATACTTGTCATCATTATTCTTTTGAGATGTTCTTCTTTCATCGTGTGGTTGTCTAACGAATCTTCCTTGCCTTTTGAAAAATTTCTTGAAGTCTCTTACGGCCATGGCATATTCTTCGTCATCACTTTCGGAAGATGAGCTATCTTCGTTGTTGGATTCCTTTCTAGCTTTCAAGGCGATTGACTTGCTTTGCTCACGTTTTCCTTTGACCATTTCAGAGTCCTTCTTTATAATTGCTTCGTATACTTTCAGATTTCCAATTAATTCATCAAGTTGTAGTGTTGACAAATTCTTTGATTCTTCAATAGCCGTCACTTTAGCTCGCCATTTTGGGTGAAGAGCTCTAAGAAATTTCCTAACAAAATTCTTACTAGAGAAATTCTCATCAAGTGCTTTTAAACTTGTGATGATAGTGTTAAATCTAGCAAAAGCATTGTCAATTGATTCCTCTTCCGGAATCATGAATTGCTCATATTGTTGAACAAGTAGATCTATTTTGTTATCTTTGACTTGATTATTACCTTGGTGAGTTATTAATAAAGAGTTCCAAATTTCTTTTGCGGTTTCACACATAAAGATCCTTTCGTACTCTTTACGTGGTAGCGCATTATAAATAACCATTTTTGCTTCATTATTCTTAGCAAGTTTTCTTTTTAAATCATCATTTTGTTTTTCAAAAGGTACGATTTCATCTTTCTTAGTTTCGGGGTTATTTTGAATAGGTAAAAAATCACCATTGGTAATAACATGCCAAAGATCTAGATCTTTTGATTTCACATAAGTTTCGAATCGATTTTTCCAATATAAAAATCCATCACTTTCAAATAGTGGTGGTCTTTGCATAGATTGCCCTTCTAAATATTTTTCAGATTCCATTGATCGTTACAAGTTTTAAAATACAATATATTTTAAAAATCTTGCTAGACGTGGCTCTGGTACCAATTGTGGAAAACTAGAAGGGGGGGGGGGGGGTTGAATAGTTTTACGTCCTTTTAAAATTTATAAGTACAGGTTTGTTTTAAAAACTTCGATTCTAGTTTATGTGAATTCAATACTTGCACTATATGATCAATTTGTATAGTAACTAACTAACACAACTAATATAGTAAAGATAAATAAATAAGTAATGAGAGGAGTTAGAAAGATCAAACCACAACACAAAGATTTATAGTGGTTCGGCTACAAGGACACCTTCCTTGTTCCTACTCCACTCCCCGAGTCACCTACTCGAGAGTTTTCTTCACTATGTCAACAAACTCCCTTATGGCGGAGAAAACCGTACACACCAATATACACACCAATCTACACACCAATCTACACACCAATCTTCACACCAATCTTCACACCAAGCTTCTACACACCAATCTTCTACACACCTTCTTCTACACACCAATCTTCTACACACCTTCTTCTACACACCAATCTTCACAACTATCCTACTTCACTACTAATCAACTTCTACTATCTACACAACTTCTATATCTTCTAAACAAATAATAACAAGCACAACACAATATTCACAAATGAATATATATATACACTATACACAACAACTCTTCAACACTTCTTGAACTTGGTTGTAGGGAGTTCTTCTTTTGCACTTAGAATGAGAATGAATGATGAGGGATTGAATCACTTGAAACAAGGATTAATATACAAATGATCAAAGGGTTTTTGATGGGTTTAAGATGATTGTAGATCTGAAAATTTCGTGCAAAAGGTGAGGAAAAATTCCAGAATTAAGGTGGTATTTATAGGGGAAGAAATCTGACAGTTTCTGACAGGGGAGCCTGGCCGGTCCCCTTAAAGCATGGCCGGCCCCCTTAAAATTAAGGGGACCGCCCCTTATAATTAAGGGGGCCGCCCAACTGTAACGGCCAGAAAACCTGTCTTTTAGTGGGGAAAGTTTATTTGGTGAAAACTAACTGATTTTGGTTAAATATTTGAAATCATATATTTAGTATGATTAAAACATTTTTCCTTATTACCAAAAGTGTTTTTCAAAAATATATAATAAGATTATATAATTAAATAAACTTTGTATTAGTTAATTAAATACCCCTTTGATCATGAGATGTATTAAGCACTTGTTTATCCATACCTTAAGTGATTAAGTTGGATATAATGATATAGACTAGCTTAATACTTGTTTACGTAGTAATCAAACGATTGACGAGTTTACATTTTGTGATCGTCAAAATATAGAGATATCGAAAAATATAAATAACGTTTTCATACATTATTTATGTCAACAGAGTTCATAGGTTTGTATAAATAGCAATTCGGTGTAAAGGAAATGTGAGTTCGGTAAAAGTTTTGTGACCATTGTGTCGCTCGCAATGTCATAAAAATATAAAGTTTACTTTCAAGTAAATGCAGTAAAGTGGACCACAAGGTTTTTGAGTGTGAAAAATCGTTCATGTACAAGTCAAGTTCAGTTTTAGTGACACTGCTTCACTCACAGTGTCAAGAGAAAATCAGTAAAGTAGCCTCTACAGTATAAGGCATAAAGTGCAAATCATAAAGTTTACAGTAAATAAGCATAGATGGACCACATCAAATAATCAACAAGTACACACTAACTATATGCTAACACTAAGCTCATGCAACCGAAGCTACGACAGTTCAGTATGCCAGACTGGCATATAATAATAATAGTGAGGCCCAGCGAGTGTTTATCCCAATACACTCGGAAATTCCGACATGGTATACGCTCGCATTTCCATCTAGCCAACCGAACGGGGGAGTCACCCCCAATAGATCTATTTATAATATTCTCGCTTCCCGCAGGAACTGACGGTTCATGATAGTCGGCATAGTGGGATCGTACATACTTAGGTTATCCGCATACTAGTGTGTAAAAATAAAAGTTCAGTTTTAGGTCCATGAAAACAATTTTGCATGTTTCTCACTCCCAAGGTTTATAAAACAGTTCATATAAAAATAGGGCTATAACTCACAGTAATATGTAAAAGCTTAGAGTAAAAGCAAGTAGTTGAGCATGTATCTCCCCCAAAGAGTTTATAAAGTAATTAAAGAGTAAAAGTGTGGCTATGACTCACCTTGGATGAATGATAAGTATTGAAGTTAGATAAGTGGCACGCAAAACGGGATGAAACTATAACCGCGATTTGAAGTTGAGGGTGATATGTGATGAGCAAAAACACTAATGTAACCAACAAAATAACCCAAGTAAGCCTCCTAAATTAGAAACACAATTTCCTTGTCCATGCTTGTTTTCTTTGTGGTCAATTTACAGTGAGAGTGATCGAAAGAATTTAGTTGTTTTGCAAGTGTAGAAATGAACTACAATGGCTCTCTTTTTATTGTGAGATCAAAGTATGGCACATAGTATTTGTTTAATGGTCTACATGTTTAGATTAGTAAAAAAATTAATGTTGTGTGTTGTTTTCTTGGGTTGTCTTTCGACAAGGAGGAGAGGAAGACAAGTCATTGTCTTGTCTCCTACTTTTCTTCATTGTTCATTAGTTACAAAATTTATTTGATGAGTTAAAAGGTCAAAGTCAATACCTAGCAAAAGTAAGCATGGATTTTATATAAAAATATGTATGGTGTAAATGATAAACTAAAAAAAATAGATTAGGCTACATTTTATTTTTAGGAGGGTGGCAGTGGACAGCGGCATCACCAACGGCATGCCCATGCCGGCGGTGAACACCGCCGCCACCTCGCCGGCATGGCCAGCGGGAATGGTCCAACGGAAAACATTGCTTCCGCGATTTGGTGTTTTCGAAGCCAAATTGTTACCGTTGGAATTTATTGTTGAACAAATCCATACCAACACGAGGGTCATACCAACACGAGGGTCATCAAAGAAAAAGAATTAATAATTTGATTCATAAAAGGAACAAACACACGTCTTGTATCCAGAATCAACAAACTCTTTTCTTTTTTTTTCTTTTGAATCATCATCTTGATTCAAATCATACACGAAGGAAAGAATCCCATCAGGATCAACCGGCGTTCGAAACAAGAACACCCCATCCGTGAAGAAGAAGGTTAACCAAAGCCATTTTATCGGCGGTTAACCATCAAGAAGAACCAGCCGAAGCAGTCTCCAAGTCTCAAAAGAACCAGAGACATTATCTCTCAAAGAGATAAAAAAAAAAAAAAAAAAAAAAAAAAAAAAAGAGATAGGCGGATATAACGCCTAGGGCACACCGAAACAAAAAAAAGGGACACCGGGTTGAAAATTAATAATTTGACGATAGTGTATTACCGGAGTTAATCGACGAACAAATCCATTACCGACTCCTATATGATCTTACGGAGCACGTAGAGGCTCAAAACTTAACATATCTCGATGATTAGTTATTTCCTTTTTTTTAAGAATAAAGTAAATTTCTTTTAATTATTATTATTTTTTTATGTATTATGTAATTTTCTTTTAGTTATTAATGAAATATTATGTTTTTATTAAATTGTTTAATATAATTTAAAAAAAAATAATTGGGAGGTATGAAAAAGGCATGGTTGCCACTAAAAAGGGGTTGGGAGGTATGAAAAAAGTATGAATGAGGTGAAATGAGGTGGAATGATATTATTGGTGAATTTGAGAGGTATGAGTGATTTCGGAAGCATGACTGACACCTTTCTTAAAAGAAAAGAGGGTGTCATTTGATTTTGTATGAAGCGCATGCCAAGGAAAAACGAAAGTAGTCACCTCATTGTCTCCCATGTGTTATTTATCCAAGGGTTAATGAGTTTATTTCATGGTCAAGGTCAGAGTAAAAGCATGGTTTTAGGAATAAAATAAGGCTCTAATTAGCTATAAGAAGAAAAAAAGGATAGCATGTATGTGTTGCTTGTTTGTGCTTTTCGTCCAACAGAGAACAAGGAAAAAGAAGTCAAAGTTTGGTCTTTAACTAGTAAAACCAATGTTATAAATGGCGTGAGGCGTGGCGTGGCGGCAAGGCCACGCCTCAAGCTTTACGCGCCATGGCGAAGCCATGGCGTTTTTTGCGGCGTGACTAAGGCGGCGAAAAAATATTTATATATTTATCATTTATGTTATAATATCATATTTTATATGCATATCGAGTTTACAAAAGGTGAGTTTACAAAAGGTGAGTTTACAAAAGGTGAGCTTACAAAAAGTGATATGCATAAGAAATAAAGTGAAAATTTGAACTATGTTTAGAAATTACTAGGCGCAAAATTTAAGCCCTTATCATCCCCTTCTAAAAATGGGGCCACGCCATACGATAAGGCGCGCCTTGGCACGCCTTTTCGCGCCTTTTCACAAGACGCCTAGATTTCACGCCTTGGTCCATTTCGTGGCGCGAGGCGTGGCCTTGGCGACGCCTTGGCGGCGTCTTGGCGCGCCTTTTAGAACACTGAGTAAAACATGTATGGCTTATTGATTATAAAATGAGACTATATGCTAGGTTTAATAAAAATTACATAAGGGTGTGCTTGTTTTGTTACTGTTCGAACCACAAAGCAGAAAGAAAGGAACAAAAGAGTGTAGGTGATTTTGTGTTCAAGATTTGCTAGTCCTTCTTTTATTGGAAAGGAACAAAAGAGTGTAGGTGATTTTGTGTTCAAGATTTGCTAGTCCTACTTTTATTGGTCAACAAGGTATGGCTTTTACCTTATAATAAGCACCTAAAATAGCTAGTAACTAATAAATAATGTAAAGAGTGTACTTGGGTTACTTGTGGTCGATCAAAGAGGAAGCAAAAGAGAAGAAAATATTTTGTTGGTGGCTTGAACTTGTTATCCAATGGGTAGAGTGTTAGTTTCATGTATATTGTGTCTTTTATTAATTAAACTAGCCAAAAATCCAAACTTGGTGGCAAAGGGTGAGGGGGGCCGATTTATTTGTAGGAAAAGAGAAGGAAATATGTGAAATTTTATATGTTTGCGAAATACCTCGACAACAAACCCGAAGTTCGATCGCGAAAAAGCTAGATCGCTAGTTGTATCGAGCACAAGTAGCAAACACGAGAGACTACAAAAGAACCAAGAATATATGCACACGTTATACCCTCAAACACCCCTTTATTAATCAACCAATAAAGCTTACAATTTGAGGAAGAAGAATGAATAACTAGCATCCCCTCATCTCTATTTATAGAGATGAGGAGGTGAAAACCTAGCTTGCCTTGCACTCCAAGCTACCTAATCATAGTTTATGTCTAACACCTAATATAATTACAAAGTACACTTAAGCCCCTAAACTACGTTTAAGTTTACTACTAATATTATAACAATTTCCACCTTAGGAGTAAGACTTAAACAAAACTGATACTCAGCATCTTCTCCTCGTGCTGGAACCTCGAACCGGGGACCACCTTGTCTACCAGGCATTGTACTTCAGTAATTTTTCCAAGATTAGATTTCGTAGACTCCTTCACTTTCTTCTTTTTAGCAGCATTACCCTCTGCACCCTCTTTACCAGGTACTCCGGTTTCCGTAATGTCCGCCCCCACCTTTATACCAAGGTGTATCTTTTCCTGCTCTTTTACCAAGCAGCCGGTGTTTGTCTTTTCTTCAAGTTGCTTGTCCTCCAACTTTCTTTGAGCCACTACAACATCATCGTTATTAACCTGAACAACCTCAGCTTCACGATTCCCTTGAGCTCCCTGCAGTTCCACCTCAAACCAAACACGTTCATTAACCTGTACTCCATGGACTCCTGTTTTAACACCAGGACCAAGTTGTTTGAACCCAACTTGTTTATGACCAAGTTGTTTGAACCCAACTTGTTTATAACCAAGTTGTTTGAACCCAACTTGTTTATGACCAAGTTGCTTAAACCCAACTTGTTTTGAACCTCTATGCTTTTGTACACCAAAAGTCTTCACTTTTGCTTCCAAAGTATACACACAGTTATTTCTCCTGATCCCAGTCATCATAATCCGACAACCTTTGATCACCTTGACTCTACCCATCTGCATCTTCACAGTATAACCCTCTTTTTCAAGAGTACCCAATGAAATCAAGCTTTTTCTTAACCCTGGAACAT
This sequence comes from Artemisia argyi, assembly GCA_030686995.1. Lineage (NCBI taxonomy): Eukaryota > Viridiplantae > Streptophyta > Magnoliopsida > Asterales > Asteraceae > Artemisia > Artemisia argyi. The sequence goes on along the minus strand of CM060683.1, from coordinate 17,022,864 downwards.
ACTTGACATCTTCTAGTATAAAGCTTGAACCATCATGCAACTGCATCTTCACTTTTCCTGTCCCTTTGATAGTGCATGTCCTGTTATCACCTAACTGAACAGAACTACCATCAATATCCTTGAAGTCGTACAAGAAATCCCTCCTAGGTGTCATATGATAAGACCCACCTGAATCCATTACTAATTCAGCCATCTCATCATTCCCGACCACCGCCAAGGCTTCTCCAAAGTAGGCGTTACCTTCGTCATCAGAAGAATCAGAATCCTGATCATGCTTACCCTTCCTGACGAACCCACTTGACTTCTTCTTTGGACAGCCTCTCTTCAGATGACCCTCTGAATGACATATGAAGCACTTGAGTTTAAAAGTTTCACCCCTTGACTTAAACTGCGAACTCCCACCAGAATGAGCTTTCCTTGAATGATCTGACCTTCCCCTTACATATAACCCGTCACCAGTTTCTTCCTTTGTGCCTTCAATTCTTTTCTTCAACTCTTTTGAATTCAGAGTCGCCAGAAAATCCTCCATTGTCAAGGATTCCCTCCCATACAATAATTTCTCCACAAAGTTTTCGTAAGACGATGGCAACGACGTAAGTAACATAAGTGTTTGATCTTCATCCTCCATCTCGATATCAATATTCGCCAAATCAAGTATCAACTTATTAAACTCCTCTATATGATCACCCAGTTTCGTACCTGGACTCATATAGTACGTGTACAGCTTCTTGTTCAGATACAGTCTGTTTGCTAAGGACTTAGTCATATACAGACTAGTCAACTTCGTCCAATTCCTGCAGCAGATGTTTCCTTGGTAACTTCCCGTAAAACCCGGTCTCCCAAGCATAGAATCAAGGTACTGTATGCCTTCTTCATCAAAGCAGCTTTTTTTCCTGCTTCCATGTCTTCGGGTAATGTCTCTAATGCAGCATCACATCCCAGTTGTACCATTAAAGCACGCAACTTTATTTGCCATAAACCGAAGTCATTCTTCCCATCGAATTTTTCGATGTCAAACCTAGTTATCAAACTAGTCATCCTTCTTATACCTTGCTAAAAACCTTGTCAAGTTGTTTCTTACCCAACTTTACCGACAAGCCTTACAAGCCGTGTGCAATATTCCCCCTTGTTGCTATAAACCCTTCTTGCAAATCGAATTAATTAGAATAACCCTAAACCCTCAATTTCGAACAAACAAACCCGATCGTAAACTTGAAACCCAAGCTAACCACGATCAAAACTTGAACCACAAGAAAAATAATGCAACAACACTTAAATTGATCTTGTAGAAATCCAAGAATAGTAATTGCTACTTTGATTTTTCTTTTCACGTGGGATATATATTTAATATAATAATATCCTAATATATGTTACTTTCTTTAACAACATAAAAAGATTCCCTCACGTTTCAAGCCTTCTACTTTTTCTCGTTCGACTTGCTACCTCCGATTCGAAACCAAAATCTTTTTCTTTGCTCGAGCCTTAAAACCAACTCGAAACCTCGATCTAGCACTCGAACTTCGATGACTACAATAACCTTGGCTCTTGATACCACTTGTTGGAAAATACCTCGAAAACAAACCCGAAGTTCGATCGCGGAGAAGCTAGATCTCTAGTTGTATCGAGCACAAGTAGCAAACACGAGAGACTACAAAAGAACCAAGAATATATGCACACGTTGTACCCTCAAACACCCCTTTATTAATCAACCAATAAAGCTTACAATTTGAGGAAGAAGAATGAATAACTAGCATCCCCGCATCTCTATTTATAGAGATGGGGAGGTGAAAACCTAGCTTGTCTTGCACTCCACGCTACCTAATCATAGTTTATGTCTAACACCTAATCTAATTACAAAGTACACTTAAGCCCCTAAACTACGTTTAAGTTTACTACTAATATTCTAACATTATAAAATTTGTTAAGGTGTAAGATTTAAAAAAGGTAGTAAGGTATAGTTTGTACAAGTTAAATTGGTGAATTAAAGGTGTATGTCTATGTGTGTCGAGATTTTTGAAAGTAACCAAGGAAATAATTCAATTTTTGTATGTTGGTAATTTATGTGCAGTAGTGTATGTATTGGGTGTTTCAAAATGAGTATTGTTTTGTAGATATATAATTAAAGTAATTATATTAGTTTAAGTGTTTAAAGAAATATAGAAAGTGAAAGAAAGTAATGTTTGTGTTTTTGTAGTATTTTAGAGAGTGTAAGAATGTGTTGCACCATTAGTTGGTGAGTAAGAGTTCGTTGTTGTAAAAAAAATTGTAACTCTTAAAAGTGGTTCATTAAAAGTTCAAATGGAAAACTTCGTGTTTAACATTAATTAATGACTGGTTACATTACGGGGTATTACAGTACCTACCTGTTAAACAGGAATCACGTCATCGTGATTCAGTTAAAGTCATCCAATGGTGTTGAGAAAATATAATTATTACAACGTTCATCAGAAGTTTGATAAAGTTTGATCAGAAAAGTTTTAACTCATCAGAATATGCATTTCAGGAAATACTATTACAAGTTTTATGGTTGAAATAGACGCATTTAGAAAAAAGTCCTTAAAAGTATTCTGTTTATGAAGTAATAGTATAAAACACCTTTATGGGAGTAAAAGGTCCACATTGTGATTGTAAAATAGTTTATAAGACAGCTCGTAAGACAGTTTATAGAGTGATGGAAAACGATGTGTTATTTATAAAATAGTAGCAAAGCTGTGGTTTAGTTTGTGATATAGTGGCCAGACAACAATTCAGTTTGTGAAATAACTTGTGAGATCATTTGTGAAAACATTTTATAGAGTGGTAGGAAGGCAAATTGTTATTTGCTAGGTAGTAGAAAAATTCGTCTTTTAGTTTATGTTTACATAACGAGGCAGCAACCAACTGCAAAAATCATTTGAGAAATGAGTTGTAAAACAGCTTATAGGACAATGGGGAAATAATGCATTGTTCATAAAATAGTTGTAAGGTTGAAATTTTGATTTTTATAATATAGCAGTAAAACATTTCGTAGAATGACCGCAAAAGGGTCTGCATGGTAATTGAAAATAATTTGTACGTTTATAGTAAAATAGTTTATCAGTTTATATGAGAGTAGCAAGATAGAAAACTGGTATTCCTAAGGGATGAGTGACGGATGTGGTGTTTGTTCCAATGGTGGTTCAGATTTCTGCGTAGGGTCTTAAGGTTTCTGTTGGGTTACAAGTCAACCTATTGTATGTTTCTAGACCTTGTTAAAGGTTCACTGGAAATTTAATATTTACTTCCATCAATAGGTTCTACTGGTAGGTGCTATGGAGGGTCGTCCCTAGAACGGCTAGTGATTTATCCCGGTTCATGTAAGGTTTGGGGTAAAGACGGTTGTAACATAACCAAACTGTGGTAAAAGAGTATTCCATTTAAAAGAGAAGTATTGTCACGAGAAGGTATGGTGATGCTAAAGTGTTGGGTGTAGATGGAATGTTTAGACAATGATTGTGTACACACACAGAAATTTTGTAACCCGTAGCGATCAAGTAGAGAATCAATCTAGACATAATTCTATTATAACTACTCACAGTTTTGCAAAATTCACCTCTGAGTCGGACATAGGTGATCAGGCTATGCCCCACTGTCCCTGGTTAAATATAGGTGATCAGTCTATATTCACCCGAGGTTCAATGAATTTTGAAATACTCGGCTTAGTTATACTAGTAACATGTCATTCACATTTAAAAGCCGTTTTGAAATACTAAGGCAAGTGACCAAACTCGAGGTCAAATGATGAGATTACGTAAGGAAAAGGCATAACACTCTGATAGGTACGATACATAAGCATAAGTATATGGAAGATACTTATAGTAATTAATGAAAAAAATTAGGTATAATTCATCCTATAGTAAGACACACATCTCATCAAATATGTTAGCAAACAAATCACAAGTGAGGCATCAGCTTAGCAGGCAGGCACGTAACGGTCACAAGGTTAATTTTTCGTAAAAGTAGTTATAGTCTAGGTTTCAAAAAAAATATCCAGTTCTCTATAACTAAAGTTCTGATACCAACTGTAACACCCCCAAAATTAGGATCCAGCGGAAGCATACATGCATTGTGGTGCTACGAAACTGGTATCACAACATAAGTACAAAGAACGGTTTTTATTTCATTTATTGAGAAAAAAATGCATTAATAAAAACATTGTAACACCCCCAAAATTTGATACAGCGGAAGACTCAACAAGCTTTCGGGGTGCTACGGGGATTGGTATCCATTCAAAGTCATGAAAGAACGAGATAAAGTAAACGTAAGAAAAACGCAACCAAAACGGGTTTTAAAGTTTACATTTATCCCAACATTCATTTAGAGTCAGGCCCAAAAGAAATAAACGTAGGTCCACAATAGTTTATCAGAGTTTTAGAAAAATAGATCCATAACCGGTGCCATTGCCAAGCCTCCAATCCAAGCATCCATAGAGCATCACTTAATTTCCTGAGAAAACGTGCTAAAAGTCAGCTTTCGCTGGTGAGATCATAGGTTTAAATTCATAACTCAATATAGTGGACATATACGCAAAACGCTTGCTAGCTAGACTAAGGATTCCACTAAAAGCCTGCGGATGCCCTCCGCTCCAACATAACACACGGATACCCTCCGTTCTAACATAGATATTCGGGTAACCCCCGCAATATCAATAAATACTCGGATAACCTCCGAGGTATTAATAACCTATAGGTGCACACTATAGTATCTAAATAAGCCAACCTTGAATAGTACACACGAAACTATGTGACTAAAGCTGACAATCCACCAATAACCAAATAAGCCAACATTGAATAGTACACACGAAACTGTGCGAATAAAGCTGGCAATTCCAAATAACTAAATAAGCCAACCTTGAATAGTACACACAAAATATGTGACTAAAGCTGACAAATACATCCTAGTCCATACGCATAGCAAGTTTTAGAAAGAATATAGAAGCGATAATAGTCCACATAAAATAATTTGCACGTTTCTCACCCCAAGTATTGAAAACATAGTTCAAGATTAAAAGTGGGGCTATGACTCACCTCAAGTCCAGAAATCAGCAATAAGAACTTGGTAGAAGTAAGACGTATAATAACTCAAAAGACGGCAACTACGGACTCGGCACGACCTAACATTATCAACTCGTTCAGAAATAATTTCCTCAAAATCAAATATTCCCAAACCCGAACGTATTCCATTATACTTCCGAAAATCCATTTCTCGTATAAATCTCGTATTAGTTTGGAGTTTGGCGTTTGGTATCCATACGGGTGGTGGGTCGACACAACACAAACCAAGAAGTTACAACAAAAAGGATAATAAAACAATCTATAGGTCTAATGTTAGTCGAATATATTATTTAAATAAATATCGAAGTTTATCAAATCCGTCGATTTGGTAATCCCCCATATTTATTTACTTAATATACCGTTCTAAGATTATACCCGAATCCTAGGTCACACATTGCACATAAAGTACTATATGGTATATATCAAAGTTTAATAAATTCTCTAATTATGCCGTTAAGCTTACCAAATTCGTCAATTTGGCAACCTCAAGAGATACTTAGTAATTTATTATTCTCGTACCCATACCACAACCTATGGACGTCGTAGGATACGATACCCATTAATATACTCAATTTAAACAACTAAATAGCTCTTATTTAACCCGTCGATTAAATAAGTTACGTAGTTATCGAAAGCGAGTGTATTAATTGTCATATATCCGTGACAACACAAACGTAACAAATAATATAATCCACTTGGACTCAAGTGACCACGACCCCGTATAACTCGATAGTTTTCCCCTTTCATTAAAAGATATTATTTTATTTAATATTTATTCAACGTCAAGATTTCATCGTTATTTGTAATGTTTTACCATAATAACGCTCCCAATATTATTACACTACTTTCATAGCATAATATTTATAGTCACGTTATTGTTATAATATTACTCGTGATCGTTTTATTGTTAATATACACATTTATATATTTATATATACGTTATTCACGTCTATATATTTATATAAACGTTTATATTACCAATAATATTATTACGAGTTTTATTATTAGCGTTGCTTATAAATATTTATCGAGTCATACGAAATGGTCACATGTCCGAGTCATTACTCTCGGCTCATTGTCAAAGTCCAAAATAAAAATAATAATCAAGTCAAACCAAGTAATCAATCTCCGTCCAACAATACCCAAATCACGTGCTACAACAATTGGGTCCGATTACGGCACCCGACTAACCTATCTCCGTCATTCTAGTTGACCGTCTCACAATCGGTCCCCAATACCACTTTTCGTCAACAACTCCACAAAATAATAATTCCATTGCCGAGACCTCGAGGGTCTCTGCTCCTCCATTCCATTCGTCCCCAAGTAAACAACAGCAGCCATATGACAATAATATCTCAACAATTAACATCAAGTAATAACCAAGTATATCATTAAGAAAAAGAAAGAAAAGAACATAAGCTGTTGCCGAAAACCATGAACACAACCAAGAGACCCCTTGGGTCACGGCTTGTCCATACCGAACCATCAAACAACCAAACGGACCACCAAGGTCACACCACTCCAATAACAACAACAATAATAAATCAAACCCAAAAGCAAATCAATCTACACAAGTACTTGGTCCTTACCTCTCGTTACACATACCAAACGAGACCAAGATAACAAAAATCATCACAAGGTCTAACCAAGTATAACAAATAATCACCAAAACCCAAAAATATAACAAGCCGTGAGCATAGGCTCTTGGTTTTGGTCTCGACCACCCATAAAAACAACAAACCCGGATACCAAACTTTGTTATAATCACGTTTTATTCAAAAACCCATTCATATATCTTGTTTTTAATCACAAACTCGCCCAAGATTTGAACTCCGTGACTCACATGTCACGAATTTAATAAAAATACGAGTCACCATGCTTGTGACTCGTCTTACCTTCAATATTACAAGAAAAGGTCACGAAAAAATCTTCAAAACACAAGAACACTTGAGCTCAAAATATTAGATCTAGTATATTTTAGTGATGGAAAGTATTTTTGAGGTGTGTTTGATTGGTGTTAGGCGGTGGTGTCGCGGTGGTGGCAGGCCAAGGAGGTGGCGGCTAGGGTTTAGTAATGGGAGGATGAAGATGAAGATAAGAGAGAATAGTATTGTTTATGTTTGTGCTGTTGTGTGGTGACAGGAACCACAAGGACGTTTTGTAGCTTGCTCTTTTTTTCTTTTTTTTTTCTTTCCTTTCTTTCTTTTAAATAAGAACAATACTAATAACAATAATAATAATAATAATAATAATAATAATAATAATAATAATAATAATAATAATAAAAGTATTATTATATTTAGGGTAAGGTGACTAGGTGTAAATTTCACGGACCAAAACCCGTAACTTTATAAAATACTCTAACTCTTTCTCGGACCGAGCTCGTTCCCAAAGATATCACAATACGTTCAATAAATAAATATATATATATAGTCGAATCCGTAGACTCAAAACATAAAATTTCTGTTAGGTTATCCTAGTGCCGGAGTCAACGTAGTGCCAATAAAATCTCGAAATAAATTCTCATCATATCGATAAACCAAATTCGATTCCATAAAAGTTTTAGATATAATCAACCACAATATAGGTTTTACAAGTTCGTTACGAATAAAATTCCAAATAAAAATTTATAAACGAACTTCAACGTAATGCGGGTTTTCAAAATGGCTCCCTAATTCGCCAGTTGTCACAAACATTAAGTTTACATTTTATAAAAGAAGTGCGAAAAGAGGCCCATAAAGAAGTTAAAGCGGTCCCAAATACATCAGAGTCATCTATGACCATGTCATGCCATACCATGCCAAAAGCCTCCACAACTAGGCTATCGCCTTAAACCTAAAAATACATGCTAAAAGTGTCAACACGAGGTTGGTGAGTTCATAAGTTTGTATAAATAGCAATTCGGTGTAAAGGAAATGTGAGTTCGGTAAAAGTTTTATGACCATTGTGTCGCTCACAATGTCATAAAAATATAGAGTTTACTTTCAAGTAAATGCAGTAAAGTGGACCACAAGGTTTTTGAGTGTGAAAAATCGTTCATGTACAAGTCAAGTTCAGTTTTAGTGACACTGCTTCACTCACAGTGTCAAGAGAAAATCAGAAAAGTAACCTCTACAGTATAAGGCATAAAGTGCAAATCATAAAGTTTACAGTAAATAAGCATAGATGGACCACATCAAATAATCAACAAGTACACGCTAACTATATGCTAACACTAAGCTCATGCAACCGAAGCTACGACAGTTCAGTATGCCAGACTGGCATATAATAATAATAGTGAGGCCCAGCGAGTGTTTATCCCAATACACTCGGAAATTCCGACATGGTATACGCTCGCATTTCCATCTGGCCAACCGAACGGGGGAGTCACCCCCAATAGATCTATTTATAACATTCTCGCTTCCCGCAGGAACTGACGGTTCATGATAGTCGGCATAGTGGGATCGTACATACTTAGGTTATCCGCATACTAGTGTGTAAAAATAAAAGTTCAGTTTTAGGTCCATGAAAACAATTTTGCATGTTTCTCACTCCCAAGGTTTATAAAACAGTTCATATAAAAATAGGGCTATAACTTACAGTAATATGTAAAAGCTTAGAGTAAAAGCAAGTAGTTGAGCATGTATCTCCCCCAAAGAGTTTATAAAGTAATTAAAGAGTAAAAGTGTGGCTATGACTCACCTTGGATGAATGATAAGTATTGAAGTTAGATAAGTGGCACGCAAAACGAGATGAAACTATAACCGCGATTTGAAGTTGAGGGTGATATGTGATGAGCAAAAACACTAATGTACCCAACTAAATAACCCAAGTAAGCCTCCTAAATTAGAAACACAATTTCCTTGTCCATGGTTGTTTTCTTTGTGGTCAATTTACAGTGAGAGTGATCGAAAGAATTTAGTTGTTTTGCAAGTGTAGAAATGAACTACAATGGCTCTCTTTTTATAGTGAGATCAAAGTATGGCACATAGTATTTTTTTAATGGTCTACATGTTTAGGTAGTAAAAAAATTAATGTTGTGTGTTGTTTCTTGGGTTGTCATTCGACAAGGAGGAGAGGAAGACAAGTCATTGTCTTGTCTCTTACTTTTCTTCATTGTTCATTTGTTACAAAATTATATAAATATACTAAAACCCAAAATATGATGTGCTTCAAATGATTGTACTTTTTAAGAATGAACAGTAAAACGGCTCCGAATGATTGTACTTTGTGAGAATGAACAGTGCGCTTCATTTACCACTATTCATTAGAAAGTTGCTACATATCTATACACTCATTAAATCAGAATACAAAATTCCATTCATCTCTCAAACCTTCCAGAGAAATCTCCCAACATCACCTAATAAAATCAAAATACAAAATTCCATTCATCATTTCTCAATCAAAATAACGCCTCCTTAATCCTTTCCATCTAGCAACAAAAATTATCTTGATTCCTTGATTGCTTCAGTAGATTTGGAATCGAATTTATGCGTATAGTACTAACCCGAACTTTTATAAACCGATTTTTTTCATTTTTCATGAGTTTAGGGTTGTTAGTTTTTTTCCCAATTGAGGGTTACTTAAATGATTAATTGGACTTCGACCTTTATGTTGTTAATTCTGTTTAATTTGAAGTAAGGGTTTTCTTAAGTTTGGGGGTTTTGTATGACAACAGGTTCGAGGAAGAAAACTGGAAGCAGTAAATCTCATAGATGGAGGAGAAAGGTATGTTTCTTTATCTGATTTTTAATTTATGTGAAAGGTGATAGAAACACCCCTAGAATCTAGATATATATATTGTAATGGAATGTCAAGTTACATGTGTTTCAGTTTTGTTGCTATTCCATTACCGAGTATTATATATGACAGGATTTAACTTTTTGTGGAATAAAATAGAGAAAGAATCGAAAAATGGGTATGTGCTAATGGATTTATGTTTCTATGAACTGTCATAGCTTTTCGTTTGTAAGATTTGCGGATTTGTTAAATATCAGCTATGAGTCGATATCTATAATATTCTTTTAACGTATTTTGCAATTTACTGTTGATGATAATCGCTTCAAACTAAGAAATGGCAGAGAGGTTTGTGAATATATTCCTAACTGTACTTTATTTAGCGTTTGTTCTAACTAACTAGGTTTGTTAAGTAATATTTTCTTCTACCAATTTACTTGCTGTGTATAAAGTGTCAACCTTGAATATATAAAATTTTAGCCAATAAGTTATATTTGCTTAATTGGTGTACTAGAATATGCTTTTCTGCTAAAAAAATAAAAACTGGGGATGGAAGAGTAGTGAACGGTGCAGTAGTCTTGGAGTGATAAGCTGCACTTCTATAATTTTTTGGTGTTATTGTGTTTGCTCAGGTTTTGCTGCTGTATATTCAGCTCTTGGAATGATAAGACACACTTCAAAAGAAAAGTTCTTTACTCATCGATCACAGGTAAGGCAAACCGGTTGTAACTCATCTTTGTTATAATTATAGGACTGTTTGGATATGCTTTTTAAACTTTGACTTCAAGTGTTACTTATTATGTTGTGTTTGTTATATAGTAATGGTTTGGGAACGGTGCAAATCGACGTATTATGGTTATGTTTGATTAAGATCACAGAAGTTCATGTCCTACATATTTCTGTCAGCCTGATTATTGTGTTTCATACGCTGAGAACAGGAATCTGCATCAATGATGAATCATATGCTGTCGTTTTAGATGGCAGATTTTGATTTATGCCCTGAACTTCAAGGTTGATTACTTTCTTATTTACGAAAACTACCTATCTATCCTTTCATAAGTTTGCATTTGATCTTCTCCCTTTTTTTGATTGTGTAGATTATTTGAATGAGCCATATCGATGAGGCTGTTAAGATGCCGGGAAGCGGTTTTATGGGTTCCAATATCATTCTTAGGTATAAGATTTGTGATTTTGGTTTTTGTTACAAAATTCAATGGTTTGTGTGAAAGTGTTGGTGTGCGTGAATGAGTGATTTCGGAGTAGCAAGTTATGACTTTATAAACTTATTCGGACTTAACTGCGATGAGCAAAAAATACTACTTATAATATATTAAACCAGAAATTGAACTGATTATTTGTAAATTTTTTTGATTGGATTCATTACTGTTAAACAACCACATCCATGCCGAGAATGACTTTCAAAAGATGTATTACTTACAGGTTGTTCTTAAAGAGACGATGTGTATGCATACCCCACTTCCCCTACTTATTTCTCGAGAATCAACATAAATATTACACCAATGGGGTGCAACATTGCAGCAGGTATTCAGGTGATTATGATACGAAAAGACAGGAGAAAGATGACGTGGATGTTATTTCGGTTTAGAATCTCATTAGATAAGGAGGTATATTTTTATTCGTTTTATGAGTTTCGGTTAAAAGTTTATTAGCTTCTCTGTTTATTTACGGTACTATTAGAATATGCAAGACTCTAAGCACGATGATATTTATCAAATTTTTCACAATTAATCTTTATGAATAAGTAGAAGCTTAACTAAGCTACCTCATAGGCCAAAGAAAGATTGTTCGATACTCAGTTATGAATTTTTAATGCAGGTTGGATTGAAGTTGCTTCTTTGCCAACTTGGTTCCAACATTGCCCTAAAAACAGCATGGTAAAGTTTACATGGAGTTGAATGACCAAATTTTGACGTGCAAGAAATTCTATTAACGACCATTTTTTTCATACTCTGACACACAGTGTCTTTGTTTGCAGCTGTTCTGCCGAAGTTATATTACCTATTTACTATACTTTGCAAACGGTTGAGACGGATAACGGAACTGATCAACAATTTTCATTAGCCGAGTCAAATAAGTTCATAAGCCCAAAAGTAAGGTTAAGCATACACCTTCTAAAGCTGTTTATGTCAACCATGTATGCATATAATTGGGTGAAGATGGATTTTCTTTTAAGCTTGGATTTTAAACTGACGAACATACCATATCTTGAAGATTCAATTATTTAATCCTTTTACAGAAAAGAAATTGTGGGATATTGGCACGCTGGGTTTCAGATTTTTGAAGCAAAAGGTGATTATGGTTAATTTATAGGGTACCGTGTCCAAATGTGTTAAGATGCAGCTGTAAAGTGTGCCGAGAGGTGGTTTTTGTTTAAGGGGTCGAAATGCGCTAAAGGTCCGGCCTTACGTGTTAAACAGAAACCTTCGTCCACTATTCTTCTGTCTACGACCTTTTGCAATTAGTGCAGTTCCACCAGTATCTACAATTCCAGCAATACGTTGTCTGCCATCACCCGTAGTTTATTAATAAGCGCAAGGATAAAAACCAAAAAGGTCGGTTGCATCTCTTTGTACATACGAAAAAAAAGTTCGGTTCATACATATTAACTATATACTGAGGAGCTTTGAACACATTTGTTAATTAGTTATTTAAGAAATTAAAAGGAAAACATATGTATGTACCATGACAACATCAGGCCATGGAGCAAACTGATCTTCGTTCCTCATAACTTTGCCATGATATAGAAGAATAATACATATATGATAATATGTAAGCAATACGAAACACTCTTTAAGCAACTTTGTCATATAATAGAACATCATATATGTTTATTTAGAATTTTGTCTTCCAGGTTAGTGCCCCTTCTGTTCAAATGACTTGGGTTTCCCCGATGGTGGTCTTTGGGAATGGATGCCTAATGTTCCTGAATGCCTTCCTGTTGATACCTCCATCTACTCAGGTTTGTTCGTTTATTTTCTTCATGTTAACCCAAGTTTGCCACATCAAATAGAGGGTAGAAATTAAATTCAGTAACAAAATGTGTTAGTTTTAAACACAAGCAAAACTATTTTCTTCATCCAAAATATCAGTACCCCAAAGCTTATACCAACAAACTGGAACATTTCAGCTTTCGGGAGAAAATTACAGATCCCTTCATATGCAGAGATCATGCATGTTCTATTATTTATTTATTTATTTTTATCATCGATCCCTTTATAGCCCAAGTATATAAAATCAAAACAAAAATTAAAGCGATGAAGCAGGAAATTACGGCTCTTAATAATCAACAACAATCCTTGAAGATTATGATTAGAAGTAGGCGGGAGGCGTCTACGAAAATGGATCATAAATTATGTTTGCTTGCTGGACTTTATATCCGGTATGAAGTGAAGTGCAGAACTACTGAAATAGCTTGCTGTGGTACTTTTGTTTATATGACTAAACAACATGTGCAATATTATTCAGTTCACTAAGAATAATGATTCCTCTGTGTTTTAGATGATTTTTAAAATGCCAATAAAGTGTATTAAGGTTACAATTGTAATGGTATTAGAACATGCATAAAGGTTTCAAACATCAGTTATGTTGTACATTTGGATGTTACCCAACTTTACCTATACCAACAATAACCAAAAAACACGCAAACAAACCTTCACACTATCGACAAAGCGCTCTCGCGGCAACGCGCGGGCTACCCCGCTCGTTTATTTGATGAGTTAAAAGGTCAAAGTCAATACCTAGCAAAAGTAAGCATGGATTTTATATAAAAATATGTATCAGGCGCATGCCAAGGAAAAAACAGAAGTAGTCATCTCATTGTCTCCCATGTGTTATTTATCCAAGGGTTAATGAGTTTATTTCATGGTCAAGGTCAAAGTAAAAGCATGGTTTTAGGAATAAAATAAGGGATAATTCTTCAAATACCTCATCCGTATAACTCTCAATACCATAAATACCACATTTTTTTTTTCTCCAAATACCCTCAGGGGAGAGGGTCGCCCCTAAATCTTGAGCGGATACACTAATATAGTGACAAGTGTCACTATATATGTCCCTACCATGTATTTATATAGTACTAGTTTATACAGGTATTTTCTTGGGCGACTGAGACCACTTTTCTTGAGCGACTTCTGTTTTTTGTCTTTTTGTTAAAAAATTAATAATAGAGTTAATTACATTTTTGGCCCTTGTGGTTTACTTGGTATTTCATTTTTGTCCAAAACTTTTCAAAATCACATAAAAGCAAATACATAATTGGGTCGGTAACACCAAAAATGGTAAGATACCGAAATAATTGGGTCGGTAACACCATGACACCATCAAAGATTAAGTGGGTCAAAACTTGCTTAGCTTTTAAGGTCCTAAGGGAGTAAGGGGTATTCCAAATTCCAAAATTTTCTGTCTAAACAGAAACTTTTTATAAAGAAAAATGAACTAAACTAAAATGACACTAGTTAAGTTTTCATAACAATGTTAACAAACTAGTTATCTATGTAGGCAAAATTAAACAAAACATGTTACCAACTTAAAAACTCATTTGCATAAAAATTTAATTCAACTTCCTTTGCTTCTTAACAAAAACATAGCACAAGTTACATATCAAGATCTAAATTCTAAAATATGTACAAGATCCAAACATTCTACATTATGCACCAAAAAGATAAAGAAGTGGCGATCGCGTATACAGAAATTCAGCCACAAATTGTTGTCAAAGACTTAGAAATTTAGATAAGAATGCCACTGTGCCATTTTTTTCGCAGCCACATCTCGCCTCACTAAACCCCACTTAAAGGCAGCCCGAATGTTACACCATCTCGCCTCACTAAACCCAGATCTTCATCCGAAACCCAGGCCACAAATTCCAAAAAAAATCCTATAACAAAAACATCAACACCTATAATCATACACACAACGAATTCATTATACACCCAATAAAAAAATTCAACAAAAAAAAAAATCATTATACATCAACTTTTGGTGCTAGTTCCTATGCAGCAGGTCCACCAGGTCCACCATCATCGCTATTTGATTTCATACTCCATGTGATTTCATGTTCAATATCTAAACACTGATTTATGTTCAAATATCTAAACATAACTTTTGTGATCACATACTCCATTTGATTTCATGTTCAAATATCTAAACACTGGCCATGGATCTGACCACTAGCCAATATTTGATTTCATGTGATATTTGATTTCATGTTCAAATATCTAAACACATACCCGAAAACTCAACAAGTGCTCTCAGTTGTCTTGACCACTAGCCATGGATCTGGCCGGATCTTGACCGGATCCGGTCGAACGTGGTGCTTGTGGTGGAGGTGATGGTTTCTTGGGCGCGTGTGGTGGTTAAACAAGCAAAGGAGGTCACGATTGAGGCTTTGGTGGTGGCGGTGTGGTGTCACAGTGGGCGGTGGTGGTGTTCGCTGGGGCGGCCGGTGATGGTGTAAGTGGTGGTGGCGGCTAGAGAGAGAAGAGAGAGTTAACCTAAATGAGTTATAAGTTATAACTTTTGTTTTATAGGGTTTTGGTGTAAAGGGTGTATTAGTAATTTACTATATACAAAATTCTGCGAGGGTTGCCCAAGAATGTTTGTGAGAGAGTTGCCTTTGGGGTATATAGAGAAGATGGAAAATTTTGAGGCATATAAGGTATAGGCATGTGTACCTTGAGGTATTTCAAGAATTTTCTCTATTTATTATTAGTACTAATATATATACCAAATTCATATGAACCTAATTTGTTAAGCCAGTCATATATAAGCAAATCCTTGGAAAATGATATACCTTTGTTCATAAGAGGGATGTTAACACTATGCAGACATAAACTTGCACTTATAAGAGGATCTTCTATTGGTACCATCATCTCCATGTTATTGTAAGCTTGCTGCTTTAAAGCATCTACCGCATGCTGCAAACGATGCAAGAAAATATGACTTTTGAATACCATAAACATGGACTTACATGGCAACAACCACCAACCATGGATCTGGCCGGATCTTGACAAGATTCGGTCGAATCTACTGGTGTTGGTTTCGTGGTTGTTGTGATGAGGGTTTGGTTGTGTCGATGGTGGGTTTGGTGATGATGGTTGGTGTGGTAGCAGTTGGTGGTGTCGATGGTTGGTTTGGTGTGGTAATAGGTGGTGGTGTCGTATCCAAACATGTGATCCATGAATGATTTTCTTTGCTTGTGATCTAAAACTTACATGATTTTCTTGTTTTAGATGGTGGAGAGAAGGGAGAGAAGATTGATGAGATTGGTGTGTTTGCATTTATGTTTATGTATTTGTGTTTATGTGAATTTGAAAAGTTGACAAATAATGAAATAACAAGTAAATTACAAGGACCAAAAATGTAGTTACTACTTTTTTACAAAAAGACAAAAAACACAAGTCGCCCAAGAAATGTGATTCCAGTCGCCCAAGAAGTACACATTGAGAGTTGTACTATGAAGGTACATGATGGGGCCATGTATAGGGACACATGTCACTAGATTATACTATCCGCCCAAATTTTAGAGGCGACCCTCTCCCCTTGGGGTATTTGGAGAAAACAAAAAATTGTGGGGGATTTAGGGTGAAGGGATGGTATGGATAGGGTATTTGTGGAAATATCCCATAAAATAAGGCTCTAATTAGCTATAAGAAAAAGAAAAAAAAAAAAAAAAAAGGATAGCATGTATGTGTTGCTTGTTTGTGCTTTTCGTCCAACAGAGAACAAGGAAAAAGAAGTCAAAGTTTGGTCTTTAACGAGTGTAAATTATGTGAGGACTAAATTTGCAATGAACCGCTGAGATAAAGGACAAAGTGTATACAATCTTTTTTAAAAATATTAAAGATAACGGTCATTAGTTAACGACCGTTACATAACTAACGACAGTTAGTACTGAAAAAAAAAGTTACTGTAGCAACCTTTTAAAAATGTTAAAGATAACGGTCGTTAGTTAACGACCGTTACATAACTAACGACCGTTAGTACTGAAAAAAAATTACTGTAGCAGCTACAGTGGTTGCCACCAACATCCTCACCTCTTTTAGTATATATATATAATTAGTAAAACATGTATGGCTTATTGATTATAAAATGAGACTAGTATGCTAGGTTTAATAAAAATTATATAAGGGTGTGCTTGTTTTGTTACTGTTCGAACCACAAAGCAGAAAGAAAGGAACAAAAGAGTGTAGGTGATTTTGTGTTCAAGATTTGCTAGTCCTTCTTTTATTGGTCAACAAGGTATGGCTTTTACCTTATAATAAGCACCTAAAATAGCTAGTAAATAATAAAATAATGTAAAGAGTGTACTTGGGTTGCTTGTGGTCGATCAACGAGGAAGCAAAAGAGAAGAAAATATTTTGTTGGTGGCTTGAACTTGTTATCCAAAGGGTAGAGTGTCAATTTCATGTATATTGTGTCTTGTATTAATTAAAGTAGCCAAAAATCCAAACTTGCTGGCCAAGGGGGGGGGGATTTATTTGTAGGGAAAGAGAAGGAAATATGTGAAATTTTATAAAATTTGTTAAGGTGTAAGATTTAAAGGTAGTAAGGTATAGTTTGTACAAGTTAAATTGGTGAATTAAAGGTGTATGTCTATGTGTGTCGAGATTTTTGAAAGTAACCAAGGAAATAATTCAATCTTTGTATGTTGGTAATTTATGTGCAGTAGTGTATGTATTGTGTGTTTCAAAATGAGTATTGTTTAGTAGATATATAATTAAAGTAATTATATTAGTTTAAGTGTTTAAAGAAATATTGAAAGTGAAAGAAAGTAATGTTTGTGTTTTAGTAGTATTTTAGAGAGTGTAAGATTTATAAAAGGTAGTAAGGTATAGTTTGTACAAGTTAAATTGGTGAATTAAATGTCTATGTGTGTCGAGATTTTTGAAAGTAACCAAGGAAATAATTCAATCTTTGTATGTTGGTAATTTATGTGCAGTAGTGTATGTATTGGGTGTTTCAAAATGAGTATTGTTTAGTAGATATATAATTAAAGTAATTATATTAGTTTAAGTGTTTAAAGAAATATTGAAAGTGAAAGAAAGTAATGTTTGTGTTTTAGTAGTATTTTAGAGAGTGTAAGAATGTGTTGCACCATTAGTTGGTGAGTAAGAGTTCGTTGTTGTAAAAAAAAATGTAACCCTTAAAAGTGGTTCATTAAACGTTTAAATGGAATTATTTCGTGTTTAACATTAATTAATGACTGGTTAAATTACAGGGTATGACACGAAGCAATGATTCTATTGAAGACACAATTTAAACAAGCATTGCCACAATCACCACTACCAACAATACAATCACAACCACCACCACAACAACCAAGAGTACCTGCCAAAGGTGTGGTGATTAGAGAACCAACTCAACCAATAAAGAAGAGTGTACAAGAGCCAAGTTATAAGGGCAAAGGCAAATGTATTATGGTTGAAGAGCCTAAGCATGATCCTTTAAAGGATCTTCCTTTTGAGTACTGGCCCAAACACAAGTAACTTGAAGTAGATGAAGCTGCTGCATGAAAATTGGCTGCTGAGTTTGCAGAGGACAATCAGATGGTACTTGAACAAAGAAGGAAACACACTGAAGATGAGGCCAAAACAAAACACTCTTGGATTCTTTGGATGAAGAAAGGATTAAAGGTGATGCTGATATTGCACTGATGAAACATATAAAAGAAGAAGTGCAAGAGTACACTCAAGAACAAAAAGATGAATGGAAGAGGAATTATGAAGCTGAAAGGAAGAAATTTTATCTCAGTCAAAGAAAGAAGAGAAAAGTGCTCAGTCGTCCAACAGTTAAGCAAAAGAGGAAGTACTATGAATACTATCTAAACAATATGAAGGGTTGGAAGCTTCTTCAATTAAAGCGATACTCAGATGATTAGATCTTCAAAATGTATGAAAGAGCCAAAAGCTCAATGTAACTAATATATATCAATGTTAATGATAATTGACTTTACATTTTGCTATAAATAATAGTCACATGAATATTTCACAATATGACTATTTTGAATGTATTGGTCATATATAATACCCTTATAATGTGGCAATAAACATCATTTAGATACACATTTCTGATATGGTGTAACTATTGTAAAGCCTATAGTCACATGATCGTGCTTCAATTAAGTGTGACTATACACATTAGGATTTGGCAAGCAAACACACACTAAACTTTAGACACACATATTAACTTACGTGACCATATGTATCGAATTTTCGTTACACTTAATCATGTTTCTATGGTTTAGTGTGACCATATATGACATTTGGTCACACTCTTCAAGTGTGTGACATATATATTTGTCACTTTTAAATACATATCGTGACTAACGCTTCAAACTTACTTTTCAGTTGTCACACATTTCAAATTCATATGTGGCCAAATATTCAGCAAAGAATAGCAGTCACGTTTAAATAATGTGTGACAAACTTGACTATATTATTTAGCCACATACACAATTACTTCATGTGACCATATATCTATTTTTGTCACACTGATCAATTGTGTGACATATTTTTGTCACATACATATATATAGTGTGACTAATGTCTCAAACTCATTTGTATTTGTCACACATCCCAAATTATAAGTGACTAAATAATCCCATTTTTTTTCCAGTTACCTCTAGTTACATAAATATTCAAATGTGTGACAATAGAATTATGAAATGGTCACACAAGTCGGATCAAGTGTGGCTGTTTATTTTATTCTAGTACATTTAGTCACATAAATATGTTACCATGTGACAGTTCGAAAAACGTTATGTGTGACGAATACTAGTTTTTGTACTATATATATATATATATATATATATATATATATATATATATATATATATATATATATATATATATATATATATATATATATATATATATAACAGGAGGCATTTGAAGAAAATGCCACCTCATTGCCCAGTAATTCATTATCAGCCATGTCATCAGTTTCTGTCCATGTAAGCATGAATTAAAGGCACTAAAACTCGGGAATAACTAAATTTAAAAATGTTGTTGGCAAGGATCGAACCTGTATGTCTACTAACATTAGTAAATGTCTCAACGACTCAACCACCAGAGCAACACAATATTTGTTATAGAGTTTGCAAATCATAAAAGATAAAGCTATACAATCTCAATCTCTTATTTTTGAAACGTCAATCTTTCACAACCCTATATCCCTTAAACCCTAATGTCATTCATCACACCTCAAAATCACCACCTGCCACCACAACTACGAACCTTAACTATAATTATTTTACAAATCTTTGTTGTGAGTATATATAGCTTTATATTTTACCATGGCGCAAGGTACTTCTATAATTAGTTTAAAAGATGGCGCAAGGTACTTCTATCTTCCTATAACTTTATAGTTATCTGTGTTGATATTGTAATTTATTGCAGACATATTGGCATCTAATTGGCAAGCTAAATTGAGTACGATTAATGGTGAAGCTAAAGAATGGTATTGATCTTATTTTATTAATTAGTAAAATATGTTAGGTTATGTAACTGTATAAGGATTGTATAACGTTATAAGTTGTGTGAAAGAATTTATCACTGGATATATAGATATTTAACGAAGATAGCTAGCGAGCTAATTTACGTATATTTGCATTAATTTATTTGTCAGCATTGAAGTTTCCTTTAATCTATGTACACTAAATGAAGTTGGGAATATTTGTATGTGTTCAAAAGCTTTATTTGTTGTTATTGTAGGTACTTGAGATCTTTGCAGAGATTCAAGAACGCCAAGAAGCTGTAGCAGAACTAAGCAAACAAATCGTTGAGTTAGCACAGGTAAACTATGTGTCTTATGTAACGGGTGTGGATACAATAATTACCAGAAGTGTGGTTTTGTATCTTATATATATGCGCTCTTTAACTTACCAGCTGACTGGGGAGAGTTCTTGCTCGGGCCCGTGATTTTGGTGGAGTTGCAAATATATTTGATAAAGCGGGCAACTTTACATGGCGTATACATCTGGGCTTGACTATTTATCGCGTCATATACGACTTTTATCAAGGCAATGAATTCACGTAATATCAGGTTTTTAGACGCATGTATTGATATTCGGTATTTGAGTTTCAGTAATGTTTATGTGTTTTTATAGGTATCATAAGAAGGTGGATTTGATTGGATTTTGGATTTGATTGGATTTGTATTCTGTGTCTTACCGTAACAAGCCATCCACATGTTTGATACTATTTTCGTGAAGGTAATAAGTTTTTGTTTTGGGATTTTTTTAAAGGGTATCTGGGACTGATTCCAAATAGCAGTTTTATAGGAGAGATTGGGTCATTTTAATGGGTGTTTGGCTTTACTTAAAAACTGTATTTTAATTGTTGATTCAGTCATCCGCAAAGCTGCAACAAATTGTTGATTCAGTTAAGATGGCGGCACTGCTTTGTAATACAATAACGCAAGAGATTGTTAAAATTGGCACAATCTACATCAATGTTTGCATCTGCTTATGATCCTGAAGTAAGTTAAGATGATGTTTCTTTCATATGTAACTATAAATAGTTAAGATAATGGCACTAATTTTGTAATACAGGTACGTAAGATATTCTGAGATTTTGGACATTCGACTGCAAGAATCGCAGCTCCTTATGTAAGTCTATTATTAACCTGTACACATTATCTATTATCATTTCTCTTTTTATATATTAGTTTACATAGTTAAGATGATGACACTGATTTTGTAATACAGGAACGTAAGAGATTGTTAAAGTGGGCACATTCTACAACAAGAATCGCAGCTTATGATGTAAGTCTATTATTAACGTGTACACTTTATCATATTTCTTTTTCCTATATCAATTTACACAGTTAAGATGATAGCACTGGTTTTGTGATACAGGAACGTAAAACATGGAGCCTTCAAGAAGAAATCTAAAAGGCATTTGAAACCGCACTGAATCTTAGTTACAGTGACTTAAAACAAGAGCCTATGATATATAGTTATAAAGAGAAGCCTGGTCATTACGAATGGTATACGTTGATTCTGATTTTTGTGCGAAGTTACTTTCTTTGGTATGTAACATATACATTTAGTTTTTTCTTCTTAATATTGACAGCCAAAATGACTTGTGACTTAAAACCCTCCATAAATAAACTTGGTTTTGTAACTATAAAATTATCAGCGAAATGGAATGCTGAGGTATTTTTTTATTCTGACCCGTTAGAGGAAAAGTACTGAATAGGTTGACCCGTTTACTGTAAAAGGGTCAAAACGCACTATATGGTACCATCTCTTTACACACTATTTACTATACGCCTTATTTATAATAAGCAGTGCATGTTTGTTTACCTTATTTGATTTTGGTTTAAGCGTCGGCTTATTTTCAGACCTATCTAATTATATAAGCATTTTATATAGGTATCATGAATCATGGTGAAGAGAGGCTGCAAATAGAAGCGGAACTTGAGCGTTTGGTTGGACATGTACAACCTTCTCTGCTTGGACTATGTTAAGATACTATGGTCTAAGCAAATTCTGAATTAAATTTGTTTGAGGGGATTGTAGTTATGTCACAGTATAAGTAAAAACGAGAGTCTCAATTCTAGAATTCTCATGAATCTGATCGCACCAAGGGGTTTTAGGCGCATACTTAATATTTAGATCAGGTTGCTGTAGACTTGAGATATGTTAGGATCATGACACTAGAAAAATCAGGATGAGGTGTGTTTGGATTAGGCTACAATAGAAATTAAGAATAAGGTATATTTGGATCAGATTATCACACAAGTGTGTTTGAATTAGACCATGTTATGAAAGTAACATGATGTATTTGGAGTTGACTAAAATGTATATATATTAGGTACCACAAAATTAAGATTTATTTATTTATTTTTTATTTTTTTAAGAAAACAATGTTTTTATACTAATGTTTGTAATCAACTCAATAATAGCCTTTGTTTATATGATTTTCATGTTTTCGATACTTTTGTTCGTTTACCTGATATGATATTTAATGAATATGTATGTTCTACAGGTATATCCGGGAAACCAAGTAGGCGGTCTTGCAGCTGATATGATGGCTTCTTATGAGCTCAAATCTCATGGTAAATTTAATGTAAGTATGTTGTATACAGCTGGTTAAAGTTGCCTGTCAAAAACATTGCTACATAAAGCGGAACACAGGTGATATGATGGCCTCTTATGAGCTCAAATCTCATGATCTCAGACTCCATTTAATCATCATCATCTTCTTAAAATAAAGCGGAATGCAAGTGATCGATGTAAGGTATGGCTTATGTGTTTCATCTTTTGTTTTTATTATAATTGTAACTTGGAATTATTACTTTTCATAAAGATCATTGAATTGTTATTGCATGAATTGATTTGAGGGGTGTTTGTCTTAGCTTCTTAAAAAGAATATATGCTTATTTGCTCAATAAGCTCTTTTAAAAAAAACCTTTTTATGCCAAATAAGTTATTTAGTATTGTTTTGAAGGGTTGTTCTAGTCAGCTTTTAAAAAGAGTTTATGCTTATTAGCTTATAAGCTGTTTTAGATAGTATTGTCACAATGGCTCTAAAAAAGATAACTTATCTATTGTTAGGCCTGATTACAACAGTTTATTGTGTTTTGAAATTGTAATAAGCCAATAACCTGCTTAATTAAACTCGACCAAACACCCCAAGCGACAAATGGATGATTAATAGGTCTAACTGACTCAATGGCATGAAAAGTTAGCGGTTGATTAGCAATTTGAGGCGGCAGTTGAATGATAGATTACAACTGTATTACGCATCCACTATTAATACATACATTTGTTTTATGTTCGACAGGGTTTGTGAAGCGAAGGAAGACACACTCTCTAATTCATAATATGAAGGCAAAAAAAATCTTATCAAGGTACACATACATATAGATTGTAAATAAGGAAAGAAAGTTGGAAGTATCTGATACATGAGAATCTTGAATATGCGTTTTTTGTTTTGAGTATATTCAACGTGTAGGTGTGCCATCCGGTCATCCCAATTGTTGATAAGAACATTGTTGGTCATGTAAGAAGATCTAATATCAATCTTATATTCTTTGCTTATTTAAAACAGTGAAAATGAAGTGCATGCCACTAATATGCGCCTTTTTCTGTATGAAAATCAGGATATTGCAACTCTTGGTGTCTTCAATGAAAGGTATCTGGTATCATGAAAGTTGAGGAAAGAGAGTTTCTCCATTGCCATACATTGACCTTCTTAACCAGCCTGATGGAGGAGCTTGCGGCCTCAATATCAAAAGATTATTTTACTCTCTGCTTGCATTTTCAAACAAATTATATATGGAGTCTCTGAAAAAAACTTATAAAAAAATGTATTACTTACAGGTTGTCCTTAAAGAGACGATAAGTATGCGTCAAACTGATGGGGTACGACATTGCAGCAGGTACTCATGTGATTATAATACGAAAATACAGTTGAGTTTTACATGTAGATTTCAATTTTCATCATATGCTTCCAAGCTTATATGCATATGTGCGTATTTATAAGTACACGAAATAATATACTTTTCACGCAACTTGATTTAAAAGTAACTTCATGTGATAACTATATAAAGCTATATTCAGTAAGTCACTCAGTCATGCTCTGTATTAGAAAAAATCTGTATTGAAAACTTTTTTATCACAAATGAAATATGATCTTGATAATGAGGGAAATGAACTACATAGCTTTTATTCATTGCAAGTTTTTTTATTGATCAGGTTTTTTAGTTTCCAACCCATTGTGTTAATTTTGTAACATGATTTCTAGAAATGTAATGGACATGAATACAGGACATTAACGGAAGATTCACCGATATAGGTTCACTATTTTACATTTGCCATTGCACTATAACATGAGACCAGTTATGTCAACAATGTACCAGGACCTCACATAAGAGGAAATACTTAGCCTTTTCCGTACGTGACAAGGAAGTCGATCTCCTTCTGGTATGTGAATGAACTGTGATGACCTATTTGACAATAGTTTGCGGTTTCTAGCTACCTATTGATAATGGTTGCTTGCTTGCTTTCAGGGGTGTGGTTAAAGGGGTGTGATTCAGGGATGTAGTGTGGTTTACGGGCTGTCGTTCATAGGTGTGGTTTAGAGGGTGTAGTTCATGGGTGTGGTTTAGAGGGTGGGTTCAGAGTTGTTGCTCGGAGGGTGTGGTTCAGAGGGCGTGGTACTGTCCATGGTTTACCGAGTCCTACGTTTGACAAGGCAACCCCATACAGTTTGTGGTTGCAGCCATGGTGGGAATCTGGTACCGCTGAAGTATTCACATACCTGAGCCTTATTTGTTACTGTTTGATAGTGATTGCTTCTTAATGTCTCCAGTAGTCTGCGTTCTGTTTTATCCTTAATCACATGTATGTTTATTTTTACTTTTGATTCCGGATCATGTATGTGTATTACATCTGATTTATACTTTCATATAAAAAATGAATGTCACTATAGCTTTAAATTGTTATCTCATGCTTACAAGTTAGTGTTTGGTACAGGATACTATGCGTCATCCAAGATGTGGATTTACTAGCATAATTAATAACGTATTCGGGAATGATGTCTTCATTAATGCGAGTTTGTGCAGGTATGTTACCAATTTTTTAAATCAATTTATCGAACAATGTTTATAGTCCTATTTTATGTGAAATAATGTTAAAACTGAGTGTGCGATTTGCAACTTGAATAACCATAATAGAAATTTAAGAACAGGCCATAAATATGTTAATGTTCTCGAGTCTTTTGAAAATGAGTCTTCTTTTTTATGATACAATTTTTTAAAAAATTTGCAGGTTCAGCCTTCCAAGTTCCAAGAATTGGTATAACTATAACAGGATTGAGAGTTGAATAGCGAATGCCTCAAGGATCCAGAGATCGTTAAAAGTTGTGAAATTTAGTTGATCAAAGCATGCTACTCTACTGGAGAAAGATATACGGCTATATATTTATTTAAGATCAGTGTTAGTGCAAACGTTACGACGTTTAATCTATACAATGTCTTTATGTTTTAATGATGACAAACACGTAACTTGTAATACATAATGTAAAGTGCACAAGTTACTTGTTCACACATAGATCGGGCTAAGCATACAAGAATTATACTTATGGACTTACTTAATTGGATCGGCTAAATGGATCGGGCCAAGCATACAAACAAGCCCATTCGGGGCCCAATAATAACCGGCCCAACAAGGCCCATCAAGACCTCCTAAAAGCTTCTAGAACATGGAGGGAAAAGGAAAAATTCAAAATTCAAAATTTGAATTTAGGAGGGAAATGGATGGAATATTCTTTGGGATATTCTTTATGCTATAGAATATTCTTTGGCATATTCCTTATGCTTTGGAGTATTCTTTGGCATATGCCTTATGCTATGGAATATTCTTTGGCATATTCCTTATGCTTTGGAATATTTTTTGGCATATTCCAAGATGCTTTACTTGGTCTCCAAGGGTGAAGCCTATAAATACCATGCACATATTCATCATTCAAGGTTGATCATCCAAGAAATAAAAACACACACTAGTAGTTTCATCTTGTAACTAGACTAGGAAAATGTAAGTCTAGAGTCTCATTATAATAGGGAAGATTCGGACGATCTATAAGTCCGTAGGTGATTGTGTGTAGATTAGGTCAATTCGTATGTCTAGTATGTGAAGGCTTGGTTCGGGTGAAGAACCAAGTGTGTCAAAGAGTGAAGGCTTGGTTTGGGTGAAGAACCAAGTATGTTACTATTTTGTTCGTGTGAAGGCTTGGTTTGGGTGAAGAACCAAGTATGTTATTCGTGTGAAGGCTTGGATTGGGTGAAGATCCAAGTATGTCTTAGTGTGAAGGCTTGAGTCGGGTGAAGATTCAAGTGAACGGGAGTGCTCGTTCGTGTGAAGGCTTAGATCGTGTGTCGATCTAAGTGGGACAAGAGTGTTTGTTCGTGTGGCCACGTGGGCCTTGGTAGATTGGTTCTAGCTAGGATTAGGACTCGACATTCCGCTTAGTGTCGCTAAACTTGGTGTAAGCTTGTGTACGGTTTGTTCCGCCATAAAGGAGCATGTTGATTAGTGAAGTAACTCTCGAGTGTGGTACTCGGGGAGTGGAGTAGGACGAAGAGGTGCTTCGTGCCGAACCACTATAAATCTCTGTGTTCGGTTTGCGTTTTCCTTTCTTTACTCTTTACTTTTATTCTTGCATTTATCGCTTTATATCTATGCTTGCAAATATGTGTTGATTGTTGCTTATATTGTCATGATGATTGATTGTGTTATAGTTACAAGTTAATATTGTAATTGTGTATATAACTATATGATATAGTCTAATAGATTATTATTCACCCTTCTCATTTTGAGTTTAACTTAATAGATAATTTGATACAAAACATTTTAAGATTTTAAGAAGGAAAACTTTAATTGAAGATTTTGAAACAAACCTTTTATAAACGAAGAAGAGGGAAAACTATTCAACCCCCCTTCTAGTTTTCCACAATTGGTACCAGAGCCACGTCACTCTAATTTTCAAAACAAATGGTTTTAAAAATTGAGTACGATCCATGTATCAAATTACCCATTAAGGAGGATTAAATATGAAAAGTGTTTTGTTGATTAACTTGTATTAGTTTTGATATTATATACACTAATTATACTAGCTCGAGATAAGATTATGCTTAAAACAAGTGTTATATGTTCGTTATTAAAATCAGAAAGTTACACACCTTTCCACAAAGTCAGAAAACAATTTTTTGGAAAAAATGTAATTTTGAGTACCAGATGGGCGGCCCTGGGCGGCCCCCTTAAATATTTAAGGGGTCCGCCTGTCTATTCGCAGTTTTTTCAGAAACTTTGAAAAATCATATAAAAATAACCGTAACTCCGTAGAAATCGTGCCACCCGGAATTTTAAAGGTAATTGAGTCTAATTTCATTTAAAAATACTTACAAGTAATCATTACAAACTTAAATATGTCAGAAAGTTAAAATACTACACGGAGGTCAAAAATTTGAGTCTTGTTTTAACGTAAAACTTGTATTTTACCTTTTCCTTCGAGTCGGGTATTCCTAGTCGGTATATCCTTGAAAAATTAAGTATTTATGCTTTCAAAATATTGATCTTAATTAAATTTTAAAATGAGTAAGAAACTATTTTATTTTCAAATAAAATCGAGCTAAGTAAACATTTGTATATATAATACACAAAACGACGACAAGTGTTTTATGTGCTATGTGAACTTATTTGTGATTTTACTTTGTTAATAGAGCATACTAGATAATCGTTGCTATTTGTAATTTAGCTATTTGAATATCTTAGCATATGTGTCATGTACTCTATTAGTTCGTAGCTAGTTGTCCGTTTTTGCTTAACTAGATCTTATGCTAAATTTATTGCGTTAAGTTTGCATAATTAGTCTTGCATTGCATATAGGTATAGATGGCTTAATGTTACTTAAACATCTTGTAAATGAAGTTAAATCTAGTTACCTAAATATTTCAAACAATCTAATATATTTTCAACAAACGCTTAAATATTTTTAACAAATTACCTTGTTTTACCTTAAGTTGTTTAATAAGAGAAATTGAATCATTGTAAAACATTAGTAGTTATATAAAAGAAAAGGTATTTTCAAAATCTAAGTGTGTTCATAATAAGTAAAAATGAAGAGTCTTTCACATAAACAAAACATATAACAATCATGAAATAATAAGTCAACTTTCAATCATTCACTAATAAATAATCTTAGGATTAATGGAACACACTATCAAAATGTTTATTTATTTCAAATGAGTGTCCGTGAGGGTCAAGAAAGATCTTGATATTATACCAATTCGTTATTCAAATTATGGTTGATATATTTATCAAATCTAATTGACACATTTTTTAGTGTGGACAAGAAATTGGATTGATATTTGTTTAGCTTCAAGATTATATCAAATTACAACAAAAGATATAGTCTTGAATCTACATACTCAATCACACTAGATTGATATGAAAATAGTTATATCCTTTGTAGATGAAAAGAGTATGCATTGGATCATAACTCACACTTGTGTTGATAATGTCATATTGAATCTACTTGTCCAATAATTGTGTTCCAAATATTAGAAAAACATTTTAAACACATTTATAAAATATACAATGAAGTAGGATTGACAACTTGGATGTTTCGTCCGAAATATTCAAGCAATTTACATTGTAATGCAATGGATAAATGTGTCATATCTGAAAAACCAAACATGAGCAAACTAACAACATATGTAAACTTTGCTCACACTACTTAAAATCATCACTTCAAGATAAAATACATATTTAAGAATAATACACACTATATATTCTATGTATTTCATTTTCTTTGTAGCATGAATGGTTGTGTTACAAGATAATGCACTACACTTTCCTTTTTGAAATAATATAAGTTATTAGAATTGAAAAATAACTTGTCACAATCCATAAACAAATAATTTTGTTTCAAATACTAGTTAAATTATGATATATAACATTGGCAAAAATCATAGAAAATAATATTTGCTTTAGAATATATAAATGTCTAGTTTTGATATCATTTGTGAATCACAATCTCATTTAAGATAAATAATCTTAATGTGATTCATTTTTCAAGATATGCCAAGGAGCATTCTTAAATCAAGCACATTTATTTAATCAAGTAATATGCCATCAAAACCAAATAACCGGTTAATCATGAACAAAAGATTAAAACTTTGCGTTTACTCTTATCTAAACATTTAACACATCTCTATTGGGATAGTGAGTAAAATATATCATGTAGACTTACCTTTATTAAAACATGATGTTTGAGTCACATTAAGCCAAGCATTAGTGAATCAAGCAAACTTCATATTTGGTACTCTTCGATAGGTAAATTTAGGAACTAAATTTCTTCTAAAAAGAGAATGACTACTGGAGAATCTATTGACTAGAAATTCAATTTAACCTAACGGTTGAATTGCTTCTATGTGAGAAGTTGGGTGTGTGTAACCCGTAAAAATGGTCGTGTTTAGCCTGAATTGAGCACCACTAGTAATAGTCTCATACTCATTCTCCAACTTGATTAAATTGCTCTTCCTAAATATACCTAACGCTAGTTTACTTTTATGAACTTTGTTTCTCATTAGATGCTTTCATTCCTAGATTTATGGCGTATCGCATATATGTTATTTCTAGATGATTATTTGTTCCTATGTGATTTGATTGTATGCCTTTACATGGTTTACTATATATGTATCATTCATCTAGGTAAATTTTTCTTACCTTTAGATCCTACACCCTCATTTCATGAGAACCTTAGTGTCATAATCCGATAGGTCATATTAGTCTCAAAATATATCCGGATGAGCATGAATTTAATGGGAACGGAAATCACACTCACTCACATATATCCTTCTACCTCACACCCAAAACCGAGTCATCCTTTGTACTACCAATCTCGAGTCATCCACCTTTTCCATGTCCTCAAAGAAACCAAGAATCAATACCATACCTCCTAAACCACTCCTCATTGAGTTAACACAAGACAACACCATCAACTCAAGAAACTTCTACCTCCTCCATACCATCATCATCATCACAAATCAATGACTATATCAACACCCACTTGTCACCTCCATCAAGAACCACCATCTCCAACAAAAACTTGTCATCATACCATCAAAACAACTCTTCATTGACCTTACTAATGAAGACGACACCACTCCATCCATCAAAGAATATATCAACTCACAATTGTCTCCACCACCACCTCCTACCCAAGAAATTCCTTCCTTGAACATCACTCTTCCGCTGCCACCTAGTCATCTCCACTTGATCCTCATTTCCTATCTTCACAAGAAGATTCAACCATGTCACCATTCCCTACATTCTACTAAGTACGCCATCACCACCAAAACTTAAATCCCAGAAAGTCAAGTGAATTTCTTTATGAAATGCATCCTCTCCACTTTATAGCAAGTGAAGAACACAAAGAAGATATCCAAGCTTCAAGTGTTGTCAAGTTATCACCACCTCATCCAAGTGAATTTCATTACGAAATGCGTCATTTCCACTTTCTAGCAAGTGAAGAACACAAAGAAGATATCCAAGCTTCAAGTGTTGTCAAGTTATCACCACCTCATCCAAGTGAATTTCATTACGAAATGCGTCATTTCCATTTTCTAGCAAGTGAAGAACACAATGAAGAAATCTAAGCTTCAAGTGTTGTCGACTCATCACCACCTCATTTCACATATCCATCTTCGGTCGTTAACCAACAAAATACCTAAAAATCCCATGATTCCTTATCATCCACCCTTGTCAAATGATATATTAATCTAAACCATAATTGTCAACCCTTTGTCATCACCTTCCCTTTACATTCACGCTCATCCCTCCTCATTCTCCTACATTTTCCTAGGTTCTAATCTTTACATTAGGTTCTAATTTTTTTTGGGATTTAGGTTGTTGTTTTTTAAAACAATAATTGCATGTGTCATATTTTTAGTGCATATACCTATTACGTCCATATATTGTTCCCCTATTAGTATCATGCATATATCTATCATCATCATTATATATAGTTGCACTTGTCTACTAACTTTGTTTTGAAGGATTACTTCATCGCTCGACTCTTTGGTAGCCAAAACTAGTTTTGAGCATACACCAAGGGGGAGCATTTGTTGTTTTAAACTAACCCTTGATGTAGGTTAAGAAGGATGCAATAAGCTAGGGGGAGCTTATGGATATGCTAAAGTCAATAAGGATGCAATGAGCTAGGGGGAGCTCGAAAGTAGTTGGGTACTTAGTTCGGAGTTTGTTAAACAATGGCGTTAGGAGCAAGGCTTCACTAGGATGAAGCATGCTCAATTCTTTTAATGATGGGGTTCGGGATTTTCTAATACTTTAGGGGATCATCTTTCATTCTATTTACTCAAGTCTTCCTCAAGCCATCTACATTAGGGGACACCTTTTTGCTTCGATAAAAGGGGGAGAGACGAGTGTAAACTAGTAACTTATACACTTTACTATGAGTTACGGTTTACATATTTGTCATCATCAAAAAGGGGGAGATTGTTAGTGCAAACGTTACGATGTTTAATCTATACAATGTCTTTATGTTTTAATGATGACAAACACGTAACTTGTAATACATAATGTAAAGTGCACAAGTTACTTGTTCACACATAGATCGGGCCAAGCATACAAGAATTATACTTATGGACTTACTTAATTGGATCGGCTAAATGGATCAGGCCAAGCATACAAACAAGCCCATTCGGGGCCCAATAATAACCGGCCCAACAAGGCCCATCAAGACCTCCTAAAAGCTTCTAGAACATGGAGGGAAAAGGAAAAATTCAAAATTCAAAATTTGAATTTAGGAGGGAAATGGATGGAATATTCTTTGGGATATTCTTTATGCTATGGAATATTATTTGACATATTCCTTATGCTTTGGAATATTCTTTGGCATATGCCTTATGCTATGGAATATTCTTTGGCATATTCCTTATGCTTTGGAATATTCTTTGGCATATTCCAAGATGCTTTACTTGGTCTCCAAGGGTGAAGCCTATAAATACCATGCACATATTCATCATTCAAGGTTGATCATCCAAGAAAGAAAAACACACACAAGTAGTTTCATCTTGTAACTAGACTAGGAAAATGTAAGTCTAGAGTCTCATTGTAATAGGGAAGATTCGGACGATCTATAAGTCCGTAGGTGATTGTGTGTAGATTAGGTCAATTCGTATGTCTAGTATGTGAAGGCTTGGTTCGGGTGAAGAACCAAGTGTGTCAAAGAGTGAAGGCTTGGTTTGGGTGAAGAACCAAGTATGTTACTATTTTGTTCGTGTGAAGGCTTGGTTTGGGTGAAGAACCAAGTATGTTATTCGTGTGAAGGCTTGGATTGGGTGAAGATCCAAGTATGTCTTAGTGTGAAGGCTTGAGTCGGGTGAAGATTCAAGTGAACGGTAGTGCTCGTTCGTGTGAAGGCTTAGATCGTGTGTCGATCTAAGTGGGACAAGAGTGCTTGTTCGTGTGGCCACGTGGGCCTTGGTAGATTGGTTCTAGCTAGGATTAGGACTCGACATTCCGCTTAGTGTCGCTAAACTTGGTGTAAGCTTGTGTACGGTTTGTTCCGCCATAAAGGAGCATGTTGATTAGTGAAGTAACTCTCGAGTGTGGTACTCGGGGAGTGGAGTAGGACGAAGAGGTGCTTCGTGCCGAACCACTATAAATCTCCGTGTCCGGTTTGCATTTTCTTTTTCTTACTCTTTACTTTTATTCTTGCATTTATATCTTTATATCTATGCTTGCAAATATGTGTTGATTGTTGCTTATATTGTCATGATGATTGATTGTGTTATAGTTACAAGTTAATATTGTAATTGTGTATATAACTATATGATATAGTCTAATAGATTATTATTCACCCTTCTCATATTGAGTTTAACTTAATAGATAATTTGATACAAAATATTTTAAGATTTTAAGAAGGAAAACTTTAATTGAAGATTTTGAAACAAACCTTTTATAAACGAAGAAGAGGGAAAACTATTCAACCCCCCTTCTAGTTTTCCACAATCAGGTAAAAATTCTTTTGCAAGTTTGTAGATTGTTACTACCTGTAAAGACTTTGGTATTAGTACAATACAAACATCATTATGTGTTTTGATAGATGACCGAAATTGTTGCAATATCAATTTGAAGTTAAAAAATTTGAACACATTTTTTTTAATTTACAATTTGGTGCTGTATGATTGCTAAATGATCCAGTTTGCTCTTATATTGGTTGTTTTCTCTGGTGCTTTGGTTCTTTGTGAGTAACAAGACCGACCATTATTGATCCTCAAAAATATGTTTGATTTTTTAAAATATTACTAAAGAAACTAAAAAATATATAACAATGTATTCACATATATTATCCACATCATCTTTCCCATAATAATACGAGTTGTCTAATTATTTAAATACTCATGTTTTTCTACTAATCATATCAAAAATCTATATATCTAACTAAACACGTATAATTAACGATTGACACCATTAAAAGTATAATTACAAGTCATGTCCGCCCATCGGGCGGGCTTTGAAGTCTAGTATATATATATATATATATATATATATATATATATATATATATATATATATATATATATATATATATATATATATATATAGAGAGAGAGAGAGAGAGAGAGAGAGAGAGAGGGCCACTTATGTAAGAAATCTAATTTTTGTGAGAACGCGAGAACTAATTCTAGCTATTCATTTTATCATTCTTTAGCTTTAATCTAATGGCTAATATTATTCAACCAACTTTTTAAAAAATTTCAAAAAAATTCGAAAAAATTTTTGAAAAAAATTCGAAAATTTTTGAAAAAAATTCGAAAATTTTTGAAAAAATTTCAAAATTTTTTTGAAAAATTTTCGAATTTTTTTGAAAAATTTTCAAAAAAAATTTCGAAATTTTTTTTGAAAATTTTCAAAAAATTTTCGAATTTTTTTTTGAAAATTTTTCAAAAAATTTTTGAAATTTTTTTGCGAATTTTTTTTTTCATATGTGACGAAATTTTTTTTTTCACATGTGACGGAATTTTTTTTCACATGTGTCGAAATTTTTTTCACATGTGCCGAATTTTTTTTTTCACACGTTACAAAAAAATTTCTTGAAAATTTTTAAATTTTTTTTTCACATGTGACAAAAAAATTTCGAAAAAAATTTTTTTGCAAAAAAAAATTTTTAGAAAAATGAAATCGGAAAAAAGTTTTTCGGAAAAAAAAATTTCGAAATTTTTCGAAAAAAAATTTTTTCGATTTTTTTTTTTAATTTTCAAAAATTTTTTGAAAAATTTTCAAAAGTTTCTTAGAAATTTTTAGAAAGTTGGTTAACTAATATTAGCAATTAGATCAAAGTTAAAAGAGGAAAAAATGAGTGGTTAAGATTGCTTCTCGCGTTATCACAAAATTTAGGATTCTCATTTGAACGCTTCACTATATATATATATATATATATATATATATATATATATATATATATATATATATATATATATATATATATATATATATATATATATATATAGGGGAAGGTTAATGTGAGAACTTTCTTAAAGTTGTAAAAATGAGAACTATTCTAAAATACCATTAAAACATTGATACATAACCATTTTAGCAAAGATGCACCAAAATATTATATATTAATACAAGTTAACATTAAATCGATTAATAACCAACTCATACATGATAAACGGATTACTGATACACAATTAAAATTTTGATACATATACATTAAAATCTCAAAAAACTAATTTCTTATACATAAATTGATATACCTAATACACAACAACCACTAAAAACTTGATACACAATACTCAACCTTGATACACATTACACGTTGAATCAAAGTGTATCACCTAGTTTACGTCAATTTTCATAAGAAAACCCATCAAATCTTTAACAGTTTTAGTTGTAATTAATTATGTTTTTATTTTCTTTTAAGTTGAGTGTCATTTATGAGATTTTGGTTGGTTCTCGTTTTTACAACTTTAAGAAAGTTCTCATTTGATCTCAATTATATATATATATATATATATATATATATATAAACCAACAATGTAAATTTATGTACTAGTAGAGATATCACTACTGCTTGTTGTATTACACTTATGGATTGAATGGCAGTTGGCCGTTATAGGAATGCCAACTATGGTTTATTCTCTGAATGAGATATTATTGATTCTAATTCGTATCCACATAAAGCGTGAGTTTCCGTGTTAAAGCGTGAGTTAGTATATGATTTGTGTCTTATTCATGAGATGGTTCGGAAGTGATTAACCACAATTGTTATGACTTAATCTATTTGTTTTGCTTATTTTGTTTAACACCAATTTATGTATTTCCCAATGTTTAATCCCTACGCTTACCAAGTTATCATGTTTGTTGTTAACTTTCCACTGGTACAAAAAGCTGTATTTGTCACAGATGGTCGATTTTGATCTGTCACACTGTAACATATTTACGTGACTAAATGTAGGGGAATAAAATAAACAGCCACACTCGATCTGACTTGTTTGACCATTTCGGAAGATATGTTTCACACATTTGTGCATTTATGTGAGTAGAGGGTAACTGGTAAATATTTTTAGATTATTTAGTCACTTTTAATTCAGGACGTGTGACAGATACAAATCAGCTTTAAACATTAGTCACACTATAGATATACATATGTGACAAATATATGTCACACAATTGAAGAGTGTGACCAAAATAGATATATGGTCACATGAAGTAATTGTGTATGTGGCTGAATTATATAGTCAAGTTTGTCACACATAATTTAAACGTGACTCCTATTCTTTGCTGAATATTTAGCCACATATGAATTTGAAATGTGTGACAACTAAAAAGTAAGTTTGAAGTGTTAGTCACGATATGCATTTAAAAGTAACAAATATATGTCACACACTTGAACAGTGTGACCAAATGTCATATATGGTCACACTAAACCATAGACGTACATGATTAAGTGTAACGAAAATTCGATACATATGGTCACGTAAGTTAATATTTGTGTCTAAAGTTTAGTGTCTATTTGCTTGCCAAATCCTAATGTGTATAGTCACATTTAATTGTAGCACGATTATGTGACTATAGGATTTACAATAGTCACACCATATCACAAATGCGTATCTAAATTATGTTTATTGCCACATTATAAGGGTATTATATGTGACCAATACATTCAAAATAGTCACATTGTGAAATATTTATGTGACTATTATTTATAGCAAAATGTGAACTAAGTTATCATTAACCTTGATATTAGTCACATTGAGTTTTTGTGTTACTAAATTCAATATGTTATATATGGTCACATGAAGTATTTATTTAGGTGACTAAATCATAGTCATATTTTGTCACACATTATTTATGTGTAGTTACAATTCGATACATATGTTATGGCTTGTGTTTTCTTTGTTCCTAGACAAACAAAGCTGTTTGGATTGGAATTTGGGTGAATGCTAGTAACTCAGAACTTAATGCTGCTTGGCATAACTTAATGCTGCTAGGCATAAATTAATGTTGCTAGACATAAATCAAGCATAATGAATAGATGAAAGATAGTGTTTGTGACACAGAAACCGCTAACAACAGACCAAATGCCCTCTTGAAGTGCTTCATCGTATTTGTGCATAGCACTCTTCCTAATGATGCATTGGATGCGGTTTGCCTAGTGGAAATTGAGTATTGCATAACAATGAGATAAAAATAAAATGCCACAAAAATTAAAAGATTCATATTGAGTTCATTACTTGCATTAAATAAAATAAAAAAAGATAAATATAACAATAGAAATAACAAAACAATCTAAAAGCTAAACTTGTGATCCTTCTCTTGATCATAAGCAAGATGAAGATTGTTTTCGAGTTATATATGGAAACTGATTAATTGAAGTGTTGGTGGTTACAACTGTAGAAACCCCAACAGCATTAAGGTACGGTTTGGGACATTTTAGGGACCTTTTTTGCAACAAAATCCCTAAATATTAAAACGTTGACAATGTGAGTCTTGGGAAATGTTGTGACTGTTAAATACTTATTGTAAACCGGTGTAATTGTAAAAAAGTTATTGTAAACCGTTGTGACACTTAAATACTTAATTGTAAACCTTTGTGAAACTTAAACATTGTGACATTATATTGCGACTCTTGTGTGCCTATAAATACAAAGGAATTACAACCAAATTCTTTCATCTTTTCATTACATATTTAATTTTTGTTTGGAACGCAATGGCTTCATCATCTTCAAACCCTTCAAAGAAAACAAAACGTTCAAGGGATACATCTCCTCCTCCTCTAATACCAAAAAACGATAAAATCCACGGCCTAACCCAAGAGTGCTGGGACAAATGCCATTCTGCAGGAAAATATGGTATTGAACGACAGTTGATTGAACTTTACAACAAACAAATCACGCGGTTGGAAGAACAGAACAAAAAAGACCAAGAGATCATACTGGCGCATCAGGAGATCATATTGGCGCATCAGAACAAAGTTGATCTTCGGAATAAAGAAATAGAAGAAATACGTGGAAACATTGTTGATATTTACAAAGGCATTCAAAATAGTTTGTATAATTTTCATTGAATTTAACCGATGTAAGATGATATTAATCATTATTATGTTATTTTAATGTTTTAATTATTCAGTATGAACCACTATGTTACCATTAATGTTTCTGTATAATTGTTATTTACATCTATGCTTAGGTATGTAAACGTACACAGTTAATGCTGCTAGTAGATAGTTTATGTTGCTAGCACATTTAGTGCTAGGGATAAAAATAAAATGCCACAAAAATTAAACGATTCATATTCAGTTCATTACTTGCATTAAATAAAAAAAATATATAAACATAACAATAGAAATAACAAAACAATCTAAAAGCTAAACTTACGATCCTTCTCTTGATCATAAGCAAGATGAAGATTGTCATAGTCAATGTGATCCAAAGGATCATCATGGCTGACAGTTTCATCTTCTTCAAGTTTAGCTTTTTTATTTCTTCTTATTGCAACCTTGAACTTGTTTGCTTTGTACTTCTTCCTTTGCTTCTTTTCATTCATCTCCCAAGCCTTCATCTTCTTTTTCCTCATTTGGTCCATTTTTGCAATATACCAAACTACAGGATGTTGTGGTGTGGATGATGCCACTGTAAAACATAAAGCAATAAAACGATTAGAAATGGACCAAAGAAAATGATGTTACATATATCTAAATACAGATGTTTGTAGAGATTTTATAAAACTGGTAAATATGTGTAAGAAACAAAAACCACAAACCTGCTTGATCCATTTGCAGATTAGAAACTATGTGTTAATTAGAAATGGTTTGAGAATGATGAAATGCAGTAAAAAGGTACAAGTTTTATAGGCCTACTAATTCGACAGAAATTATTTGTGGAATTTAAGGTTAAAATTTGAACTTTGACCATTAACCATGTACACAATTATCCTTGTTTCATAAATGAAGTTGTTGTAATCTACTTTAGTTATGTTAATCATTACCTAAATAGATTAAGTTAGATGAAAAATGAATTTAGATAGGATTGTTTTAATACAAATTGTACATTTAAATGTTTGTAACAATCATTTAAAACTATAATGTAAAAGTTATCGATTTGATTGGGGATTTAAACCTTTAAGTGTAAATGTTACCAGTCCACCCCTGCACTCTCATATATAGCAGTACAAACCCAGTTGCAGTAACGTTTTGTTAGCAGCAGAAACTTTTGATTAACATAATACAAAATATATCCCAAGTTCTTCTTAATGAACACAAAAATCAAAATATTGTAACAATTAATGAGAAAATTGAGCAACGACAACATGTGTATTCAAATAAAGTAGTACAAAAGGATTACACATGTTTAGTCAAATTACTTCCTAACTCAACTAATACATTTTATTTTTACCCTTCCCTTTTGAACAAACTTTGGGCATTTTTGGTTCCCATGATTTTATACCCTTGTCTTCACAAGTCTTAGCATTAGGCAAGCCTAGCACCTGAACCCTCTCATAAAAAAGCTCTATGGCAGTCTTTTTTGGAGTTTTAACCATCCTAGCATCTTCCTTTTTATTGCCTGATCCAGAATATCCCTTTGGAAAGTAGTCTGCCCTTGTATTTGGAGAACCTTCAGAACTGCTTGATATGTGAAATGAACTTGACTCACTGATGTCAATGTTAATGATTTCTACAAAAAAATAAAAAATATATTAAAATTAACAAAAATAATAGTGTAAATGAAATAAAAGATAATGTTGCAATTCAGGGTGTGTTTGAAACAACCTTTGTTCTTGGAACTCTAATGGCAACATTACTTGGTGGATGGCTGGTTTTAGATCATAAAAAATAATGGAATGAAATAAACCAACATACGTAACCCTTCTGAGTACCCACTACATCTCCTTTTGTCGTTTCAACTCCCTTTGAGCAAAGGACTGCACCAGCCGCATTGCTAGATTGTTGAAAAAACAAAAGGAAATGTTTGGGCACTCAGAATGGAAAGGTATGTTGAAATTCCAGACTCATTTAGATCATAAAAAATAATGGAATGCAAACAGAGTGATACAAACAATCTAAAAATGTTGAGTAAAGAATAGAGTCTAAGTAACATCACTCATCTTGAATGCGATAATGAAGGAGTGTGGCCTGTCATGAACAATACACACTATATCATCATCTCATTGGATTAGACTAGATCTATCTAACGTTGTAGAAAGGTTCAATTGCTTTGTTTTTTTGGACACCGTCTACTACCGTTTGTGTGGTTGATCTTGATCACAAGCTTTAGCACTTTCAAGAATGTATCTTCATTTTCAGGACAAAAGTTTTCATCAAGGTACATTATTGAAAGAGCCAAAACTTGTGACCAAGATCAACCACACAAACGGTAGTAGACGTTTTCCAAATTAAGCAACGGAACCATCTACAATGCTAGATAGATCTGCCCTAATTATTGAGCTTTAAGTTATTAAAAAACAGATTCTTACTATCATTTATATTGCTCTCTTATTTGTGACGAACATACATACTAATTATGTAGATTCTACGACATTAGAGAGCTAATCGTACATGAATGAAATCATATTAAATTTACATTAACAATGCAATGAACTACCATCCTTTCTACCCTAGCCAACAACAACATAACCTACCAACATGCTAGAATACGAAGACACTAAATTCAAGCATCGAACCTACAAATTATACTTGATAATTGTTTCTGTATTTTGACAAAGAGCAAAGATGAATCAACAATGGATGAACAACACCAAAACAAGTTTATGTTCATACTTGAAAGTGGTGTCTGTTCACCCATGTTTGATACTTCTTCCATCTTTGATACTTAGATGTTTTAGCCTAAATATTCACACACACGTCCACCACTTTTCTTCCTTATTCTCTCAAAACAAATGCAACATAATTCTTATACCAGATAGTCAACCTAAGCCTAAGATAAAATAAGCTAATCCAAGAAAACCTTAATATCTCTTTTGCTCTAATTATTCGCAAAAACAACACAGCATGTTCTTCCTTATTCTATCAATACAAATACAACATACTTCTTATAACAGATAGTCAACCTAAGCCTAAAAATAAATAGCTCTAAGGGGGTATTTGGATTATATTAATTTATGATCTTATCAGCTTTTTGAGATTTGAGGATGCCAATAAGCCTATGTTATTTTAAGTGGATAAGCTAATAAGCAAACAAACAGTGAGCTTATTAACTTTCCCAAAACTCAATAAGCCGATAACCACACAAAATAAGCTAATCTAAACACACCTTAATATCTTTTTTGCTCTAATTATTCGAAAAAACAACACAACATAAATCTAATACATAAAGTAACAAGTCTCTAACAAATGTAAGACAAAACTGAGAATAAAGGATCAAAACCCTAAATCCGTTTACTTGGTCAATTGTAACCGAGTAAGTTTTATAACTGTGAGAGAGAAAGAGAAGATTATGTGGAAGTGTGTGAAGCCTATTTGATAAGCTTTGTATACTGTATATTATAAGTTTAAAAGTGAAGTGTGTTTGATACTCTTTGTATATATTATAAGTTTAAAAGTGAAGGGTGTTTGATACTCTTTTATATATTATAAGTTTAAAAATTATTAAAAGTATTAAAAGTATAAAAACTAAAATTAAAAAGTAGTAAATGTTTTAAAACTAATAAGTATTAAATCTACATTTGTATTTTAGGGCATGCTTGGTAGGGGTGTTCACGGGGCGGTTCGGTTCGGTTAGTTGGAAGATTTTAACTATCCATCGTGGGGCGGGTAATTTATTTATATTACATACGGTTCGTTCGGTTAACCACGGATTGAGCGGTTTGTCGGTTTCTCGGATTTTTTGAACACCTCTAATGCTTAGTAGGGGGTTATAGAGGGTGAATTGAAGAATGGGAAAGGTAATGAAAAAATATGCTTGGTAAAGCATAATGCAATGACCTATTACCCAATTGGGGGGATTGATTTTCTTTACCTTTCCCTTTCCCGACCATTATCTTACACTTTCCCTTTCCCTTTTCCAAGTTTGAACCAAGCGCACCCTTTAGTATATTTTGTATTAAAAAAGTCTCCCATGTGAATTAGCCATTATCACCGGTCATGCATGGTTTCCATTACACTATAAGCGACTACAACCCAATGCATATGACCCATGACCCATGTTAATTACCCATTGTCGATCACCAGTAATGTATTGGTTGATAACATGACACTATAAGCCACTATAACCCAATGCACATGACCCATTACCCATATTAATTACCCATTGTCGATCACTATGAATGTATTGGTCGATAACATGACACGTACTATAAGCCACTACAATCCAATGCACATGACCCATTACTCATGTTAATTACCAATTGTCAACAATCATGGATGTGTCATAACATGACACTCTAAGCAACTATAACCCAATGCATATGACCCATATGATGTCAAATACCCATATTAATTAATGTGACCAGTGATAACCTAATGCACATGACCCATGACCCATGTGAATTAGCCCTTATCACTGGTGATGCATGGGTTGCACCGGCTTGGTAGGCGTATACCGTTTGTCACAGACACTAACAAGCAAGCCACCATCAGCCTCTCGATCATGTTATCCGGGATCGAGAAAGTTTGAACTCGGTTAGAGCTTGACTCGAAAAGCTCGATTTATCTGTAAAGATGTGTTTTCTTATACAAATTAAAATTGAAATATAACCTAAGAATTGAATTCGGTTCGACTTCAGCTCGAAAAGCTTGATGCATTCATAAATAACTATTTACACTTAGTACACTTACATATTAAAATAAAATAAAAAATAAAACATATTTTATATCACTTACAAGCTCGAGAACTCAAAAATAACTCGAATCCAACTTACATAAGGTTGAGCTCAACTCATTAAACATTTGGAGCTCACCTTTTTCCCTAAAATTTCAATATGTGGCTCAAGATCCCGCCCCTTTTTTTCCCCAAAATTTCAATCTCTGGCCCTAGATCCCGCCCCTTTTTCACCCAAAATCAAAACACTAATTAACACTAGTCAGATATATCTTCTCTCTATTATTCATCTCTTCTCCTTCTCTCTAGAACCGACTCATACACCACCGCCACACTTCAACGCCGTATCGCGACGTCGTTCCACCAACCATCGCTCATCCACGCCATCACCGTCATCAAGACAAGAGAGGCAATGGGTAAGTTTGTTTGCTTCGGTTGTTTGGTTCGAGATAACCACCACATCCACCACCATCACCCTCTCGATCATGTTATCCGGGATCGAGAAAGTTTGAACTCGGCTTGAGCTTGACTCGAAAAGCTCGATTTATCTGTAAAGATGTGTTTTCTTACACAAATAAAAATTGAAATATAACCTAAGAATTGAATTCGGTTCGACTTCAGCTCGAAAAGCTTGATGCATTAATAAATAACTATTTACACTTAGTACACTTACATATTTAAAAATAAATAAGTAAATAAATAAATAAATAATAAAACATATTTTATATCACTTACAAGCTCGAGAACTCAACAATAACTCTAATCCAACTTACATAAGGTTGAGCTCAAGTCATTAAACATTTGGAGCTCACCTTTCTACCCAAAATTTTAATCTGTAGCTCAAGATCCCACCCTTTTTTTTCCCCAAACTTTTAATATCTGACCCAAGATCCCGCCCCTTTTTCACCTAAAATCAAAACACTAATTAACACTAGTCAGATATATCTTCTCTCTATTATTCATCTCTTCTCTTTTTCGCCCAAGATATATCTTCTTTCTCTTTCTCCCAAGATCCCGACTCACACACCACCGCCACACTTTACCGCCATATCTCACCGTCGTTCCATCAAGCATCGCTCATCCACGCCATCATCGTCATCAAGACAAGAGAGGAAATGGGTGAGTTTGTTTGCTTCTGTTGTTTGGTTCGAGATAACCACCATATCCACCACCATCACAGTCAAGCCACCATCACCCTCATCTCACCTATCCTACTTTGTTCAAGGGTATGCTCAACACACATATTTAATTTATATTTTCTTGAATGTGTAATCGAATATAAAATGATTTATATTGATCTTCGTGTATTAAAACTAGCCTAAAACGTGTTTTTGATTATAAAATCGTGTGGTGATAATCGTTGCAGGTAGACTTATTAAGACGACATAGTTTTCCGGTTTATTGGAATGGAGACAATCGACGTGTTCTAAGAGGCCACTGTTTTGCTCGTAAAGAGAGTCTTACTTGGTTTCCACTCCGGGAGGATGTTGCTGAATAGTTGGAGTTTGCTTATCGCAGTT
This sequence comes from Artemisia argyi, assembly GCA_030686995.1. Classification (NCBI taxonomy): domain Eukaryota; kingdom Viridiplantae; phylum Streptophyta; class Magnoliopsida; order Asterales; family Asteraceae; genus Artemisia; species Artemisia argyi. Next base: position 16,978,721 of record CM060683.1, on the reverse strand, counting down.
GCATAAGTTATCTATCAAAAGATTAACATAACATCTGTTATATAGGAAATTAACTCAAATATGGTTGCTTTTTGTGAAACTGTTTCATTTGTACCAAATGTGAGTGATTTGCTTGCTTGGTAATGTGTTTGACATTTATTCGTTTCAAGTTTGTCACTGCAGAACATTTTAACCAATTGTATCTTATTTGTTGCCCGAGTTGATATGCAACCCGTATGTTTGTTTTTGATGCTAAACTAATATTTGGGACATCTAATATTGTCGTCTTTTTATGTTAGCATTAATCACGTCACTTGTTTCTTGCAGGGGCTACATGCTATTTTCACGGGTGAGGATGATACATGGGATGCCTGGCTAAAAATTCCCTCATCTGGATTTTCTGGCACACTTCATTTTCGAGGGACTGGAATTAAATTGAGGTGTGGGTATGCTCCATCTCAGTCACCAAAGCCAACCCATGTATACTTTTACTGTTTCATGGTTGGCAGATCTTATATTATGCATCATTATTAGTTCCTTGGTTTCTTACATTTCCCATATTATTTTTGCAGAAAGAAACTGCCATTAGACTCAGATGTAAGCCATTTTTTATGTTGTTAACAATTTCATTTTCTAATGCTAACACCATTGTATTTCTTAATTTATATTGCAGGTGACGACTCCAATGGCCATTGAAACTTTGGAAAACGTACCAGTAATGGAAACAGTGGTAAGTAATAAAACATCCACCTTTGATTTTTTTAGTTTTACATACATGACTAATGTACCATGTTTTATATACATACAGGAATCTGTTAAAACTATCGGACATACGAAATCGCTTAAGCCACGACAAACCGGTTCTACAGGTTACACCACCAACTACAATACCAAATATTAGTGAACAAAATACTGGACTAAAATTAGTACCAAAGAAGCGAAAATATTTGGTCTCTAGTGAAACCTTGCAAAAGCAAGCTAAGGCGGCGAAGAGTCAACATGTTTTAACTTATGATAGTTGAGAATTTGATTATATACGACGTTACAATTGTATATATATATTTGCTTCATTTATATACATTCGAGTTTTATTCAATTTTAAATACAATTGTATATTTGCTTCATTTATATACATTCTTATATATATATATATATATATATATATATATATATATATATATATATATATATATATATATATATATATATATATATATATATATATATATATATATACACTAGCAGTAGTAACTCTGCTCCAGGAGTACTAACATGGTACTAGTAGTAACTCTCCTATCATGTTTGTGTAGATAGTTGAACCAGTGGCTTATCTAATTCTGTTATGTTGTGAGCTTTGACATGTTCTAGTTCTACTCACATCCTGATGTGTTGATATGCAACAACCTACATTTTCAAGGCTTTTATATCCAGATGATGAGATTAGATCAATGGGAGAAAAACTTGTAAGTTTAATTGCAAATTTTATTATTATGTTCATTGTTTTGGATTAAAAGTCTTCATGATGTTGTTTGAATTACTGCTGATCATGTTTGTGTTAATATTGCTTAGATGGATTTTGTGCAGCTCATGAACTTCAAAGAAAATGTGCCAAGTATTTACTACTGCTAGTGAAAGTTGGTACTGCATAGCGATTCAGACCGCTCGAAGTTGCTTGTTACTTATGGAAAAGATTATAGATACTTAGGAAACTATTGTAAGCCGACTAGGACTCCTTGGTGTATAAAAAGGATGTCAAATTTTATATCTGGTTCAGTTATATACATTCCAATTTTATTGTATTTGAATTTGTTTGACACATATTTGAATTGTTTTGATATATATTGATTTTTTAAATGTGACTATCACTACTACAAAAAAGGCTATAAACACCCCATAATAAAGATTGGTTATAAAATAACCAATTTATATGGTCAAAATTTAGTGGGCAAAGGCTACATAAGATTGGTTTTTAAGAAAATGACCAGTCTCTTGAACAAAAAGTGCAAAAAAAACTGGTCATATTAAAGAAATCGGTCTCTATACGTAGTTAAAGACATTGGTTTTTATGAGAATGAAAAGTTTCTCTCTATTCGTATTATTAACACTGATTTTATATATTAAAACCGATTTTATATAATAAATGATCGCTATCAATCAGCCCCATTTTTTTCCCCCACTCTTTTTTTCATTTTCATTTGAACCACCGCCAAATTTTCATTCTTTTTCGCCAAAAAATAATTCATTTTGATTATTCGGCTTTTCAACCCAAATCCCAATTCACTTTTCACAAACACCAAAATCCAGTACACCAAAATCCATTAAACAATGGGATTATCCACTAAATCCTTAAAATTCCACTACTAGTTTAGCACCCTAACATCCATACAGTCATTGAAACCTTTGGAAACACAAAATCATTTAAAAAAAAGGTTTACAGTTTGAGTATTGATTTTATTGAATTGCTATAAATATTTTTTCCCTTAATCTTTGTGAGTAACAACTCTGTACTTTTTATTTGACTTTTAATTGCTATCGTTACTTGTTTATAAAGTTCTGATATGTAGTCTTAGTGAATTTTTGTTAGTTTATTGTAGTATAAATGAAAATAAGTGATGCTTTAATCTGTTATATAACAATTATTTTGTTATGCTTGGAAATTTAGTTTGCCTTATGTGGAATGACATTGTTTGATATGGATTTAGTGATATATGTTAATATTTAGTATGGGTTGCCAATTGTTTGACAAAAATGAAGGTTAATTTGCATTTTGTTTCATGAGATGACAGTTGAGAAGTTCTATGAAACAACACCAACATATGGATTTTGCAATATATTGTATATTTGTATGGGAGATCAATTAGTACCTTATTGTTTGTTTACCTGTATTAAAAAATAGGCAGTAGTAGTAGTATAAAAATTATAGGTCTTTCGAGCAACTAAAACTTGTTGGGATACTCGTGAATAGAGTTTTTTTACTTGTATTTCAGTTTTCATATATGTCTAAGGTAGCTTATATTTTCTTACCAAGTTTCTTGGCTCTGCCCTTGTTATCAGGTTTATTTATTCAATGTTGAATCGTGGTAAGCGAGCAGTAATAAAGGGGTCCATTAAGGAAAAGAGCAAGGACACTCATTGTTTTATAGAGTATAAAGGTAACAAATTTTCTTTTCTAATGTTGACATTAAATTGACATATATTTGCTTCTAAAATAGTAAAGTTAACACCATTGTTTTTTGATTTAGGGATTCTTGGATCTTATTTGGGTGGACAATGGCTAGGTAAATCATCTACAATTGTGTAAATATAATTGATAGGTTGTATAAGGGTGTTTGGTTATGTTATATTGACGCAAGCCGCCGCATCCTTGGTTTGCAATTATGGAGAGGGGCGAGGTCTGATTTGCAAGGTGAGTTTTATAGGGGTGTTTAGTTGTTTATAGTGATGCAATCCGCAGGATACCTGTTTTGTTGGCAATAATAGCGAGGTGTATGGTCTGCCGTTGTGAGTATAATAGGGGCGTATGGTTGTGTTAGTAATGTCAACTGATATCATTGTTGTGAGTGTAATGTGAAGGTGGTTGAATACTTTTTCATTGTGTTATACCATCAAGTGATAAAGCTTTATTTACCTGTAACTATTTTTTGTCCGCAATGACTGGTAAATGATTTTTTAACCCTGACTTTGTTAATTAACAGGTTCATGTCATAAGTCAGTGAACAACAACTGTATCCGTTGTGGCCTACCTTGCATTCTGGTTTTACATGAAATTATGAGTTAGTTTTATATTAGGCATTACATTTTAATTTGTTTCTTTATACTAGTAGCATTTAATCCCGTGCTAAACAAGTTTATTAAATGTGAACATGTTTATTGGTTAAAGCTTTTTTAGTTTTCACTTAACTGTGTCAACCATTTATACTTGAGATTCACTAGTGTGTGAGTACATATACGTAACCAATTGCCGAGAAGTTAACGATTCAATCTAGTAAAAGTACTTAATATGCTATATCTTTCGTATAATTATTGACAATGGCTCATTTTGGATTTCTCTGCTACGATGTACCATGCACTTTAGTAACAATAAAATTGATTTCTTAGGTTTGTATACGTTCTTAGCCAAACTTCCATGATATATAAACTAGGTTTGTATTCATTAGGTAGACTCAGTTGACGTCACTTTGATTGTTAACTCATCATGCTTTGAGTCGACTATGACAAGGAAGAAGTTCTGTGGTCTATTTGGAGTAGGGAGTCTAAAACCAAAGAATGGTTTCTATCAATTGCTGATCTTGTAGTAAAAGATGACATCCCAGAGACGTACTAGGTTTTACTAACCATCGATAAATATACACATGTAGATGTAGAAACAATTAGTTAAGGTCTATTGACTCTATTCCTGTTCTATGATAGTGATGTGCCTCCACGAAACCCAGTAGGAACGTTTCAGAACATTAAATTCAATATCCAATTTGCGATCGCGAGACAACAATTTGGTGTCTGGGATACATGGCAAACAGTAACTTAACATGCTAAAATATTATTATAATTTACAAATAAAATCAGACTTTATTGGTTCAGTTTTGGGCCAAAAAAATGCATGCCTTGGTTTTGTGTTAAAGTCGAAATGGTCTTTCGGCATTTGGTTTGTTTCAAATTTCAGAAACTGTATTTGGTTTACTACTGTAAAGTTGGTTGCTGTAGTGATGTGTTCTAGACTACTGCTGCAACAGGAGCGTTTGGTAATGAGTTTAGTGGTGCAGCCATGCAGGTAATGAAAGTTGGCTGCTGTAAATTACAGCCTGTAGTGGAACTTGTTCAAGTTGGTTGTTGTAATGCTAATTGTTGGTATGTATAGGCTTAAATGAAAATAAGTGAAATAATCAAGTAGTGATGTGATGTTTAGTGCTAACTGTTGGTAAATTGGGAAATGATCAAATGAAAACTAGTAGTCATTCGTACTTTGGTAAATGGTGATGTTTAGTGCTAACTGATTGGATCGTTTAAGTATAGTTTTTATTTCCGAAGAAATGCTTAGGAAAGTATTTCCCCGGGTCGTGTCCCAGCGAAGGTGTGAATGGAATTTCGAATTCCCGATTCGTGAAACGTGTCGTGAAAGTGGTAAAAAGTGATTATAAAGAGATTACACTAATGAAATAGTAAATGAAGCACAAATAATTAATTAAGCACGTAATTCAACTAAACAAACCAAAAACGTAACGTAGAATCGAAAACGTAAACGAAAATGTAAAATAAACGCTGACGCGCAAAATAAAACGCGACTTTTAAGCTACGCGACTCCTACGGACTTGAAAATAATTTCTAAAAATTAAAAATGATAAAAGAAAATTTTGAGAAAAAGAAAAATATTTTTTTGACTTTTTATGAATTTTTTATGAATTAAAAACTATTTTAAGTAATTAAAAATTAAAAGAAATTGAAAATAAAGTGAGAAAAATAAAAAATAAAATTTTGAAAATTATAAAATAACTAAAAAGAAATTTTAAAACTAAAAACTAATTTTTTTTGGGCTTTTTATGTAATTTTTAGAAATTAAAAACAATTAAATCTAATTAAAAACTATTAAAAATTCAAATAAAATTGAAATTAAATGGGAAAAATGCAAAATAAATTTCTAAAATTCTAAAATAAATGAAATTAATTTTCTAAAATATTTTTTTATTTTTCTTGACTTTTTCTGATTTTTTTGGATTTTTTAGTAATTAAAATGTATTTAAAAATGATTAAAAATGAAAATAAAATAGAAAAAATAGTAAATGGACTCGGAAAAATCTGAAAAAATTACAGAAATTCTAAAATATAAAAATGAACTTGAGAAAAAATTTTGAAGGAAAAATAAGCTGTGAAAATGCTGAAAAGCTAGAAAACTGCTTAATCAAAGTGCTTATTTGATAAGCACTTTGACTTTTTGACCCCAAACTTTGACCAAGTGTATTTTAGACTCTAAGAAACTTTATGGCACAGTATGAAGGCCAAATTGAACACAGATACACAGATGGGAATACAAACAGGTATGAATAAGCAATCAACGCAATAAGCAATACTCAACTCAGAATAAGCACAAGCTCAAAACTAATGGAAATAGTAACTACAAGCTCAAAATACTCAAATGAGCCACAAATCTCAGAATAAGGCTCAACAAATTTCAAAAGTAGCCACAAAGTTGAAAACAGATGCTATGCTTAATCACTCAACTGTATAAACCTAATAAGCTAACTTAATAAGCTGAAATAACAAAACTAAGTGGGGAAACACCTTACTTGAACTAGTGCAATGCTAAATCCATCAGAAAATCTCATTCAAAAACTACTAAGGTAACCTAAAAGTGCAAGAGATCAGATGGTGATGAACTTTCCGGGCTGCTGCTTTTGACTATTTAATTGCAATGGAACTTTGACTATGCCTAATTTCAGATCCCTAAATCTATTGCTAGGTATTCATTGAACATGTTAAATTACTCAGAACACCATCACAAGCTCAGAATACATCATTTGGTCCAATTCAGTTAATCAAAAGTACTAAGAATAATTGAACTTTAAGATGCAAATTGACTTTTGTTTTAGCAAACTACAATATTTCTGCCTAAACTTATCTACCTATTCCTATTATAGTTTATGTGTGCAGAAAACTAACGAGATAACTGACTAGAACAAGAATAAAACTAAAGATCCAAACACCCCTAAACTGCAAATTGAAACACTAGAATTGATCTAAAAGCTATCACCTACTGATATAAAGCTTAAAAACAGATTATAGGGAAACAACCTAAGCTAAATAAAACTCTAAATCACCACAAAGAACAGCAGGAATCGAGTAATAGCAACAAAAAAAACTTACTAGTGCATTTGACTAAAAGTGACAATAGAATCAAACTTCCAATAATCAAACAGTTAATAACTGATCCTAACACCCCTGGATTATCTGATCTGTCACAAAATTCTGCTTACTCAAAATAAATCCAAATCAATCCACACTCATCCTTAGTCTAATAATGATTCAATAGACTAAATGTAAATCACCTAGAAACACAGACCTAAGAATTCAAAACAGTTTGCAAAATCTAAATACTAAATTGTAAATATAAAAGTATACACTACAACTATAACCTAAACTGATTTAATTAAATAACTATAAGCCAAATTAAACTGAGCAACAGATTCAAATATACAAATTAAGCAACAGAAATCCTAGAGCTGATATGAAGTAGAAATGAACACCTAATGATGAAACTGAATCCTACTGATGCAATGTAAATACTAAACAAGTAGCTAATGATAACGATCAAACAGTAGTAACAGAATATTAATCTAATCCAATAACCTTAACTAAGCACAGATAAGCAATAAATCTAAACAGTAGATGAGTGAATTTAAACAATAAGCTAAAACGAATGGTGACACTTACATTTATTCCCCAGCTAAACAGGGGATCATTTGGACTAAGGCCTATCTTTAATATAGGCACCAAAACCATTCACAACCAACTGCAACCAACTGATTACCCCTTCTGATTCTTCATTTGATCATACAAACCACCTCTGTTGACTATTATTGACTTCTCTCAACATTTTCAATTAAGCAGAATTTGTAAACAACAAGCTCACAATAAGCTATGTAAACTTACATGAGCTTGTGATGATAGCAAATTAAAGATTAAAACAGATTTGTAACACTGCAAATGCTTAGAGTGTAAATTTGGACAAGGAATTCAAATAGAAAATTCAACAGTGCATTAATGAAAGTAAATTGCAATTCTAAAATGGAAATAAAACTGAACTTACAACTCTTATTCTAATGAAACAGTAAAACAATAATTCTTCTTAAATGAAAATTGAACTTTATTAAACTAAAAAAAACTTGAGTACAAATTTAAAAGTATTACAACTGAAACAGAAATTTGAATTGCTAAAAACTACATCTATTCCTACTCCTAACTTAATTTAAACCCTAAAACTAACTATCTAACCACCCAAATGTGAGGTGAGGGGTGAGTATATATAGCCGAGAGGAGAGAGGAGGTGAGGATGCTTCTGGATATCCACGTCACTGATCCAGGTGATTTTTGTGTTTGTTTGAGGTCTCTGATAGCCGTTGATCATCCTTGCTCATCCATCTCTTAATTTACGCCCTTGGATTGAATTATTGATAAGACCGATCCTGCGTGAGGCTGGTGATTGGCCCACGTGTCCTTGCTTGACCCTTGACTTATGCTGACTTACCCTGACACCCAATCATTGGGTAATTATTAAGGATCGTGGGGTAATTTTGGGAGGTGAAAGTTAGGGTTCATCGTACAGTAATTTCTTCTGGGTATTATGCGAATTGGGGGTAAACATTGGGCGCTTGTTTGTGTTTTATTTATTTGGGTGAGGGTTGACTAGTTGACCGAGGTTAAGCATAGCAGGCCGGGTTGAGATGGGGATTGGGCTAAAAGGTGTAAGGGTGAGTGGGATTTTGGGCTTGGGGTTTGTTGGGTTAAGTAATGGTTGTGTTTGGTTTTATTTAAGATCCGGTTTATATCATTGTAAATAATAAGGGACCTAAAGTGTATTTTATGAAATCTCGAGGACCTTTCTTGTAATTTATCAAAAGTTTCTCCAAGGGCTAAAGTTGTTATTTCTGAATTTCTTGAAGGGTCAACTTTGACTTTTCTTTCAAATTAACTTCAAAGGACCATTTTTGTCAAATTCTGAAAGTGAAGGACTAAAACTGCCAATTCTCCGAACTTTGACCAGGGACCAAATATGTAACATGATGAATCTCTGAGGACTTCTATTAACAATTTGAGCTTTTCTTTATCATTTTCCTTCCCCGGCTCCGGCTTTTGACCTTTTTCCATTCTCGTGCTCGTTTTTGTCGGTTTCGGTATTGTTTTTGTCCATTTTCCTCATATCCGTACCTGCACATACACAAATACAAAAACATGCATTCTCTTGGCATTTTTGGTTAGTATTTGGTGTTTTTGGTCTGAAATAAAGCCTAAAAAGGATGAGTGAATAAGCACTCATCAAAATCCCCCAGACTAAGGTATTGCCGTGCCCTCACGCAATGTCATCACCTCACGCTTAAAAGATAAATAATTTTCAAAACCTCTCTTTACTGACGTTGTAAAGTAGCAATGATGTTCAAGAGAGATAGTAAAATCATTTATTCTCAAAAACGCCCCGTTTTCCGATTTTCATGAATAACAACTTCTACTACTATATTTTTGTACCTTTTCATTTTTTTATAAGTGACGGTTTATTTTGACTTTCATTATCAATTCATATCTGTTGATAACTTTCAGGGTCTACGAGTAGAAACACTTCTCACAGAGAAGAGACCGTACGGATAAAAATCGTCATCCTTGATTTTTCACAAGCTCCCAAACTAAGCGTAAAATCGAAATCATTGTTTATCAGAAGTTAGATGCTAACACTGCCCACGAAAGTTACTTGTGTATTACCTCTTGTCCCCAGGTCCTTAGTTGTATCTAGAGATTTTAATTTATGAGAAATGAATTGCTTCATATTTTCTCGTTTCGATATTTGTTAGTCCGATAAGAGCACAAAATTTGAACGCTAAGTAGTTTCCAAACTTTCCCTCGAAAACCCCTGCATACAGAAATCGGGTCCACATGAAGGTCTCTGATTTAACACGATTTTTGGAGGCTCCCTTTTTATTTACGACCGAGACATACCATGTTTGATACCCGAAACGGAAGCTTTTTATTAGGGAAACCCCCGGAGTCGAAGTTTGGCATTTTTGCATAATCATAAGCACTTTAATAATACTTTGGTCCTTAGTCCTTTATTCTTTTACAGTCAACGGTTTATGAGCCGCCAAGATGTAAGAGCTTTATTATGACTTTGGATTTCTATCCGCTGCTTTTTGTAGCTTTGGATTCCTCTGCCTTTTTATTTGGCTTTGGACTATTATTATCGATATTCATAACTATATGCCAAACCCCAAGTCCTACGGCCTTTACTAAGATCACAACATCGGCTGCGAACCGGCAAGATGCAATAGTCTATTTCACCGTAACACTGGCAGTACCTCAATGTGTACCAAACCCCCATATGCAGAGATTTTGTTGGGAACGAGAAAAAACTAAGTATTGCCCAAACCGTATACCCTTAATTAATCCTAGACATCTATATTTATATATTTGTGTGCAAGCTGGTGGGAACAAGGAGGCCACAAGTACCTCTCGTGGGTTTTTTAAATCCCAGTAATGCGATCCGTGTATAGCACGAAACTTCTAAATAAACTCTATCATTCCTCGATCTCCGCAAATTTAAAATCCCAAATAATGAGATCCGCGGATGCTTAGCCATAATCTTTTGATTATATTGGTTAAGGGAAACAAGCTAGGGCTCAACACGCCCGGTCAAGTCGGAACATTTATTTCTACTCTCGCCGGTAGGAAAGTCAAAACAAGGTGTCAAAACTTTATTATTCATATCATATATATATATATATATATATATATATATATATATATATATATATATATATATATATATATATATATATATATATATATTTTTTTTTTTTTTTTTTTTTTTTTTTTTTTTTTTTTTTTGCATAATAAAGTGGTGACAAAAATTAAAAATTTTTGGTGGAAAACGGAGTTGCGTAAGTTAACAGCACAGACGATGGTACAGGTCAAATCGAATCGAAGATTCACCCCCCCAGACTAAAGTGAAACATTGTCCTCAATGTTTTAAGGGTAAAGGTAATCCTACGTAAAATCTAAGGCCGTTTATTAAGTATGCCAAGAGATAAACGTTAGTCGATAAGATTTTGGATATGGTGAATTTCCGAAAGAGCAGCGAAGGATGAGACTCGAGTGGAGAGAACGACAAACCACGAGCACGAGAGTCCTCAAACTTCGGGGAAATTCCTGAACATTCATAAACAACAACCACGAAAACACGAGTTTGGAAAGGGTCGCCCCCCTCACGTCACGTTATTAAAGAAAATAGAAAATATAGAAAATGAAAATGGATAAGCATGGGGTGCCTCCCACGAAGCGCTTGTTTTTGTTCACCGAGTCACATAAGCTTGACTCGATCCCCGAATTAATTCGTCCTTGGGGAGAGCAGATAGAACGGACACTCGGCACGTAAAACGGAGATGCCAGGGTCAAATACGGTGTCCTCACTCCCGGTGGAGTGGAAAAGTGAAGAAAGTATGGGATAAGCAAAGAAAAGTTGAAACACCCAAATGATAAAAACAAAGTCGATTTCAGAATCACGGGTGGGTTGGGTGGGTAAAATATCAAGCAAAGGATTATCATAATCAGAAATCTCGTCCACCACTCCAAAATTATCTTCATTTGTATCGAAATCTGCATCCGGTGGTTTCGCCGGTGGACGAGAAGATGGTAAATCAGAATTAATATTTCTTTGAACGTCATTCTCCTCATTTTCAATACCCGGTGGTATCAAGTCATCCGTAGCAAGAAATCGATCAACATCCTCTAAAAGAGGGTCACGTGACGGATTATCGGAAATAAGCTCAAAATCAATTTCAAAATCAAAACACTCATAATCCGGAAGAGAGAAAGCATGAATAGTGGGATTGCCACTACTCGTCTCTTCAAATCGAAAAATTTCAAGCTCGGGTAAGAAATCACTATCCATAACGGGGATAGGAGAAAAAGTCAGAGGATCTTTTAACGCCTCGATCTTAGAAATGAGAAGATAAACTTTGGATAATTTGTCACGAAGAGTTTCATCTTGGATTTCCGCATCATCATCTTCATCATTATCATCGATATCTCCACAAGAATCTTCATCACTCGTAGTGTACTCATTGTGAGAATCGGAATAACTTTCAAATTCATCAAAATCTTCATTGCTCGTTGGAGGGAGAGAAATTGACGGTTCTTCATTCAATAATTCCTCAATCAAACGGATGTCTTCCTCGGGATCAAAATTAGAGTCGTCAACCATCGTTGGGTTAGATTCAATGTTAGCAAGACAAGCTTCGATTTCGTCTAAAAAGACATCACTCCTCTCAACCGGTGTGAAAGGAGGATAGGAAGAATCAGAAACAATTTCAGAATCACCGTTAAAAATTTCCCCGGACTCACTTGGGATTGGGACGAGGTTCTCAACACTAGACTTATTGAATTCGTCTGATTCCGTTGCCGGAATAGTGTTTAGATGCTTGTCCCCCATTTTTAGAGAGTCATCGGGTACTTCGGAAGAAACAACGGACGTTTTGTTAGGATTAAGAATGAACGTAATATTCTCATCATCGTCGTCGTCGTACATACAACACTCACAAAATTTAGATTTACGTTCTTCGGCAAGAAGTTCTTCCATCGATTTCACTTGAGGCTCGGAAGTATGCGTATAACGATTAGCTACCAACTCTTTTAACTTCTCGATCATTGATTGAATTTCACAAATATTATTAGCAAAATCGGAATTTTGTGGGGATTGGTTAAAACCATGAGAATCGTAACTTGAATTTGGCTTACAATAAAAATTTTCAAACGATCCCCCACAATTTTCAAAATTTGATGAATCATTATTAAAATATGGTACTTGCTCATAAAAGTTTTGAAAAGGATGATTGAAATCATTTTGAGGATAATTATCAAAACTCGTATCACAAGCGTAAGACGTTTCAGCACTCGGGGCGTAACATATACAATTCGCGTAACCACATTGATTACAAAAACATTGCCCACACGGTAATCCTTCGTCGGACGGATTTCCACAATTAAAGCAAGTGAACGGAGACGGCGGTGGTGTTGGATAGTAATCGGGAACGTTTTGAAAATTTGTGTTTCGAACATACTCGGGAGTATTACAAAACAAACAAACTCCATCGTGAATATTGTTACCACATTGTTCGCACGTACACCAAACACATGAACCTTCAAAGAACGGTTCACCACATTTAAAACACGTCGAATCCATAAGTGAGAAAGTGAAAGAATTATCGGTTTAGAGGGTTAAAGATAAAGAATCAAATGATAAGAAGATAAGAAGATTATTTTTGGTTTTTAAATATCATAAAATCAAATAAAAGGAAAATCAAAATAGAAAAGGAAAATCTTTTTGTATTTTTATTTTTGGAAAAAGAAATTCAAAAACTTAAAACTTTTATTCTCTTTTGTTTTTCTAACGTTACGTTAATCGTAAACCGTTTCCTTTAAACCTACTCGCGACGGAACGGGAGAGAAGATTGGATCTCTCTTCAGCTTGTAATTTAATGTCAAAGCTATCCGTATTTTCCGCTTATCCGGTCGTAGAATAAAAAGTAATCCGATTAGCAATTAATTTCACGCGTAATTATATTGGGAGACTTTTTTGGTTTACAACGCCCTTTCTTTCGATCGGAACGAGGCTGTAACTTTATGATATTTTTGGTATTTTTGAAAACACTTTAGGAAAAGTGTTTTTGATTTTTTTATTTTTTTGGTTTTTATAGAAAATATATACAAGGAAGGTTTTCAAAACACAATTTCGAAAAACGAATATTCAAAAATTCACTTCAACCTTCCCCGGCAGCGGCGCCAAAAATTGATTGGATCGTTTAAGTATAGTTTTTATTTCCGAAGAAATGCTTAGGAAAGTATTTCCCCGGGTCGTGTCCCAGCGAAGGTGTGAATGGAATTTCGAATTCCCGATTCGTGAAACGTGTCGTGAAAGTGGTAAAAAGTGATTATAAAGAGATTACACTAATGAAATAGTAAATGAAGCACAAATAATTAATTAAGCACGTAATTCAACTAAACAAACCAAAAACGTAACGTAGAATCGAAAACGTAAACGAAAATGTAAAATAAACGCTGACGCGCAAAATAAAACGCGACTTTTAAGCTACGCGACTCCTACGGACTTGAAAATAATTTCTAAAAATTAAAAATGATAAAAGAAAATTTTGAGAAAAAGAAAAATATTTTTTTGACTTTTTATGAATTTTTTATGAATTAAAAACTATTTTAAGTAATTAAAAATTAAAAGAAATTGAAAATAAAGTGAGAAAAATAAAAAATAAAATTTTGAAAATTATAAAATAACTAAAAAGAAATTTTAAAACTAAAAACTAATTTTTTTTGGGCTTTTTATGTAATTTTTAGAAATTAAAAACAATTAAATCTAATTAAAAACTATTAAAAATTCAAATAAAATTGAAATTAAATGGGAAAAATGCAAAATAAATTTCTAAAATTCTAAAATAAATGAAATTAATTTTCTAAAATATTTTTTTATTTTTCTTGACTTTTTCTGATTTTTTTGGATTTTTTAGTAATTAAAATGTATTTAAAAATGATTAAAAATGAAAATAAAATAGAAAAAATAGTAAATGGACTCGGAAAAATCTGAAAAAATTACAGAAATTCTAAAATATAAAAATGAACTTGAGAAAAAATTTTGAAGGAAAAATAAGCTGTGAAAATGCTGAAAAGCTAGAAAACTGCTTAATCAAAGTGCTTATTTGATAAGCACTTTGACTTTTTGACCCCAAACTTTGACCAAGTGTATTTTAGACTCTAAGAAACTTTATGGCACAGTATGAAGGCCAAATTGAACACAGATACACAGATGGGAATACAAACAGGTATGAATAAGCAATCAACGCAATAAGCAATACTCAACTCAGAATAAGCACAAGCTCAAAACTAATGGAAATAGTAACTACAAGCTCAAAATACTCAAATGAGCCACAAATCTCAGAATAAGGCTCAACAAATTTCAAAAGTAGCCACAAAGTTGAAAACAGATGCTATGCTTAATCACTCAACTGTATAAACCTAATAAGCTAACTTAATAAGCTGAAATAACAAAACTAAGTGGGGAAACACCTTACTTGAACTAGTGCAATGCTAAATCCATCAGAAAATCTCATTCAAAAACTACTAAGGTAACCTAAAAGTGCAAGAGATCAGATGGTGATGAACTTTCCGGGCTGCTGCTTTTGACTATTTAATTGCAATGGAACTTTGACTATGCCTAATTTCAGATCCCTAAATCTATTGCTAGGTATTCATTGAACATGTTAAATTACTCAGAACACCATCACAAGCTCAGAATACATCATTTGGTCCAATTCAGTTAATCAAAAGTACTAAGAATAATTGAACTTTAAGATGCAAATTGACTTTTGTTTTAGCAAACTACAATATTTCTGCCTAAACTTATCTACCTATTCCTATTATAGTTTATGTGTGCAGAAAACTAACGAGATAACTGACTAGAACAAGAATAAAACTAAAGATCCAAACACCCCTAAACTGCAAATTGAAACACTAGAATTGATCTAAAAGCTATCACCTACTGATATAAAGCTTAAAAACATATTATAGGGAAACAACCTAAGCTAAATAAAACTCTAAATCACCACAAAGAACAGCAGGAATCGAGTAATAGCAACAAAAAAAACTTACTAGTGCATTTGACTAAAAGTGACAATAGAATCAAACTTCCAATAATCAAACAGTTAATAACTGATCCTAACACCCCTGGATTATCTGATCTGTCACAAAATTCTGCTTACTCAAAATAAATCCAAATCAATCCACACTCATCCTTAGTCTAATAATGATTCAATAGACTAAATGTAAATCACCTAGAAACACAGACCTAAGAATTCAAAACAGTTTGCAAAATCTAAATACTAAATTGTAAATATAAAAGTATACACTACAACTATAACCTAAACTGATTTAATTAAATAACTATAAGCCAAATTAAACTGAGCAACAGATTCAAATATACAAATTAAGCAACAGAAATCCTAGAGCTGATATGAAGTAGAAATGAACACCTAATGATGAAACTGAATCCTACTGATGCAATGTAAATACTAAACAAGTAGCTAATGATAACGATCAAACAGTAGTAACAGAATATTAATCTAATCCAATAACCTTAACTAAGCACAGATAAGCAATAAATCTAAACAGTAGATGAGTGAATTTAAACAATAAGCTAAAACGAATGGTGACACTTACATTTATTCCCCAGCTAAACAGGGGATCATTTGGACTAAGGCCTATCTTTAATATAGGCACCAAAACCATTCACAACCAACTGCAACCAACTGATTACCCCTTCTGATTCTTCATTTGATCATACAAACCACCTCTGTTGACTATTATTGACTTCTCTCAACATTTTCAATTAAGCAGAATTTGTAAACAACAAGCTCACAATAAGCTATGTAAACTTACATGAGCTTGTGATGATAGCAAATTAAAGATTAAAACAGATTTGTAACACTGCAAATGCTTAGAGTGTAAATTTGGACAAGGAATTCAAATAGAAAATTCAACAGTGCATTAATGAAAGTAAATTGCAATTCTAAAATGGAAATAAAACTGAACTTACAACTCTTATTCTAATGAAACAGTAAAACAATAATTCTTCTTAAATGAAAATTGAACTTTATTAAACTAAAAAAAACTTGAGTACAAATTTAAAAGTATTACAACTGAAACAGAAATTTGAATTGCTAAAAACTACATCTATTCCTACTCCTAACTTAATTTAAACCCTAAAACTAACTATCTAACCACCCAAATGTGAGGTGAGGGGTGAGTATATATAGCCGAGAGGAGAGAGGAGGTGAGGATGCTTCTGGATATCCACGTCACTGATCCAGGTGATTTTTGTGTTTGTTTGAGGTCTCTGATAGCCGTTGATCATCCTTGCTCATCCATCTCTTAATTTACGCCCTTGGATTGAATTATTGATAAGACCGATCCTGCGTGAGGCTGGTGATTGGCCCACGTGTCCTTGCTTGACCCTTGACTTATGCTGACTTACCCTGACACCCAATCATTGGGTAATTATTAAGGATCGTGGGGTAATTTTGGGAGGTGAAAGTTAGGGTTCATCGTACAGTAATTTCTTCTGGGTATTATGCGAATTGGGGGTAAACATTGGGCGCTTGTTTGTGTTTTATTTATTTGGGTGAGGGTTGACTAGTTGACCGAGGTTAAGCATAGCAGGCCGGGTTGAGATGGGGATTGGGCTAAAAGGTGTAAGGGTGAGTGGGATTTTGGGCTTGGGGTTTGTTGGGTTAAGTAATGGTTGTGTTTGGTTTTATTTAAGATCCGGTTTATATCATTGTAAATAATAAGGGACCTAAAGTGTATTTTATGAAATCTCGAGGACCTTTCTTGTAATTTATCAAAAGTTTCTCCAAGGGCTAAAGTTGTTATTTCTGAATTTCTTGAAGGGTCAACTTTGACTTTTCTTTCAAATTAACTTCAAAGGACCATTTTTGTCAAATTCTGAAAGTGAAGGACTAAAACTGCCAATTCTCCGAACTTTGACCAGGGACCAAATATGTAACATGATGAATCTCTGAGGACTTCTATTAACAATTTGAGCTTTTCTTTATCATTTTCCTTCCCCGGCTCCGGCTTTTGACCTTTTTCCATTCTCGTGCTCGTTTTTGTCGGTTTCGGTATTGTTTTTGTCCATTTTCCTCATATCCGTACCTGCACATACACAAATACAAAAACATGCATTCTCTTGGCATTTTTGGTTAGTATTTGGTGTTTTTGGTCTGAAATAAAGCCTAAAAAGGATGAGTGAATAAGCACTCATCACTAACTGTTGTAAATTAAAAAATAGTGCTAGCTGTTGGTAAATGGTAATGAAAACTAGTAGTCTTACTGTGTATGAAATTGGAAAAAAAACAAAGGTGCTTCTTTAGTCAACAATTGTATAACTTAACATGTTTTCTGTTTTGTGTGATTAATTGTGCAGTAGAGTTGTTGTTTTTTAAAATATTTATATAAAGTTGTGCTTATTTCAAAATACAACAATATCATATGAATACCATTATATGTGCAGGCTGAAAAAGGGAAAGCTGAGAATAGGAAGAAGTTGATGGATCTAGAACACGATATACAATTGAATAAACCCAAGACTGTGTTAGATGGCTATAATCGTTGGATGATTCGGGGTGGAGATTGTGCTGAGCCGTACGCTATTCGTGTTGACAAGAAGGTCTTTCGACAAGTTGACGATTCATACGTTGCAATTAATGCAACATACATTGTTGAACTCTTGACGAATCAACAACTCGAGTGGCATCCTGACCCTTTCTGAGATGTAAGTGCATTTTCGTTTTGAATATGTAGCTATTGGGTGTTGTTCTTTTTCACATAAATTTATGTTACTGTATTTTATATATTTAAATTAGGTCACTGTATCACCTTAAGGGATGTTCCTCACAAAATAGAGTTGATTTCTTCAACCTTGGATTGATTAGAGCAGATACATGCCTGTTTGAAAATGGGCTACCCTAGATTACTTAACTCGAGCTTTGGGGGTTATGACTTTTATCTCGCACCGTATCTTGAAAGGTACCATATGTTACTATCTTAATTATCATTGCAATATAGTTAATATGGTTATTATTATTATTATTATTATTATTATTATTATTATTATTATTATTATTATTATTATTATTATTATTATTATTATTATTATTACTAAAACATGTATACAAAATGTAGCCATCACTATTTACTCTTCATAATTTGTCCCAAACATGGAATGACATTTATTTTGAATTCTTCTAAGGGTTCAAGCAAGAATGAGGAACCTTATAGCCTCGTTGGACTTGTGGAGTTGTAAGAATTATCTTAAATTGTTTTAGAATTAACATTTGTTTCGATAAATTTCAACTTACGTACTGTTGGTTATTTCCGTTTTAGTGTCGTCGGTAGTCTGAGGTGGGAATTCCCCGCTGTAAATCGTCGGCCGTTTGATTGGGAGTGTGGATTTTATGTGATGAAATGGATCATGACTTTGTGCTAAAGTATCCAAACGACAATTTCCCGAACATAGTAAGTGCTTGTTAAATAACTTTGCAATTTGTTTCTTGCACTGAAAGCCATTTTTTTTTTAGATTGCTGATGTTTTTATTTCATTGATTTACATATAGGTGCCTTGGAGTGACGACCGTCCGTTAGAGAACAAAGAGTTGAGCGCCATCACTGGTACATGGTTTACATTATCGCGTGATTGATCCTATGGCTAGTTATGTTAAATTCTAGTATTTTTCTTTATAGTCTGTTGAATTCTAGTGCTTCAAATTTGAATTTTGTCTAGGATTTATATTTTGCTGAATTGAAGTATTATCTTAATTTACTTTGTTGATTTTGACATTTTTGGTGTATTTAAATCACTTTATATAAATATATTTATTGTATTTATATTTCTTTATTATGGTGACTCAAATTGTAGATTATGAAATTTTAAAAAATTGGAGATTTTTCATTTTTTTTAATAATTTTTTTTACAAAAAGACAGGTTTTGATATAAAAACATATCTTTTTACTCTATATAAAGACAAGTTGGATGGTTATATAAGACAGGTTATCAGAGAACCGGTGCCAATATTCAATAAAAACATGTGTGTTTACTCTAATATGGAGACCGATTTTTAAGAGAAAACCAGTTTCGATGCTTCTAACAGAGACAGGTTGTGCAACCGGTTTCTATATGTTTCGATCATGGAGATACCCCCTTCAGAGAGTGGTCTCAAAACCACTCTTCATGGGCAATTTTGACCGGTTTCTGTGAGATTTTTTGTAGTAGTGCTAAAAGATGCATATAGTCACACTTATTAACAATTTTGGTCACTATTTGCTTAATTCGTTGTGTGACTAAATATTACAAAAGGCCACACAAACATTAAATTCATGTGGCCATTGGATGATCAATAGTCACACAAAATACACATTTCTTCATTTTAAACAACATATGGTCACACTTATTAACACTTTTGGCCACTTGATGCTTAATTGTATGTGAGTAAATACCCAAAACAAATATGCTTTGTGTGACTAAATATTACAAAAGGCCACACAAACATAAAATTAATGTGGCCATTGGATGATCAATAGTCACACAAAATATACATTTCTTCACTTTAAACAACATATGGTCACACTTATTAATATTTTTGGCCACTTGATGCTTAATTGTATGAATTTTAAATACCCAAAACAATGATGCTTTGTGTGACTAAATATTACAATAGGCCACACAAACATAAAATTCAAGTGGCCATTGGATGAACAATAGTCACACAAAATACACATTTCTTGACTTTAAACAGCATATGGTCACACTTGTTCACACTTTTGGCCACTTTAAAAAAAATTGTATGTGACTAACTAAAAAAAAAAAAACAATACCTGTTGTGTGACTAAATTATCACAAACGTCACATTTATTATATATTCATGTGGACACAGGACGGGAAATAGTTACACATAATACACATTTACTTGAATAAATCATCTCAAATGTCACATATATTATATATTTATGTTGCCAAAGGACGAATAATAGTTACTCTAAAAAAACATTCGTGTGACTATAAAGTGTTTACGGTCACTCATACTGACTAATCCAACAAAACTTGTGCCTAATTTGTCACACATATTCGAGGTTTTGGTCAGTATTTTTTAATGAAAAAGGCTACGCACTCAACAATGTGACCATATGCTACCTACGGTGGCAGGACCTTTGGTGACACACAACGAAAAAAAACGTGTGTGACTATATGCATATCGACACACATTTCAGGCGTGACCAATACAACTTTTTGTACCAGTCTTCGAGCAACCGGATATGGTAATGGGTAAGTGAGAATGTCAAATGTATGAATGACGTAGTGAAAATCTGAGTTTTAGACTAATCTAATGACGCGCCAGCAATCTGGGATGTGACTTGGTGAGCATCCATTATGAAAATAGCGCGCCAGCAATCCAGGAAACACACTAGTGATCATCCGTTGTTTGAGGAATCAAGGACTCGCGCCGATGGGGCTACTACTAATACTTTATCTACTATGCATTGAGGTGGGGGGCTGTTCCAGTTCTGAATGCTAGTGGTGTCGGTACGTGTTCTACTGATCTTAAGGTTACTCATAATGCTAAGGCTACTTCCTTTGCAAATATTTTGAATCCAGAATGTAGCACTAGTAAGATTAATTTCAGGTCACTAATCAATGAGGTTAGGGATGATTACCATGATACTATGTTACCTAAGGCTGTTATGGAGAGTATTTTGAGCATGTATGAGAATACTCTTGTTGGGTACTTCGTTGGCAAGACTATTGCATTTCTAATTGTTCAAAATTATGTTACTAATACGTAGGGTAACTTTAGCTTGAAAAGCTTATGAAAAATGACGCTGATGTGTACCTCTTTAAGTTTGATTCGAAAGATGGTGTTGATCATGTTCTTCAAAGTGGCCTTTGGTTAATCCGTAAATGGCCTCTCACTAAGGTGTCCTTAACCAAAAATGGGGTAATTAAGGTTCTGGTTTAGGTTAAATTGCATAATATTGCTTTAGTTGCATATCCAGAAGACGATTTGAGCTTAATTGCTACTCATGTAGGGAAACCTATTATGTTGGATGCATTTACAAACTCAATGTGTGTTGATTCGTGGGGACGTATTAGTTTTGCTCGTGCTCTAGTTGAAGTAAGCGCGGATTCTGATTTGAAAAATGAAGTTACTATGGGTATTCCTAATTAGGAGGATATGGTTATACTACGCGATAATTAATGTCGAATATGAATGCTAATTAGGAGGATAGTGGTTATATTAGGTGATAATTAATGTCGAATATGAATGGAAGCCTCCTCATTGTGATGTGTGTAAATTTTTTGGGCATGATCGTATCAATTGTCCAAAATATGTTAAGGGGACTGTTCGGAGTGATACTAATATGGCAGCTAAGGCTTCTGCAACTTTGGAAAATAATGACGAGGGTTTTATCGATGTAAATAATCGTAAGGATAAAGCAAAGAAGGTAGCTGATCAATCTCAGCCTATTGGAGGTGTTAAGCTTAATAAGCTAAAACCTAACTTTTGGAGATTGAAATCGATGGCAACTACCAATCAACGTTCAGATTCTAAGGTTCAAAAGGAGACTTCTTCTTCCAATGCTAAATCCGGTATGAACACTAAGTCTTCTAATTATTTTTACTTTTTGAACTCGTTGGGGGAGGAGGATGTGGATGGGTTTCAACCGAATGGTAAGTGGTCACAGGTTAAGCTTGTGAGTGATTTGAAAGAGAAGGATCAGGCTGCGGCTACTAAGCCTAGTACTTCTTCTTCTGCTTGTACTTCTTCAACTAAGGTGGGTAACCTATTCTCTAAGGTAGGTAATATGGTTGTTTCTGATAGCGACGATGATGAAGTTCTGGAATATCCTACCGAAACTAATTATTTTGGTAGTGGAGGGAGCAAGAGGAGTCTTTTGGAGTAATAGAAAGATGGTACATGTGACTACAATGATTATGAAGATGATTACTTTGATGATTGTGGTCTATCTGTAGCGCAATTAAAGGCTGCTAACATCCATAACATTAGACTTGGATATGTTATTTTTCCTTTTTTTTTTGGTAACCATGATTTCTGACCTTTTGGACTACTAATCCACGGGGTTTGAACCCACCGTCACACAGACTCAAACCAGGTAAAGCGCTCCCTTTTCAGGAGGTTGGTGTGGCCACTTTAAGTTGTTTGCACCTAGCAAGAATTAAACTTGAGACCTCACACGTTTTAAAGTGATAGCCACAAGTCCCTTTACCACTAGGCCACCCTTAAGTGGTTATGTTGTTTTTTCTTTGTTTAGCATAAAGGTTGGTGTGTCTTATGCTTGTTTTTGTTTTGGTTTTCTAGTTGTGTATAGCTAGTTGATCACTTATTGCATGTCATGAATGATTTAATGCTTGTTCAAACAGTTGTTTGATGTTAATATGGTACTTCTGCCGCATTCCATTATACTTAACTGTTATTTATTTTTTTTATTTTTTTTGGAGTAATATATTTTACCGTGTGGAAGGCCCTTACATCATTAAAAGGAAACAAATATCACAACCAAAATATACCACACTTAAATACAAGGATGACGCGTCCATAAGGGCACACGTACACTCGTTTTTGCCTTCTATTACACCTAGCCTAGTGAAGAGCTTAGGTGCCATACCACTAGGTTATTTGACGGTGTTTTAGAATTATAGCCATATTACATACGTAGTATATCAAATTGCAACTTGAAAATTTTCTAGTCCACATCTTTGTCTATTTAACTCTCCAGGAATGACACAATCACTAACAATGTGTTCAAAAGTAGTTCATGAAATACAAAAGCTAAGATGACATGTTAATACACCATACCATATAGGAAGTTTGTGTTTAGAACCATGCATAGTCTTCACCTTATGAGCTTTTCTGTGAATCATCATTACCCGAGTCTTGGTTTGGTATAGAGTCCTTGAACCAAAATATCGCAATGACACAGAAGTATGCAAGGTTTGCTGTACAAACATACACCAAAAGTCTATAATACTTGTCGAGTTGACTTTCATTGATCGGGGAGCTGAACCATCCCAATCGGCTTCTAAATATTAAGATTAGAATAATGGTAAATAACTTTCCAATGCCCATCACCACTTCAATATATTCCTCCCCAAAAACTCTTAAGATCTTCGTTGCTTACTTGTTCCTCAAAGAACTTTAACAGCCCGTTCTTTGCAAGTCCTTCCATACAACCAAGCACCAAGAATTGAGGCATTAACCATAGAAAACTAATGGAAGTGTTTGTGTCTTGATCAACCAATTTCCTGACTGCTTTTAACCTGTGAACCTCTAGTTGCCAGGCAATAACACAGCAGATGACTGAACAAAGCAACGCGACACCAATTTTGACCTTCTCATTCTTACGGAAACGACTAGCCCAACCATACACAAATGGGATAGCGAATCTTGAGCCCTCTTGAATCAAAAAGTAGATCTGAACAGGCATGTTTTTATTGGTATTGAGGTTGCTATATTGCTCGATAAAGAAAGTGCTCCCCGTTGCAGATATTAAAGCCACCACGAAAAATGCTACCCACACTGGAAACAATCTTAGAAGGCTCTTTATTTTCACCCAGTCCTGTGTAGTTTCTTTATTTTCTCCAGTTGTAGTTTCTAAACTCGCTTGATGCCTAGTCACAAAATATGTCCGTCATTTAGATAATTAATCATGTGAAAAGTAAATATGAACAAATCCATGCATGTATTCATGCGAAAACTTCAAGACATAACTCCGAAATGGTTTATTAGAGTAATACATTTACCAGTGAAACAGTTTACCGAAAAAGAATACCTAATGTATAAGGATTAGAACGTACGTCCCACAAAATAAGTTTCTGATAAACACTTTAGACACCCAAAAGTAAATATGCAAGATGTTTGCGATACCAACAAGCTCAAGAAACATGTGTGAGGATTAAGAAACATATACAAAGCAAAATACAAGATGGAGAAAATGAACAAAGTTATTACCCGGAGTCAGACTCAACTAGCTTCTTCTGACCATCACGACACACTCTGAAAAATATTATTAGCGGTCTTTGAGTACTTAACTTATCTTGTTGATACACGTGATATCCTCTTACAAAATTTAACAATGTTAGAAACATGCAGACTGTGCAAATCAAGAATGTAATTCTCCAAGATCGATTGAACCCTTCAGTAATCGTTGCAGATATCGCACCAGTTACATTTGCTATACGTGACCAAAAAGCTGCACGCGCCTTAGTTCGTTTTGTATCTTCTGACTTGTCAATATCTTTCACCAAGTCAAGAAGGGCTTCATCTAAAAGTTGGGATACTGACGTTCCAATAGATAGGAGAATTAGTGCGATCACAATAAGCCATAGCACATTATCCGGATTAAAGATGTATAAAAGCAACAAGCCCTGTAACAACAGACATGAATATAATTTATAAGCAACTTGATCCAAATGATAGCATTAAAAGACTTCTTGACATCTTACCGTTTGATATTTAAATGCAACAAATTAAATGATTACTTTTGAAAATTGGTTAGTTAAACTCACTCCGATATATGCTGTATTGGAAAACAAGAGTGTTCTATATCTCCCAACAAATAAATCTGCTATATTTGCCATGACTATCACCAACAATGATGATAACGAATCTTGAATGTTTGATAAAACCGCAGACAACACAAGATCACCTTCTTTTTGGGTAAACGGCCACATCACACTATCACCTTCGTAGAATCTAAAATACGAAACTAATACGCCTATAACAGCGGTGTTCGTTACCGAACGACTAAACATCAAACCTGTAATCAATATGAATTATGAAGTCATGAACATATGTAAATTTGCAGTACATGCGCATGAACATAAATAGAAAATGTAGATAAGCTCGTAAGTTGATAAAAGTGGGTTGATCATCTTTTCAAAATTCTAATAATCCCATAAAAAAAGCTAAGACAAACATGCCCCTATAACACTTGGATCGATCTGGAATATATATTACCAGTGACATAGAAAATGTTACGATGGATGATTAAATAATATTCTCTCCAGAAGTACACCAAGGCTACAGCAGAAACCAGGGTGAAGCCCGACATCAAATAGAAAATGATGACCGCAATGTCCATTGTTTGTTCGTTCTATTAGACAGCTAATTTGCAAACTTGTTTGCCAGTTTCTAAGACCTTTTGTTTGACGCATCGAGTTATGGTCTTTCGTGGATATTAGTCTTGGTCTTTCTTTACTGTTCCCTCCATCTTAATTTATTATTCCATGTATCTATTTTGGTTTGTTCTAGAAATCATATACATTTTACATATTGTTTTATCTTGGTTTTAAGTCAACAA
Organism: Artemisia argyi; assembly: GCA_030686995.1. Taxonomy (NCBI): domain Eukaryota; kingdom Viridiplantae; phylum Streptophyta; class Magnoliopsida; order Asterales; family Asteraceae; genus Artemisia; species Artemisia argyi. The sequence continues at coordinate 16,953,053 of CM060683.1, read as the reverse complement.
CTAGTACCTACAAGTCTTTCACATCTTGCTCCTAGTAACATATTAACTCAACAACTACTATTGTACGTCAAATTATAATTTGTCATATCAGGTTCAATAATGTTTGTCCTTTGGATACTTCGGTGTGTCAAGTCCAATCCCATTACATCTGGTTTTGCTTTAACAATCCTCTACTACAACCACCTTTTACACTAGGTTATTTCTTTTTCTTTTTTTTTTTCCTCAAAAGCAAAGATATATTAATGCCACAAAGGGAAAAAAAGAAAATGAAACAACTAAAAAGCTAAGAGGAGGCGCAAAAGAAAAGACTAAGAAAGAAAGAAAAACAAACACCAAAAGGGCTACGAGGTGTTCAAATCACTGAGGTTATGAATTCAATGCTTCTATTAGAATATATAATTAGATGTTCTATTTGAGGTCCAAGAGACACGTCCGTTGGATCACAGAAAATATTTTTTCACTACGGAGAGCAATTCCTCTCATTTTTTGAGGACACGTGACAAATTTTGTTCCTCCAATTCCAAATATGCCAAATAGAAGAAAGCAAGCATCAGGTTTGTTCACCCAGTTGTCTTTAAGGAAGCCGATATTTACAGAAATAATGTCCGAGAGAAGGGTTAAAAGAGGAGGGAGAACCCCACAAGTCCAAATTTTAAACCAAATGATCTTGATAATGGGGCAGAAGAAAAAACATTGATCCTTAGTCTCCTCATCTGAACAACAAAAAACATACATAGAAGAAGGAAGGTGCACGCCCCTTTGCATCAAGTTGGAATTTGTCGGGAGACGATTTAGATCAACCCGGGGTCCAAGCACAAATATCAACCATTCAGGGGACCCATGAGTTCCACTTAAAAGACGGAGATCGAGTCTCATATATATATATATATATATATATATATATATATATATATATATATATATATATATATATATATATATATATATATATATATATATAAAACAGGAGGCGTTACACGTAATATGTCAACTCATTGCCCAGTAATTCATTATTAGCCATGTCATCACAATCTGTCCACGTAGGCAATGCATTAAATCAACTAGAATTCGGATTAATTAAAACGTTTAAAAATTTAGTCAATTGCAAGATTTGAACCCGGATATTAGCGTCCACAATATATATATCTCTACATTTATAACCGGAGGCGTTACACGTAATATGCCACCTCATTGCCTAGTAATTGCCCAGTAATTCATTATCAGCATGTCATCACAATCCGTTACACGTAATATGCCACCTCATTGCCCAGTCATTGCGCAGTAATTGCCCAGTAATTAATTATCAGCCATGTCATCACAATCTGTCCACGTGGGCAACGCATTAAATCAACTAGAATTTGGATTAATTAAAATGTTTAAAAATTTAGTCAATTGCAAGATTTGAACTTGGATATTAGCGTCCACAATATATATATATATATATATATATATATATATATATATATATATATATATATATAACCGGAGGCGTTACACGTAATATGCTACCTCATTGCCTAGTAATTGCCAAGTAATTCATTATCAGTCATGTCATCACAATCTGTCCACGTAGGCAATGCATTAAATCAACTAGAATTCGGATTAATTAAAATGTTTAAAAATTTAGTCAATTGCAAGATTTGTACCCGGATCTTAGCGTCCACACACAAGCTCCTCGACAAGTGGAGCATCTCATTTTTTGTTATATAATCTGCAAGTCATTATTAATAATGCATGAATCAATGAGATTGGAAATTATTTTGATAAAACCATCACAACATCATCACGTATAAGGTAGGATATCCAAAAGCCCTAAATCGAAAAAAGCTATACAATTCATTGTTCCATCTGTATTTTAAAAAACCCTATATCAAAATATCAGATTAATACCAACATGAATGCTATAGATGTCACTATTGTGTTTAACCATGATTGAACATCAAATTCGATTACGTGACTGAACTTTGCTTTCGCTCCTGTTACTGTTTTCACCATCGACTAATCCAATTGGTAATATCGTATCCAAGTAATCCAATTGATAATATTGTATCCAAGTATGCTTAATCACCATATACAATGTAATTAAAGTGTGTCTGGCATTATGTGTTTGTTGATACAAAAGTTGGGTGTTCCTTATTTGGGTTCTTGTTCTCGTACCAATTAGATCTTAATGCTTGAGACCTGCGCACTAAGAAAGCAAACAACACCGTTAGGCTTATCGTGGGATTGTCTCCCACGATTATCCTCCGGCGTGAGAGTAAGTAATCGGTTTTAGGGTTGTATTGAAGAGTTAGGGTTTTAGATCGTACCTTAATGAGAGCCATGATATTCTTTATATAGGCACGAAATCTAGTTGATTTCGTGCTCCTTACTTTTCGGCGTATCACGCTTGTTAATACAAATATCGCCTAAAAATATTATTTATATTTTACGATCTTTGCTAAGTTTTGTTGATGACAAAGTATGAACTTTAGCTATGAGTAAATCATCACTTTAAGTGTTTAAGTCTTGTTTAACTAAGGTTTACATTTCCTTTTAAACAAAACATTATTTTTATTTCTTAAATTAGAAAGTGTCTTGTCACATCACATTTATTTCTTAAAATAGAAATGTCACATCACATTTAGGGCAAGATTTGTCAATATACATTTATGGTAAGAAAGTGTGTTTGACTAATCATATGTTTGCTTGCAAGACTTGTGTTTGACTAGGTGTAATGAGATGTGACCTTGTTTGGTTTGGAAGATTTATTGCAAAACCAACTGCAGCCCTGACGGAACCCTGGGGGTACACGGGCGGAACCCATCTGAGGGTTCCGCCGTATCCGCCAGACCTGCAGAATGGTTTGCTATAAATACCAAACCATTTGTTAGTTTTGAGAGATGACTTTAGGACATATTTTCATATACTCTCTAAAACTAACTCAGTAACATTTTGACTTGTGTGACTCTCTTATGTAGCAAGGGACTTCACAAGATCATTCAAGAAGTTACAAGCTTCAACCCTAAAGTTGCAAGTCTTGTTAGCTTTGTTATGTATAAGCTTTGGTAGTTTATACTTCATTCGTATCATGTATGTAGAAGTGATTGGTTAGTATTTTAGGCCTGAAAATACGTAGTGTGTCGGGAGTTGTTGTACCCTTGTAAAAGAACTAATGGGAGTGGTTTTACCCTTGGTAAAGAACTCGACATCTAGCTTAGTGTCGGTAAAAGTGTAACAGACGATGGGAGTGGTTGTACTCGTGTAAAAGAACTCGACATCTAGCTTAGTGTCGGTAAAAGTGTAAGCGACGTTGTAAAGGTTTTCTCCGCCGGTGAAAGGAGCTTGTTGATTAGTGCTTATAACTCTCGAGTTGGAAACTCAGGGCGTGGATGTAGGGCAAGGAAAAAGAGTCCTTGTAGCTGAACCACGATAAACAATCGTGTTGTGGTTTGATCGTTTCTTTCTTTATCTTTGCTTATTACATGTTGTCTTTTAGTTAGAATCGCTAATCACATATAAAGCTTTTCAAAGAATTAAACAAGTAAAGTAGTGTTTATATCTTTAAACAAATGTAAAGCTTTTCAAAGAACTAAACAAGCAAAGTTAGAATCATCACTAGTAAAACTTTTCAAAGTATGAAACAAGTAAAGTTAAAATTGTTATTCACATGAAAAGCTTTTCAAAGAATCAAACATACAATGTTGTGTTTATATCTTTAAGCAAACGTAAAGTTTTTTAAAGGATATTCAAGCTAAAAAGGATTTAAAAAGCGGTAAACTATTCAACCCCCCTTCTAGTTTCAACAATTAGCATCAGGAGCTACGTTACTCAAGATCTTTAAAATATAGTGTATTTTAAAACTTGGATCGATCCATGGATTTTGAAAATCTCAAAGAAGGGCAACCTATTCAAAACCCACCGCTATTTGAAAAAGAAAACTTACTTGAATGGAAAAGTAATTTTGAAAATTATGTGAAATCAATTGATCAAGATCTTTGGCATATCATTTCTTTTGGTAATTTCAAACCAAAGAAAACAAGTTTTTGAAAACCAAGATAACTATCTTAAACTTGATAAAAATACTAAAGCTAAAACAATGATTTATAAAGCTTTAGTACCGAATATGAAAGAATGTATTTTTGTCAAACGGCTAATGATATTTGGAAAAAATGTTAAACTTTCATCAAGAAATATGTCAAGTCAAAGATGATCAATTTGATCTCACATATGTATTAGAAGTCTTAAAAATATTAATAGATAAACATTTAGTTGAGATGAATACATGTGCTACTAGTTTAAATGTTTTAAATGAAGGTGTAAGTGAAGATGATTACTCATGTTGAGCTCTTAGTGGACCTGCTTGCGATTCATGGAATAACACGGATGAAGATGAAGCCAACCATTCGGTTTGTGATTCTCTACTAGATAAAACATCAAGCAAGGTACATTTTGAAACCAAACACTTTTTCTTGACAAATTTATCCTAGAGTTTTCTAAACTAGAAAATGAGTCTAAACTTTTATGTAGCATGGACCTGAAAACTATCTTTAACAATGAGTCTTCAAAATCTTTTAAGAATATCTTTGAAAAGGAATCTTGTTAGAAGATAAAATGTCTAGAATTGAGAGTAATGTTGAAATTGATATAGAATGTAAATTATGTCTAGATTACAAACATGAGATTAAAAAGCAAAATGAGAAAGGAAAAATATTAGTTAAATTTGTTGAAGGCTCAAAATCTCTTGAAAGATTGTTGAGGAGTCAAAGGGTGTTTAAAGATAAAACCGGATTAGGATTTAACTCAAAAGCATCATCAACTAGTAAAACAAAACAAGTAAAATTTGTCTAACCTAGAAGAGAGATTTAGAGATAATTCAATTTCTAATAGAAACTCATGATAAAAAGTTTAAAGATTATCATGCTCTATGCTTTTATATGATTATCTAACCTTCTTGGATACATGAGTAATTAAGTTTCAAAGCGTGTCATAAAACCAAGATTTTACACGTTGTGTTTATCATCTTAATAGCATCTCTATGCAATTTAAAAGGTACGCATTACTTCAACTTGACTTTGATTGTCTCTTGTTTCTAGCATTATGTGTTGGAATATGTGTTATTAGTAATACTCTAAAAGTGTTTACTTGCTATTAGTAATAACTAATATTAGATTCTATGCAACAAGGAATTTAGTCATTAGTACTAGTAGGAGATATAAGGTGTTTTGGTTCTTTAACCATCAAAGAGATAAACACGAGAAACTCTTGAGTGAGCCTCACTCAACTCTTGCTTATAAGTGAGCTAACTAAGAATTTCCTTAAGTGTTAAAATGGCTAACACTTTTGTGATGCTTGCTAAACAAACCTTTGTTAAACAACATTCTCAAACACCATACTTTGAGTCTTAAATTGTGTTTTTCTTCCATCACTCCTTTATAATAATCTCACATAAAACACACAAGGTGAAATAAATCACATTAGCATACATTAGGATGTGTGGAAGAAAATGAGTTTTTCAACATCTAGGATTTACACATCAAATATGACACTTAGTTTTATATGTTGTACCTCTTGGACTTTTTCAAAACAAGTAGAGTTCATAGTGTCTTAAGTAAGAAAACCCAAAGAGTCGAGGAGTCGTTGAGTATAACATTTAACGAATAATCTCCCGCTTCTAAGATATCATCTTTGGTAGATGATGACTTAGTCGAAAGTCCAATGATGGCAAGACAAGTATGTTGTGTAAAACATTAAGAATAAAAGTACAAAATAACATCTTCTCACCTTGAGTCAAACATTGAATCAAGCAAAATTGACATAAGTTATAAAACTTGATTTATAGGTCATAGTTGTGTCTAAACAAATTCAACAAAAACAGTTTTTGAAATTTAGAGTAAAACAACTAGTGAAACATAATAGATTTTTCGAAATAATCAAGTGTTTATAGTGTCAATATTTGAAAGTCTTTTTGATAATAAAAGCAAGCTCCAAAAGCAAGGGATTTTAACTCAAAGACATTCCTAGTTACTCTCTTGTTCTCAATAGTTAAGTCATTGATGACTTATCAAGAATGAGATTAGTAAATCCGTAGGTAAAACTAAACATAGAGAAATGTTCGGAAGACTACTTGCTCTCATAACAATTAGATTCAACATTATGATTAGTGTTTGTCTATGTGCTCATTTTTAAGAAGATCCTTAAACAACTCTTTAGTTGAGCTTGTTTGGATACATCATAAGGTACTACACAACTAGGATTATGGTATCCCAAAAGAACGGGAATAGAAACCATAGTGTATTCCAAATGGAATTATGCCGGTAATAAGTTGATAAGAAAAGCACAAGTGGTACTTGCACTTTTATACTTACTTACCCAATAATTCTCCAAAACACGTAAGGTTCTCAAATTAGTTTCGGATGGAGAAGCACATCAACAAGCTCCGCTTGAACTAGCTAACTCACGTCGACAACGGAATTCATCTCATCAACATTGTTATCCCTTCAACAAAGGAAGCATCGACTTCAGTGAAAATTCAATCCATTATGTTCTTAATTGACATATTGTGATCCATCATCATCGTCTTGGTAAAAATGTTCATTGAGGAACATTTTAACTAAGAAAGTCGTATACGTTAACCATTCTATCAACATTTTCACAAAACCTCTTGAATGAGAAGTATTCATCATTCCTAGGCTTAGTCAAAGACTCATAAGACCTAAAACCTTAGTTTTGAACATTAGGATAAAACCACAAAAATCAAGACAATCCCTTTTGAATTTTTCCTGCAGCTCCCACGGTACCCTCAGACCATACGGGCGGAACCCTCTTTTTGGTTCCGCCTGGTCCGCCAAAGCTACAGAATGTTTTATTTTTAATTTCAAAACCAAACACCCTCTTAACTTATTCATTCACTTTCAAACAGCCATCACCCTCTCAAAAACACATAATCACACGAAATTTAGGGCTTTCAATCCAATCTCTTCAAATCCGACTAACTTTGTAAGTGTTCTAATCACAATTGCATTTTTGATTCAAGTATAACATTCTTATTTACATTCATTAACTAGAATCTTAGGGTTTATGCATAAAACTTCTTGATTCATGAAAAACTTGGTGGCTAGCCAATCATGTCTTCCATTAGTTAAGAATTGTATCCTTTTTTTGTTGTTACTTTGATTTGCCAAACACACCAAGTGCATTGTCTTTCAAACATCGCAATCCAAGACTAGAACATGATTCATCACCAAATTGTTAAAACAAATGAAAAACATCATTAAAACATCACTTGCATACTATCTCTTGAATGCTAAAGGGAATACATAACTAATATGTATTTTCGGGTACATTCAATCGAAGACACATTCAATTAGGAGAGTTTTGGTTATCTTTTGCTTTTATAACAAAACTTGCATAACAAAACAATTTGGGCATTAAAATGAGTCAAGATAACCAAGTCTCCACATTGTTTGCATATAGGAACACATTAGAATATCCACATTGTTAAAAGTCATTAACATATAATTTTGTGTTTTCTAGGAATCAACATGCCTCCCGCAAATTACTCCGATCACAAAGAAACCCTTAAGTACTTGCCCAAGCACCATATGACCAAAGGTCTCAACAAAGTTCAAGTAGAAACCTTTAAGGCATTAGAAAAACGCTATGTTCACGAAGGAAGAACCATTGATCCATCCTTTCTAGAAGGAACATCTATTCGCCAAAACTTTGCCGCAATCAACTTTGATTGTCTCCTTGATATCGATGAGCCAATTTGTCCTAGGTTCATCTTAGAATTCTATGCAACCGTAAACCTTTCCACAAATAATGTTGGTAAGATATCATTAAACTTGACAACCAATCAAATACCAAATTTCATAGATTTAAAAGACTTAGCTATCATTTTTGGTGTCCTAATACGGGTACTTGTCTCTACACGGATAAGTGGCCCATTTCAAGCCTTGACTCGATTAAGCGTTTTCATCCGTATGACAACCCTCTTGTTAGTAAGGAAATAATTAAGGAACATCTCTTTGTTAGAACCTCTACCACTAGGAAGAATCGTTCGGGGAATTTTGTGGATAAGGATCCTTTTGGTATAGAGGTCAATGAGCTTAAACCACAATTTAAGAAGTGGGAAGAAATCCTTAGAGCTAACGTCATAAGTACCATAGGAAATAGAGATCATGTCAACACATGCCTTTTTGCTACATGCTCTATAGCATTTCTATCGATCAACCCTTTAACTTAGCCTACTACCTAGCCAAAAGAATGGCCGACATACCCTTAGTTGGAACAACCGCTCTTCCTTATGGAATGCTTCTTACTCGCCTCTTTAGAGCAATCTCACCCATTCCTCCTAACGATAATGGAATACGCCTTGACTATTCTCTCGTTCCTCACATTTTCGTTCCTCTAAGTGATAAATGAGTTTTCAAAGGTAAGGGCAAACGTACTCGCTCACCTACACCATCATCATCATCATCCGACATGAGCGAGGACGATAAACTTCCTAACTCTAAGTTACCTCCTTTAGAATACCTTCAGGCACTCCCCGTCATTGACAATGCATCCGAAGAGTTCAAGCAAACCAAAAGAATGTTCAAGTGCTTTGGAAGGTACCTAAGCAAGCTCAATAAGAAGATAGACCGGTTGTAAGAAGATTAAGGAGTGTTTGGCTTATAAATGTTTTAGAACCTTTTATGTGTTAAAGTACGTGATTTGTATTGTTTTTCACTTTCATGGTTTATTACGTTTGTCGGATTATGTTTGTATGAGTTTTTATGCATAATGACAATGTTTGAGGTGTTTGTCAATTTTTTATGCTAATGGCAATTCTTACTAAGTATAGTGAAATTCTCGACTTCAAGGTCAAAGTCCTATGATATGTGTGTTTACATGTCCAATTTTTGCATTGCCAAACCAGATATGCATTATCTTTTTGATTTTAGGAGTTTTCGAAAAATTTGAAAATCGTCTCGCGGGTCAAAATCGCGGACTGCCAACTTTTTCAGGCCTGGCGGATCTGGCGGTACCCAAAATTGGGTTCCGCCAGTGCATTTTCTGGGCAACCCAGAATTGGCCCAACGGACCGGACGGAACCCTCAAACGGGTTCCGCCTGTGTATTCTGAAGGTTTCGCCAGTCACCTGCAGAAAATTTTTGTCATTTTTCTTAAGTTCAAAACTTGCAAAGTGTTAAACCATTATCCTAAGTGAGAAACATCTTCCATTAACTCCAATAACCATATTAGAACAACTCTCACTCACTAAAATAATTAGGAATCCAGTTCCCTCCAAAAATTCAAATTCAAACATAACTAACCCAAGGAACCCTTTTAAAGGATCCTTCAAACCATTGAAACATTTTCAACCAAATCACATCCCATGATCACAAAGCATTGAGTGCATTTGTTGGTCTTTCACTCCACCCTATTCCATTGGATTGACATCAAATGATGTGACATGGTCATGAAAATCATTTGAAACCTCAATCTTTGAATGGTAGAACATAATATCCAAACACCCATTTCAACATCTTTTCCATCCTATAAATTTGAAAGTTTTGCAACAATTCAAATCACACCATCACCATCAAAACTTCTTCTCTCAAAACACCAAAACCACACCTTTGAAATGACTAAATCCAACACATCATCCGAGTCATCAAAATCCTTCTCAAAAACCACTAGGATTAGTGTTAAACCTTGTTGCTTCAACAAAACTGTCAAGTCTATCGCATCATCTTCAAGTGATGCTTCGCTTAACATTTCTTCACCTATCCAAGATTTCCTTAACCTCACTAACTCAACAATATCCCCAACACATTGTAATACCAATGTAATCACCTTTCAAGATTTGCTTAATCTTGATACTCCAACACCCTCTCCAACACATTGCTACACAAACATAGCCACCATTCCTCCACCAACTAGACCTTCAAGTGATTCAACATCACCTTCTCAACAAGTCAAGCAACAAAAACTTCATCACCTCAATCACCAACACTTACACCAATGGAACTTTTCCATACACCTCCAACATCACCACTACGTTATTTGGAAACATTAGAATACCTATCACCCAAATCATCAAGTCCACCATCCTTATCACTCCTTGACACCATTGCTCAAATGGAAACCCAACAACAATCTAGTGAGCAACTAGATGATGAACCCCATCAACCCTCATTGGTAGAACGGTTGGCTTACCGTTATGCTAGACCATCCATTTTTCCAAATGATCAAGGCCATACCCACTCATAATCATTTGTGTTTCACCCAATTTACAAAGACCTTCATGGCAATCCTTCCGGCGAACCAAGCCTCCGCAATTTTGTTCAAAACCAACAACCACAACGACAACAACCATCACCACAACAATCTTCCCAACAATTTGAATCTCTACTTTCTTCTTATAAGAAAATAGAAGAATCTATATGGGAAAAACCTCCAAACCTTAATGATGAGATTGACACTCATTTAAACCACCTTCATGCCTTCAAACGTATGGTTGACTCTCAAATCAACCATATTACGGTTTTACAAACAACGCTACAATCAACCAATGAAGGAAGCAAAAACACCTCTCAACCATCAACATTTGCTCCTTAAAGTTCAAACCATCCACCACCAACAAATCAAACCTCTCTTCCACCAAACTTTCCCCGCCATGGTTGCGGACATTGCGAAAGAACCGCTCACATTACTGAAGGATGTCGAACGGAAATTTGCGAGCTATCCGAAGAAATGAGGTTTATCCTAAACCACATTTTGGATCGTCTATAATCCTTGTCTCACACACCTCAACCTTAGAGTCTCCAAAATGAAACAAAACCGTTTCTTTTGGAAAATGTTTCCCATTTAAACCAACAAACCAAAACCGTGTCATCCTTTCAACCTTCAAAATAAAGCCCGCTACAACCTCCAACACACATTTCCATCCTTAAACAACCTTAGCCTTGTTTTTGGAAAATGTTTCTCATTAAGAAAAATGATGATTTCCTTGTAGCTTTTTATGTTCTTAGTTTATTTTTAGTTTTTCCTTATTTTTAAGAAGTGGGATGATGTCATCCTAATTTCTTGTATTTGACTTTATAAAAGTCAAAATTTTACATGAAATGAATTTCATTCTACTACAAGGTTTGCATTGTTTGTTTACCATTTAGGTATGATGAGTGAACTATACCTTGATATGGTAGCATACATATATCTTGTGTTTTAGAAACTAACCTTTCTTTTTGTAGGATAATTATCCATGTTTTCCTTCCTTGATACTCCATTTAGGGGAGTAATATTCAAGGGGGAGCATGAATGTTGCATTATTCCACTTCACAACTCTTAGTTGTGTTCTAGACATGAAATACTTTCATGACTTGTCTTGTGTGACAACTAACATTTTGTTTTGTAGGGTCAAAATCCATGTCTCCTCTCTTGGCACTCCATTTAGGGGGAGTATTGTCCAAGGGAGAGCAAGTGTATACTTCCGCTTCGCTACTCTTCTTTTTGTTTCGACAAAAAGGGGGAGAATTTATATATAAACTTGTTTCAAAAAAATTTTTTGCATATCACATCATCTTAGCAAAAACAAGTTTTTATACTAACTTTATAAGAATTAACACTAAAACTAGTGACTTACTTATAAATAAAGTTTATGTTTTGTCATCAACAAAAAGGGGGAGATTGTTAATACAAATATCGCCTAAAAATGTTATTTATATTTTACGATCTTTGCTAAGTTTTGTTAATGACAAAGTATAAACTTTAGCTATGAGTAAATCATCACTTTAAGTGGTTAAGTCTTGTTTAACTAAGGTTTACATTTCCTTTTAAACAAAACATTGTTTTTATTTCTTAAATTAGAAAGTGTCTTGTCACATCACATTGATTTCTTAAAATAGAAATGTCACATCACATTTAGGGCAAGATTTGTCAATATACATTTATGGTAAGAAAGTGTGTTTGACTAACCATATGTTTGCTTGCAAGACTTGTGTTTGACTAGGTGTAATGAGATGTGACCTTGTTTGGTTTGGAAGATTTATTGCAAAACCAACTGCAGCCCTGACGGAACCCTAGGGGTACACGGGCGGAACCCATCTGAGGGTTCCGCCGTATCCGCCAGACCTGCAGAATGGTTTGCTATAAATACCAAACCATTTGTTAGTTTTGAGAGATGACTTTAGGACATATTTTCATATACTCTCTAAAACTAACTCACTAACATTTTGACTTTTGCGACTCTCTTATGTAGCAAGGGACTTCACAAGATCATTCAAGAAGTTACAAGCTTCAACTCTAAAGTTGCAAGTCTTGTTAGCTTTGTTATGTATAAGCTTTGGTAGTTTATGCTTCATTTGTATCATGTATGTAGAAGTGATTGGTTAGTATTTTAGGCCTGAAAATACGTAGTGTGTCGGGAGTTGTTGTACCATTGTAAAAGAACTAATGGGAGTGGTTGTACCCTTGGTAAAGAACTCGACATCTAGCTTAGTGTCGGTAAAAGTGTAAGCGACGATGGGAGTGGTTGTACCCGTGTAAAAGAACTCGACATCTAGCTTAGTGTTTGTAAAAGTGTAAGCGACGTTGTAAAGGTTTTCTCCGCCGGTGAAAGGAGCTTGTTGATTAGTGCTTATAACTCTCGAGTTGGAAACTCGGGGCGTGGATGTAGGGCAAGGAAAAAGAGTCCTTGTAGCCGAACCACGATAAACAATCGTGTTGTGGTTTGATCGTTTCTTTCTTTATCTTTGCTTATTACATGTTGTCTTTTAGTTAGAATCGCTAATCACATATAAAGCTTTTCAAAGAATTAAACAAGTAAAGTAGTGTTTATATCTTCAAACAAATGTAAAGCTTTTCAAAGAACTAAACAAGCAAAGTTAGAATCATCACTAGTAAAGCTTTTCAAAGTATGAAACAAGTAAAGTTAGAATTGTTATTCACATGAAAAGCTTTTCAAATAATCAAACATATAATGTTGTGTTTATATCTTTAAGCAAACGTAAAGTTTTTTAAAGGATATTCAAGCTAAAAAGGATTTAAAAAGCGGTAAACTATTCAACCCCCCTTCTAGTTTTCCACAATGCTTATCCGGTCTATTGATCTTTATCCATAAATAGGAGATCATTATCAAGACCATAAATAATATATTTGGGTTTGGGCTTTCATGAGCCCAAACCGTTAGCATGGTAGCCCAAATTATTATTGTGATAGCCCATACGTGATGGGCTTGGGCATTAGTAATGTCCATTAATCGGGTTCGTGACCCGAATGTGGACTATACGTCATCATGTCCTCTCAGTCTAGTATGCGCAGGGTGTGGCCGTGTATTCTAGACTAATGATGATAGCGGTAAGCGTGGCGGGGAAGCTCCACGTATTTCCCGCCAAAAATACACATACGGTGTATGTAGTCTAAATGAGTCCCACGTATCCTCTTGAAAATCGTGAAAAAGTGTTGTACCTTTTGATATTCTAGCCACACAATTAGGGTTAGTGGGATCCACATGCCATCCATCTGAGGCTAGGGGTAACCCTATATAAAGCGTTCCCCATTTTCACTGTGATTATCAAAGTAAAACGCCATTTCCACCATTGTTAGAATCATCAAATACCAATCTAGAAACCTAGTCTTCGTTAAGGTACTAGCGCGTGCGCTTCCTGATCAAATTATATTTCAAAAATTGTTCGCCAATTAAATGATTTTGTCTCCGAGATTGACGAGGATGAACTCCATCAGTTCACCTCGGACTATTTTATTCCCCTCGTGTTGCATCCAATAGTACCGGCGACGAACGCATCCATTGCTGACTTCCCTGAGGGGAAAGTAGGGGTATACACGCGCTTTTTCGAGCTTGCAAATCAGCGCGTGCCCATATCCCTATTCTTGAGCGATGTGCTCAATTTCTACCGTCTGCACATATCCCAGCTGCACTGTATAGGTGTAGCGAAGATTACCAATTTTGAAGTAAATTGCGTTTACTCGCCATCAACCCAACCATCAATCTATTCTGTGCGTTTTACCACACAACGTGGTCAAATGGGTGGGTGTCGTTTTCGAAGCGCGCAGGGCGCCTTCAATGTTATACTGAGAAGGTAGACACCCTTAGGAATTGGAGGGAGAGATTCTTTTGTGTGGATAGTAAAGTGTTCCCCTGGCTTTTTGAGTTTTATACTCAGGGAACGCTGCCAAAGGATGAGCGCCCCGACCCCGGGACGTACAACGTAGGTGATGCGGATACCATCAATACTAACCGCATCCCCATTAATTCCTACCCTGAGGAGTTTTTTGGTGTATATAGGGATTAGTCGGAACTATTTCCAAGGCGCGGACGAGGTGCCAAAGTTTCTAGATAAGAGCGGCCGGGGTGGGTGCTTGTCCTTCCTTTCCTTCGCATCTGTAGTGTAAGCATTCTTTTATATTGCAACTTTAATAACTTCTTTTATGTTTGTTGTTTGTTATTTGTTGCGCAAAGATGGACTTGTTCAGCGTGGTGAAGTTGTCAAAGCCCGCACAAGTAACTGTGGGGGTGCGTCCTTTGAGGAAGGGTGAGACACCCATTCTGGAAGCCACAACGGGTAGAGTATGCGCAAGAGGAACCGGCTAACGTCACCCAACCCTTGTTGGTGGCGACTCCTGTGCAGAATGTTCCTTCTCAGGAAGTACCAACCCCTGAGCCTGCACGCACCGAGTCTTCTAAAGGTGTTGGGATCTTAAAGGTCGACACTTATTCTGAAGAGGCGCATCAGGGGGTGAAGTGCAAGGTGTCTGGTGATGGTGGCGTAGGCACATCTAAGCGCGGACGCCACGTCGTTACTGTGGATTAGTCCACAGATGAGGATGCGTCATTATCTGTGACTGCGCGAGATACTACTGAGACCTCCTCTCCAAAGTAAGTAACAATGTCAAGTTTCTTTGTCTCTCTCTTTGTTTTTTTTATCATTGATATAATGTCTTGACTTCTTGCTCTTTGTATGTAGTGACGAAGCTACAGGGGGTAATGCAGCGCATGTTGAGCAGTCGCCACCTAAGGTGAGTCACCCTCAGGTGGAAGAGCCTTCCAAGGCAAGTGAGGAGATGTCAGCAGAGGAGCTGATAGAGGAGTTGAGCGTGGCTGCTGTGCGCCAGGCCACATTGGTTGCTCAACTCAAGGCGCAGTACACTGGTGAAGGTAGCACCAGCACGTAAAAGGATGAGGAGATTACGTCGCTAAGAGCGCAGTTGGTGAGTGCTCAAGCTGCAATAGAGTCAACTGTTGCACACTCTACGAAGCTCGCAGATAAGAGGGTGTCGTTGCTGGCCCAGTTGAGCCATGAGCATGATGCCTTTGAGCAGTACAAGTCTACCTGCTTGTGGGGGTTGAAGTACCTGCAGGAGAATAAGAGCAAGCATTTTGCTCAGTTGGATGACTTCCGCAATGCTGTAGAGGACGCCTTGGAGAGAAAGGAGGGTAAGCTGCGCAAGCTTAGCATTGAGTACGATGAGGAGTTGTACCCTCACTTAGTATCTGCTGTTGCTGAGCGCAGGTACTTAGTTCCTATTGATTTCTTTTTTCCAGCTTTCTTCATTTAATTCCCTTGAAAATATTTGTCTTATCATCGGGGTGTTGTTTTATTCGTAGGTGGCTGATCAGCCATGGTCTTCGCTTGGTTGCTATGGGCACGCTAGAGTCCCCAGAAGTTGTTGAGGCTTTTGGGAACATCGTGTAATGTGCCTTGGCATGTGGCAAGGCTGAGGCCATGGAAGAGCTGCACAAGGGCAATATGCTGATGGTGCCCCTCGCAGAAATGCCAGGCTACGTTAGTGATGGTTATGCAGAGCTTGTTGCGGCTATGGAGAAGATGAAGATCTTCGAGTTCCCCCGCATCGCTCAACTGGAGCGTGACCAGGATTACCTCATCGGTGTGATTATGGAGGGGTTAACCCTGGCGAGGCACATAACGGAGGACGCGGAGGCGCAGCCTGACATCTTTTTGAACCCGGATAAGTCGCAGCTTTAGGTACCCGTGTTTGCTCGTCCACGCGACATGTTGAATCCTTTTGCTCTGGAAAAGGAGATATCTATGAAGGCATCCTTGGAAGCCCATGCCACAAGGGTCGCAAGGAAGAAGGGTGTGAAAGGGAAAGCGATCCTGTGCGGTGTTGGTGCATCGCATCTTCCTAGATCTGATGGGATTCCTGTCAGCGTGGCGACAGTGTCGTCTGAGGATAGTAGCCTACTGAAAAGGCTTGAGGAGGCTGGGAGTGCAGCACCCAATGTTGGTAGTTCAGGGCATAGACGCACTCATAGTTTTTAGACTAGTATAGATTGACCCTTTTTGTTGTATATGTTGAATCTATCACTTGTATAAACTCGTAGTTTATAATGAAAAAATAAAGTTTGTTTTTTGTATGTACATTTGTATCATCATATTTGTACTTAGTTTATTTGTCTTTGCATAAAAGACATCCAAGAGTCAAATTGTGACAAAAAACATAATTAGAAAAAATTGTATTAAGTCCATAACTTAATAAATATATGTGAATAAAAAATTCATAAGTGTATGGATTAATTTGCAGCGTACTGCAAATACCATATTAAGGAACCAAGAGTCTTGACTCCTAATTCGTTAAACGCGTACTGTGTGCATTGTTGCGTATCCGTCGTGGGATGCGTATTGAACTTACTCCAACGTCTTGAGAATAAGGTGTTTAACGAGGATACGTGATCCAATGTTGATGGGTTTGCAACCCTCTTACTCAACGAGTTATTTATTAGGTTTACACATCCTTTCTGCCATCGTGGGTCTTAATAAATGCATGCACGCCATGTAGGCAAAATATAAATTAACAATATTGAGACATAAATAAAATGTAAGCAATAAAGTTAAATGTGTCACGGAGTTAGCTAGAAACCGCGATGTTTGATTAATTCTTGCAAGTTTTTGAAAAAAAAGACAATTCCCTAAACAAAACAAAATGTAAATACATGGACGTTTATTGAGCACTTACTAAAGTGCAGAGGTGTCTGTGCGTGGGCCGCAGCCTTTCCTAAAGATAGCATTTCTTGAGATTGCAAATATTCCATGTGCGTGGTAGCTCATGGCCATCTATATCACGCAATTTATATGCGCCTTTACCTAGTGCTTCCGTGACCTCATAGGGTCCTTCCCACTTTGATCCAAGCTTTCCTGTATCTTCTGCGTGGCTTGCATCATTGGCACGATATACAAAGTCTCCTGGCCTGAATGAAATGTTTCTGACTTTAGCATCATAGTATCCCTTCATCTTTGACTTAGCTCTTGCCTCACATATAGCAGCACGTTCGCGCCTTTTTTCCAACAGATCCAAATCAATATGCCTGATACGTGGGAATCGCACCAGGCTTTACCTCTCGAGGGATCTCGAGAAGCTTACAACCCCCACCAGGCAGTGTACCTCATCGTTGTAGTATAGTATAGTGACAAGTACCGGGGGATTGATCGTTCAACTCAAGAATAGTGTCGCTAGGATTAGAAAGTCTCCTAAACTAAGTCTAGAGGTGAGGGATGACCCTTTTTGTATTTTTATATTTTATAAAAGCAAGTAAAATCTCGGTTTTGGAAGAATGGGCGAAATTAGTTGCTAGCCAACTAACCCAATGAACTACAAATGCAATCAAAATAAAATAACAAAAATGAAATGAAACTAATTATACTAATGTGGTGTAAACAATGATAGGGAAAGTTGTGTTTACTTAGGTTTCATTACTCCCTAGATATCTTTTACAGGTTGATAGCTTGTTACAATTGCATGGATGACGGGTCATATTCCTTAATACTGGTCGTAGGGCCGTGTACAATATTCCCTAACTCTATTGGATCCTACTTCACTCCTATGTCGAGCCATTAGAAGCTCCTAACATGGGATTATTAGAATTCTCCGACGCATTAAATAAAACCAAAAATCATAGTACACCTCTGATCATGTTTCTTAAGACGTTCAAGCATGTTACCAATGGAAGTCTGCCAGTTTTCTTAAGCCTAACATTGAATACAATCATCCGTAACAACTATAAACAAACAATCAACCCATAATTAACATCTAGGTTTCACTACATCTAAGCAAACACAAAAGAAATCTAGCCTAGCATGTTAAATTGAAGACAAGCGTAAGATATATTCAAGCAACACATAGACATATTGATTGAATTGAAAGAGTACTTATATCAAATAGAACATGAAAGTTTCAAAGGGTTTAAACCCTTGAAAAGGCTGGAAAATTCGACCTAGGGTTTTTCCCTCAAAGTTGCACACTAATGAATAAAATTAGGAAAACTATATATAGATAATACAGGGTGACGGCGTCATGTGTAAACATGTGATGCCGTCAACTCGCCGCCTATGAAAGAAGCTCGATGCTAAGAGTAAGAATGTGGAGGTGAAGCTTAAACAATTAACCAGGACAGTCCTGGCAAATAAGAAAAATACGGTTGGAAAAATACGGTTGGAAAAGTCAAAGCAACAAATAAGAAAGATCAAAGAGGTCAACGAAGAGCCAGTTCCTCATGATTTATCTATTGTCAAATTTTGTGTACCACCTATCCCATTTCCAGGGCGTTTGAAGGTTGTGAGGAAAGAAAAACGAGCAAAGAACAACTAAAGAAGATGGAGGTGATGAGCTTACGGGAAGTAAAAGAAATTCCACATGCTAATATGGAATCAACTACAAGAGAGAATGGTATCACTTCTAACTCTTCTTCAATTTCTATTACTAACAATCTTGCTAGTTTTCCCATACAGGTTGCCAAAATTGTGGATGACATAGTGCAACCCTTGACCTCCAAGCCATGCTTATCACACCTCCCGATGATGGCTCTGTTGCATTGGCTACTGAACCAATTTTAGTTGAGCTTTCGAAGGAATTAGGAGACGAAATCTTGGACAATACCGTGATTAACAAGGAGGGAAATGTGGCACGGAGGCCAATCATTCAACCACAACACGGAGTATTCAAAACATCTAAGGCATCAACCAATCCAGGTAAGGAAAGGAGGGAAATGACACCCACTTTAAGGTATAATTTTAATTCATCATTTCCCTACCTCGTGGCAAATATAAAACCTTATGGTGTATTTTGCCACATTCACCCACACTTAATTTCAAGTGAGGGGATGAACACCCTTTTACTCAGTAAATAAGGGTGGAGTCAAGCTCGTGACTCAAACAAAAATAAGTGCTTCGTGGGAGTCACCCTATGCCTATCTTTTTATTTTGGCTTTAATTTTATTGGATTTTATGCTTGGTAGTTTGTGCGTCATTTTTGCAGGTTTTTACAATGAAGAAATACAGGCGAGGTTCTGGCGGTATTGCATTCGGTGTGCGTCATTATAGTCTGTAGGGTGAGCAAATGATCTTTTTTTAATCTATTATTAGCGTCGTGATGGTACGTCTAAGTTACCAATTTGTTTCTTTTACATGTTCATTCTTGCATAGCAATGAAATTTTCATTGTGTGTGTTATACTGGTTGTGTTCAGGGTGTGTGATCAAGGGATGTGGGGTGTCATCTCAGAGTGAGTGCAGTTATTGGGTTGAATATGTTGGTTCAGTAGGTGTGTTCACGAAACTTGTTCAGCTCGTATGTCCACAAGGTGTGTTCAGGGGCTGGGTTACCATTGGTACATATGATGCATTCAAGCAAAACTGGACTCCAGATTTCACTGGTGTCCTTACACTGCGCTTGCAGGTATGTGGTTTTTAAAGTGTGTTTGGAATTGCGTTTTTTCAAATTTCTTATCTGATTATTAGTGTTTAAATATCAATTTAGTTCATCTACAAGTATGTGTTTGCGTAAGCTTGCCACCATGCGTTTATCTCAGAATCTCATTATTAATTAACCATGTTATCATCCAGCTACAACCATGAAGATATCTCTATTAACCATGTCTAACATAAGACCTCCTACACTGAATCGATATGTATATAAAATGGATACTATTTGAAGCATCTTTGTTAGAAGTTGATCACGTACTGTTATGTTTCATACATCAGTTGGAATGGATTTTAAAAATTCTAAATATACACAAGTCGAGTTGCTCTAGAAAATGCATTTAAGTCTGTTTGTTCAAGCTTTTTTATGGGTTTATTAGCTTATTAATTCCTCATTATATTTTATTATTCTTTAAGGGTTTATTGGCTTATCGAATATGGGAATTTAAATGATTTTCTTTCTTTATGTTATGCGTTATTTAGCAGGCTACATGGCTTGATGCCAAAGAAGAGAAAAGGAGAGTGGCCAAATAGACACGGGTGGTTTAAGTTAAAGCCTATATGCCATCAAAGATACAAGGATGCATTTATTATCTTTTGTTTTTAGATGATTATTGTAAAATGTTGCTCAACAATTGTCTTGTGATATTGGCGCAAAACAAATTGTAAATAATAATGTTGTTACTAACGCTTAGGTTGTTTGTGTATCGTTTTGTCGAGTATGTCAAGATTTTAACAAAAAATAATTGCATTGCGGTTGCATACATTTTTTTAGGATATATTAAAAAAAACGTCGCACAAAACCCTTTTCTCATTGATGACATCAAATAATCCTAATATTTAAGTGTCGATTTCCCCCTATTATGCTCATTTATATTACTGATTATGTGAATATATACTTTGATTCCTTTATATTTTGTATCCAGGTTACAAGTGAGCATAGGAGCTAAAGATACGAGGAAATTGGAAAGAACGTGCAAAGATAGACAAATCCAAGTATGCTGGAAGAAGCTACGGCGTAACATCATTCTCAACTACGCCGTAGCTAGGATTTCAACTGAGAAGACCAAGTCAACCATGATCAAGAGTTTACGGCGTAACCAATTGCATGGTTTACGCCGTAACAAATACAAGTCTTATGAATCCTCGGATCTGAAGACTAGGCCGTAACACAACTCTGGATTTACGGCGTAGCAGAATTAACTTACGGCGTAACACATCATTTGATTACGATGTAATAGAGTAATCTGAGATCCGAGAAATTATCTACGGCGTAACGCACATGGAGATTACGACGTAGACAGAACCCTAATATCATTGTTACGGCGTAATGATACGTGGGAATCGCACCAGGCTTTACCTCTCAAGGGATCTTGAGAAGCTTACAACCCCCACCAGGCAGTGTACCTGATCATTGTAGTATAATATAGTGACAAGTACCGGGGGATTGATCGTTCAGCTAGGAATAGTGTCGCTAGGATTAGAAAACCTAAATACTAGTTCTAAAGATGAGGGATGATTATTTTAGTATTTTTATATTTTTTAGAAAGCAAGTAAAAATCTCGGGTTTGAAGGATTTGGGCGGAATTAGTTGCTAGTCAACTAACCCAATACTAAAGATGCAATCAAAATAAAATACTAGAAATGAAAATAAACTAAATTAACTAAAGTTGTGAGCAATAAGTGGAGAAGTTGTGTTTACTTAGATTTCACTACTCCCTAGATATCTTTTACACGTTAATTACTTGTTATAGTTGCGTGGATGGCGGATTGTATTCCTTAATACCATTCATGGGGTGGCGCACTTAATTCCCCAATCCTATGAGTGCCTACTTCACTTCTATATCGAGCCGGCTAAGAAGCTCCTAACATGGGATCATTAGAATTTACTCATGCATTAAATACAACCAATAAAACCTAGTGCACGTCAGTTCATGTTTTCTAAGACGTTCAAGCATGTTACCATTTGGAGATCTGCCAGTTTTCTTAAGCCTAACATCGAAATCATTCATCCAGTACAACCATAAACAAGTAATCAACACATAATTAACATCTAGGTTTTATTAGATCCAAGCAAACACAAGATAGATCTAGCCTAGCATGATGGAATTAAGACAAGAACAAGATATAGACAACCAACACATAGACATATTGATTGAATTAAAAGAACACTTATCTCAATTACACATGAAAGGGTTCAAGGGCTGAGAACCCTTGAAAAACCTGTAAAATTCGTACTAAGTTCGGCCTTAGGGTTTCTCCAAAACTTCTCTCTTTTTTTGAATGAAAATTAGAAAACTATATATAGGAAATTGAGGCTGACAGCGTAAAGACAAAATTGGTGACGCCGTCATCTCGCCGCCAAAATACTTCTCGGACTGCCTTGATCTACTTTTGACGCCATCGCGTTATAGCATTTCCAGGCCGTCACGCATTTTACTCTTGACGCTCTACTTCGTGACGCCTTCAATTCTGTACTGGGTCATCATGGAAATTACTCTTGACGCCGTCAGATTTTTCTTCTTGACGCCGTCACCTACTGTTCCCAGCAAGGAAAATTAAGACTTTGGCGTTTTCTTCACTTTTATGCTCCAAAAACGTCCGAATTGCTTCCTTTTCCAGATTTCTCTCCCAAAGTACCTAAAATCACAAAAGGAACGATTTAGGGCAATATTTGATCAAATAAATTCAATTCCGGGCTTAAATGACCCCCTAAAAGTGGTTCATTTTTCGCCTCATCATATACCCTTACACTTGAGATTTGCTTGCCCTCAAGCAAATGCGCTTTTATTCTACTTAAAAGACAAGTTAGGGGTCATTTAACACTAATATAAAAGTAATTATAACAAATAATCGTTCCACTAAAGACCAAAGACAAGCACGGAGGTCATACACTAGCACCTCACAAATAGTGTTTAGATACTCACATCTCTCGGGTGTAATAAAGTATAAATTACAATATGGAAACGGAAGATATCTCTCACTACCTGTCATAGCAAAAATGATCCGTTTTTAGGGGGTCATTTAAGCCCGAATCCGAATTTATTTGATCAAATATTGCCCTAAATCGTTCCTTTTGTGATTTTAGGTACTTGGAGAGTAAATTCTGGAAAAGAAGCCATTTTGGACGTTTTTGGAGCATAAAAGTGAAGAAAACGGCAAAGTCTCAGTTTTCCATGCTGGGAACAGTAGGTGACGGCGTCAAGAGTAATTGCTTGACGGCGTCAAACCTCAATAATAAAATCCGAGAGTTCATGAAGGCGTCAAGAGTTTTCCTGACGGCGTCAAAACCCAAGAATAAAAATCCGTAGTTGATGACGGCGTCACACACAGAGCGTCAAGAGTAATTTGTGTGCGGCCTAGGCCTTGACGGCGTCAGAAGCAGATCAAGGCCGTCCGAGGAAGTATTTGGCGGCGAGGTGACGGCGTCACATTGTTTGTCTTGACGCCGTCATCCCTATTTTCCTATATATAGTTTTCTAGTTTTTCACATTTAAGAAGAGAAGTTTTGGGAGAAACCCTAAAGACGATTTTGGTGTAACTTTACAGGTTTTTCAAGGGTTCTAACCCCTTGATACCTTGCACGATTAATCAAGATAAGTGTTCTTCTAATTCAATCAATATGTCTATGTGTTGGTTGTCTATATCTTGTTCTTGTCTTAATTCTATCATGCTAGGCTAGATCTCTTTTGTGTTTGCTTAGATCTAATGAAACCTAGATATTGATTATGTGTTGATTGCTTGTTTATTCTTGTTGTGGATGAATGATTTATATGTTAGGCTTAAGAAAACTGGCAGATCTCCAAATGGTAACATGCTTGAACGTCTTAAGAAACATGAACCGAGGCGTACTAGGTCTTTATTGGTTGTATTTAATGCATGAGCCACTGTTTACAATCCCTATAGTTGTGTTGGGCATGGTGTAGGAGGAGATAAGAGCTCATAGAATTGGGGAGTTATGTATGCCACCCCATGAATGGTATTAAGGAATACGATCCGTCATCCATGCAATTATAACAAGTAATTAACGTGTAAAAGATTTCTAGGGAGTAGTGAAATCTAAGTAAACACATTTTCTCCAATTACTGCTCACAACCTTAGTATAATTAGTTTATTTTCATTTTTAGTATTTTATTTTGATTGCATCTTAGTTTTTGGGTTAGTTGAATAGCAACTAATTCCGCCCACTCTTCCAAAACCCGAGATTTTAATTGCTTTCTAAAAAATATAAAAATACAAAAATAATCATCCCTCACCTTTAGAACTAGTATTTAGGCTTTCTAATCCTAGCGACACTATTCCTAAGCTGAACGATCAATCCCCCGGTACTTGTCACTATACTATACTACAACGATCAGGTACACTGCCTGGTGGGGGTTGTAAGCTTCTCGAGATCCCTCGAGAGGTAAAGCCTGTTGCGATTCCCACGCATCAAGTTTTTGGCGCCGCAGCCCGGGGAATAGTTATTGTCTAGGTTAGGATTTCTTTTTATTAGGTCTACTTGCTAGATTCCTTTCTAGTAAGATTTTATTTTTTATTTTTAGGTCTTCTTTAGTCTATCTCTTTCTTTGTGTGTTTGTTCGTAATTTCCATTGACTCTTCCGTTCACCATTATGGAGTACGTGAATCCACCATACCACCAACCACAAAGGCCATTCTACCCTTTTGACATCTCGAATTTCAAACAATATCGAGATGAACCCATATATGATGCATGGACTCGTTTTAAAATTTTACTTCGAAAATTCCCTCATCATAGTTTCTCTTTAGCATCCCTAACCCAAACCTTTTACTATCGTGTCAGCCGATGTGACCAAATGTGCATTGATGATTTGCCAATGGGGTCCCTAGGGAATTAAGTGCTGAAGAAGCATGGGATACCATAGAAGACTGTGCCCAATATTATTATAGAGTAGACAACCCAACAAACAACATCACAAATCAATCAAAAACAAGTTTGAAGGAGCAAACAGGAAGTTTGTTTGGGGATGATTACTCAGGGATACCTGTGTGGATGTCACCTAAAACCATAGTACAAAACAAACACATAGGTAATCTAGATACAATGGAGGATGAGGTGGATAATCCAAGCCCACAAAGTACCCCACAAGTCCTACCATCATTTGAGGCACATACACCGCCCGTGACTTACCCCGGAAGAAGTAGAAGAGACTATAGGAACTCCAATTGAAGTAGAACCCTTGGACCAAGCACCACTAGAGGATATAGGTTTGAACACTTGTAGTGATGACCTTACTCCTAGTTCTAGGGAAGTTCTTAGTTTTGATGAAACGGAGCCTCAACCAGAACCGTTACCTAATCTTCCATCCTTGGATGAAAATTTAGGAATTAAAATAGGTTCCGATCCACCCATCAAACCTTATAGTCCGGGTAGTCTTAGGATAAAGGTAGTGGACTCTAAGCCTTGTATAGAGGAAGCCAATATAGGAGTGGAAAATGACCTTACATGCTTACATCACCCATTTATGATTGATCGTAAGAAACATTATGGGTTTAAACCGGGTTTATTAGGTCAAGATGGATCCCCAACTAGGAGCCTCTCGAAGTTGATAGAAAATGATCCATTTCTAGGAGAAAATCTTAATCCACCCATTAACCCAATTGAATTAGGTAAGGTTATGATGATAGGAGCACACCCGTTTGAGCATATAATTCATCCACCACTCTTCTCTCACGTGGCGTATTTCCACCCTAAGGGTGTGTATCGCTACTTTCACCCGCACTTAATCCTAAGTGTAGGGAAAACCTCTCCTATTTCCATTAAATAAGGGTAGAGTCAGGCTCGTGACTCGAACAAAAACAAGCGCTTCTTGGGAGGCAACCCATGTTTTGTGTGTTTTTATTTGTTTGTTTGTTTGATTTTATTTGCTTCCGTATGCATGCTTAACTTTTATTGTTGGTTGATCATGTTTCTAAACTAAAATGTGGAAATACTTTACTTTGTTGTTTTGGCCTAGTCTTAACTCCACCTAGAAGTATTTTTGCAAAAGATAAGTGTAAGGGGAAACCCCAAATATGTTTTTAAGAAACAAACCGATCATGATTCTCCACAATAATAAATGAGCATGTATATTCGTATTTGTTAGAGTCAAATGCTTGTATTGAGTCATAATGAAGTTTTGCAGGATTTTCCAGGAAGTAGGACCAAGTTTTTCCAGAAATTTTCCGGAAACTTAACATAAGAATTTCTGCAGGTCCATTCTGACGGCGTCAGAGTTTTACTCTTGACGGCGTCAGGAGTTAAAAATCTGGAAATTTTACCGGTTTTGTTTTTCTAACGGAGTCTTATGGTTTTTGTGAATTATTAAGTTTTATAATCTCCAGGAGATCTGCAAACTTCATTCCACAAGCATTATATCTTACTTTGTTTTCTAGGATTTAGTAACTTATATAGGATGCCGCCGATTTTACGCGAGGTTATCTTGTCTATTTTTGTCAGGATTTACAGGTTATGTTCGACAAGGAGATGATTTATATTCTGGAAGGGAAGCTTTGATTGTTCATTTTCTTGGAGGAAGATCTAATCTGGCCAACCTATAATCCATACCGAGCGAATCAGGGGAGTATTTGATTTCATTCTTTTTACTTTTTCACTTTTACATTCTTTACTTGAACATTGGGGACAATGTTCATCTTAAGTGTAAGGGGAGGGTAAAAAGATGATACCTTACATATGCACTTTCGCTTGAGTTTGTTTTGTTTGATAGTAGATGTGTAATAAAACTATGAGAAATACTTGTTAGTGCAATTTTAGCGCCAAATTTAAAATTTTTTACAACATTTAGGAGTGAAACTTTAGCCATAGCAAGCGTCTCATGGATAGGAGATTGTATGACTAGCACAAAACCGTATATTCAGAAAAATTTTCCACCCAAATATGTGAGGTTCGCCTTTAGATTTGATAGGAAAAGCATTCATTATTAGTGCTTATGAGTGTACCGGTAGCATTTAGATTCTAGAACTTGCGTTAGTGATGCATCCCGAGACCGCTAGTGAGACTACATTCGTGTGGTAGGATTTACTACATGATAAGAGGCATTAGGATCACCCTTGTGTTAAACCCGTATTATAATTACTTGACCATTTAAGTCATATTACTTGACTAGTTAAGTCAACTAATTTTTCCAAACACCTTAGCGTTGTACTCATTTTTAGTACACGAAACCCCTAGTACACCCTTCCGAGCCTATCTTTTCGTTTCTAACTTTAAGCATTTTACTTAAAGGAAGAATTTGTTACACCCCACTTAAATGTACACCCAAATCGCCTTAGCCTTCCGTGTATGCGCTCATTTTTAGTGCATTATTGTTATTTGTTAAACCCTAAGTTAAGTTTCTAATTGATTACATGGTTGCTAAGTCGAGTCATATCCTTGTACATATTGTTTTGGGACGATTGGGACTCATGGGTAAGTACTTATTTATGGAGTAATGGGAAGAATATCACTTATTACCCCCATATGTACGTTAATCTTAAAAGTGCTCCAAGTGTTTTGATTTTCTTAATTCGAGTCGTTAGAATAGTTTAATGTAAAGTATGTAAAGATTCAAGTGTAAGGGGAATGTTCATTCCCTATGATGTATTATTTTGGATGGTAGGGTAAGAGTGTATGCAAAAAAAAAAAAAAAAAAAAAAAAAAAAAAAAAAAAAAAAATCAAAAAATCAAGAAAAAAGAAAAAAATATATAAAAAGAGAAAAAGAGAAAAAAACATACGGACTACCATCCCTTTTTATTCTATGTTCATTTTATGTTTTTGTTATTTTTCATTTATTAGCTTAAGTCGAGTCTAGTCTTGGCTTAGCAACGCCATATTGTACATGTAATTAACTAAGATTGTTAACTCGCCACCAGTAAAACTTCCTTTATCCAACAAAACCGTGTAATTCATATCCCTATACCTAACGTTACAACCCTTTAAAAGACCTCTTTGATAGTTTATCCTAGGTGCTTACGCCATGTGGTGGAGGTTTGATCCTTTCCCAAGCCTATGGTAATCTATTTTGCTATGACAGGTAGTGAGAGATATCTTCCGTTTCCATATTGTAATTTACACTTTATTACACCCGAGAGATGTGAGTATCTAAACACTATTTGTGAGGTGCTTGTATATGACCTCCGTGCTTGTCTTTGGTCTTTAGTGGAACGATTATTTGTTGTAATTACTTTTATATTAGTGTTAAATGACCCCTAACTTGTCTTTTGAGTAGAATAAAAGCGCATTTGCTTGAGGACAAGCAAATCCCAAGTGTAAGGGTATATGATCAGGCGAAAAATGATCCGTTTTTAGGGGGTCATTTAAGCCCGAATCCGAATTTATTTGATCAAATATTGCCGTAAATCGTTCCTTTTGTGATTTTAGGTACTTGGAGAGTGAATTCTGGAAAAGAAGCCATTTTGGACGTTTTTGGAGCACAAAAGTGAAGAAAATGGCAAAGTCTCAATTTTCCATGCTGGGAACAGTAGGTGACGGCGTCAAGAGTAATTGCTTGACGGCGTCAAACCTCAATAATAAAATCCGAGAGTTCATGAAGGCGTCAAGAGTTTTCCTGACGGCGTCAAAACCCAAGAATAAAAATCCGTAGTTGATGACGGCGTCACACACAGGGCGTCAAGAGTAATTTGTGTGACGGCCTAGGCCTTGACGGCGTCAGAAGCAGATCAAGGCCGTCCGAGGAAGTATTTGGCGGCGAGGTGACGGCGTCACATTGTTTGTCTTGACGCCGTCATCCCTATTTTCCTATATATAGTTTTCTAGTTTTTCACATTTAAGAAGAGAAGTTTTGGGAGAAACCCTAAAGACGATTTTGGTGTAACTTTACAGGTTTTTCAAGGGTTCCAACCCCTTGATACCTTGCACGATTAATCAAGATAAGTGTTCTTCTAATTCAATCAATATGTCTATGTGTTGGTTGTCTATATCTTGTTCTTGTCTTAATTCTATCATGCTAGGCTAGATCTCTTTTGTGTTTGCTTAGATCTAATGAAACCTAGATATTGATTATGTGTTGATTGCTTGTTTATTCTTGTTGTGGATGAATGATTTATATGTTAGGCTTAAGAAAACTGGCAGATCTCCAAATGGTAACATGCTTGAACGTCTTAAGAAACATGAACCGAGGCGTACTAGGTCTTTATTGGTTGTATTTAATGCATGAGCCACTGTTTACAATCCCTATAGTTGTGCTGGGCATGGTGTAGGAGGAGATAAGAGCTCATAGAATTGGGGAGTTATGTATGCCACCCCATGAATGGTATTAAGGAATACGATCCGTCATCCATGCAATTATAACAAGTAATTAACGTGTAAAAGATATCTAGGGAGTAGTGAAATCTAAGTAAACACATTTTCTCCAATTACTGCTCACAACCTTAGTATAATTAGTTTATTTTCATTTTTAGTATTTTATTTTGATTGCATCTTAGTTTTTGGGTTAGTTGAATAGCAACTAATTCCGCCCACTCTTCCAAAACCCGAGATTTTAATCGCTTTCTAAAAAATATAAAAATACAAAAATAATCATCCCTCACCTTTAGAACTAGTATTTAGGCTTTCTAATCCTAGCGACACTATTCCTAAGCTGAACGATCAATCCCCCGGTACTTGTCACTATACTATACTACAACGATCAGGTACACTGCCTGGTGGGGGTTGTAAGCTTCTCGAGATCCCTCGAGAGGTAAAGCCTGTTGCGATTCCCACGCATCAAGTTTTTGGCGCCGCAGCCCGGGGAATAGTTATTGTCTAGGTTAGGATTTCTTTTTATTAGGTCTACTTGCTAGATTCCTTTCTAGTAAGATTTTATTTTTTATTTTTAGGTCTTCTTTAGTCTATCTCTTTCTTTGTGTGTTTGTTCGTAATTTCCATTGACTCTTCCGTTCACCATTATGGAGTACATGAATCCACCATACCACCAACCACAAAGGCCATTCTACCCTTTTGACATCTCGAATTTCAAACAATATCGAGATGAACCCATATATGATGCATGGACTCGTTTTAAAATTTTACTTCGAAAATTCCCTCATCATAGTTTCTCTTTGGCATCCCTAACCCAAACCTTTTACTATCGTGTCAGCCGATGTGACCAAATGTGCATTGATGATTTGCCAATGGGGTCCCTAGGGAATTAAGTGCTGAAGAAGCATGGGATACCATAGAAGACTGTGCCCAATATTATTATAGAGTAGACAACCCAACAAACAACATCACAAATCAATCAAAAACAAGTTTGAAGGAGCAAACAGGAAGTTTGTTTGGGGATGATTACTCAGGGATACCTGTGTGGATGTAACCTAAAACCATAGTACAAAACAAACACATAGGTAATCTAGATACAATGGAGGATGAGGTGGATAATCCAAGCCCACAAAGTACCCCACAAGTCCTACCATCATTTGAGGCACATACACCGCCCGTGACTTACCCGGAAGAAGTAGAAGAGACTATAGGAACTCCAATTGAAGTAGAACCCTTGGACCAAGCACCACTAGAGGATATAGGTTTGAACACTTGTAGTGATGACCTTACTCCTAGTTCTAGGGAAGTTCTTAGTTTTGATGAAACGGAGCCTCAACCAGAACCGTTACCTAATCTTCCATCCTTGGATGAAAATTTAGGAATTAAAATAGGTTCCGATCCACCCATCAAACCTTATAGTCCGGGTAGTCTTAGGATAAAGGTAGTGGACTCTAAGCCTTGTATAGAGGAAGCCAATATAGGAGTGGAAAATGACCTTACATGCTTACATCACCCATTTATGATTGATCGTAAGAAACATTATGGGTTTAAACCGGGTTTATTAGGTCAAGATGGATCCCCAACTAGGAGCCTCTCGAAGTTGATAGAAAATGATCCATTTCTAGGAGAAAATCTTAATCCACCCATTAACCCAATTGAATTATGTATAAGCTTCAACTCTAAAGTTGCAAGTCTTGTTAGCTTTGTTATGTATAAGCTTTGGTAGTTTATGCTTCATTTGTATCATGTATGTAGAAGTGATTGGTTAGTATTTTAGGCCTGAAAATACGTAGTGTGTCGGGAGTTGTTGTACCATTGTAAAAGAACTAATGGGAGTGGTTGTACCCTTGGTAAAGAACTCGACATCTAGCTTAGTGTCGGTAAAAGTGTAAGCGACGATGGGAGTGGTTGTACCCGTGTAAAAGAACTCGACATCTAGCTTAGTGTTTGTAAAAGTGTAAGCGACGTTGTAAAGGTTTTCTCTGCCGGTGAAAGGAGCTTGTTGATTAGTGCTTATAACTCTCGAGTTGGAAACTCGGGGCGTGGATGTAGGGCAAGGAAAAAGAGTCCTTGTAGCCGAACCACGATAAACAATCGTGTTGTGGTTTGATCGTTTCTTTCTTTATCTTTGCTTATTACATGTTGTCTTTTAGTTAGAATCGCTAATCACATATAAAGCTTTTCAAAGAATTAAACAAGTAAAGTAGTGTTTATATCTTCAAACAAATGTAAAGCTTTTCAAAGAACTAAACAAGCAAAGTTAGAATCATCACTAGTAAAGCTTTTCAAAGTATGAAACAAGTAAAGTTAGAATTGTTATTCACATGAAAAGCTTTTCAAATAATCAAACATATAATGTTGTGTTTATATCTTTAAGCAAACGTAAAGTTTTTTAAAGGATATTCAAGCTAAAAAGGATTTAAAAAGCGGTAAACTATTCAACCCCCCTTCTAGTTTTCCACAATGCTTATCCGGTCTATTGATCTTTATCCATAAATAGGAGATCATTATCAAGACCATAAATAATATATTTGGGTTTGGGCTTTCATGAGCCCAAACCGTTAGCATGGTAGCCCAAATTATTATTGTGATAGCCCATACGTGATGGGCTTGGGCATTAGTAATGTCCATTAATCGGGTTCGTGACCCGAATGTGGACTATACGTCATCATGTCCTCTCAGTCTAGTATGCGCAGGGTGTGGCCGTGTATTCTAGACTAATGATGATAGCGGTAAGCGTGGCGGGGAAGCTCCACGTATTTCCCGCCAAAAATACACATACGGTGTATGTAGTCTAAATGAGTCCCACGTATCCTCTTGAAAATCGTGAAAAAGTGTTGTACCTTTTGATATTCTAGCCACACAATTAGGGTTAGTGGGATCCACATGCCATCCATCTAAGGCTAGGGGTAACCCTATATAAAGCGTTCCCCATTTTCACTGTGATTATCAAAGTAAAACGCCATTTCCACCATTGTTAGAATCATCAAATACCAATCTAGAAACCTAGTCTTCGTTAAGGTACTAGCGCGTGCGCTTCCTGATCAAATTATATTTCAAAAATTGTTCGCCAATTAAATGATTTTGTCTCCGAGATTGACGAGGATGAACTCCATCAGTTCACCTCGGACTATTTTATTCCCCTCGTGTTGCATCCAATAGTACCGGCGACGAACGCATCCATTGCTGACTTCCCTGAGGGGAAAGTAGGGGTATACACGCGCTTTTTCGAGCTTGCAAATCAGCGCATGCCCATATCCCTATTCTTGAGCGATGTGCTCAATTTCTACCGTCTGCACATATCCCAGCTGCACTGTATAGGTGTAGCGAAGATTACTAATTTTGAAGTAAATTGCGTTTACTCGCCATCAACCCAACCATCAATCTATTCTGTGCGTTTTACCACACAACGTGGTCAAATGGGTGGGTGTCGTTTTCGAAGCGCGCAGGGCGCCTTCAATGTTATACTGAGAAGGTAGACACCCTTAGGAATTGGAGGGAGAGATTCTTTTGTGTGGATAGTAAAGTGTTCCCCTGGCTTTTTGAGTTTTATACTCAGGGAACGCTGCCAAAGGATGAGCGCCCCGACCCCGGGACGTACAACGTAGGTGATGCGGATACCATCAATACTAACCGCATCCCCATTAATTCCTACCCTGAGGAGTTTTTGGTGTATATAGGGATTAGTCGGAACTATTTCCAAGGCGCGGACGAGGTGCCAAAGTTTCTAGATAAGAGCGGCCGGGGTGGGTGCTTGTCCTTCCTTTCCTTCGCATCTGTAGTGTAAGCATTCTTTTATATTGCAACTTTAATAACTTCTTTTATGTTTGTTGTTTGTTATTTGTTGCGCAAAGATGGACTTGTTCAGCGTGGTGAAGTTGTCAAAGCCCGCACAAGTAACTGTGGGGGTGCGTCCTTTGAGGAAGGGTGAGACACCCATTCTGGAAGCCACAACGGGTAGAGTATGCGCAAGAGGAACCGGCTAACGTCACCCAACCCTTGTTGGTGGCGACTCCTGTGCAGAATGTTCCTTCTCAGGAAGTACCAACCCCTGAGCCTGCACGCACCGAGTCTTCTAAAGGTGTTGGGATCTTAAAGGTCGACACTTATTCTGAAGAGGCGCATCAGGGGGTGAAGTGCAAGGTGTCTGGTGATGGTGGCGTAGGCACATCTAAGCGCGGACGCCACGTCGTTACTGTGGATTAGTCCACAGATGAGGATGCGTCATTATCTGTGACTGCGCGAGATACTACTGAGACCTCCTCTCCAAAGTAAGTAACAATGTCAAGTTTCTTTGTCTCTCTCTTTGTTTTTTTTATCATTGATATAATGTCTTGACTTCTTGCTCTTTGTATGTAGTGACGAAGCTACAGGGGGTAATGCAGCGCATGTTGAGCAGTCGCCACCTAAGGTGAGTCACCCTCAGGTGGAAGAGCCTTCCAAGGCAAGTGAGGAGATGTCAGCAGAGGAGCTGATAGAGGAGTTGAGCGTGGCTGCTGTGCGCCAGGCCACATTGGTTGCTCAACTCAAGGCGCAGTACACTGGTGAAGGTAGCACCAGCACGTAAAAGGATGAGGAGATTACGTCGCTAAGAGCGCAGTTGGTGAGTGCTCAAGCTGCAATAGAGTCAACTGTTGCACACTCTACGAAGCTCGCAGATAAGAGGGTGTCGTTGCTGGCCCAGTTGAGCCATGAGCATGATGCCTTTGAGCAGTACAAGTCTACCTGCTTGTGGGGGTTGAAGTACCTGCAGGAGAATAAGAGCAAGCATTTTGCTCAGTTGGATGACTTCCGCAATGCTGTAGAGGACGCCTTGGAGAGAAAGGAGGGTAAGCTGCGCAAGCTTAGCATTGAGTACGATGAGGAGTTGTACCCTCACTTAGTATCTGCTGTTGCTGAGCGCAGGTACTTAGTTCCTATTGATTTCTTTTTTCCAGCTTTCTTCATTTAATTCCCTTGAAAATATTTGTCTTATCATTGGGGTGTTGTTTTATTCGTAGGTGGCTGATCAGCCATGGTCTTCGCTTGGTTGCTATGGGCACGCTAGAGTCCCCAGAAGTTGTTGAGGCTTTTGGGAACATCGTGCAATGTGCCTTGGCATGTGGCAAGGCTGAGGCCATGGAAGAGCTGCACAAGGGCAATATGCTGATGGTGCCCCTCGCAGAAATGCCAGGCTACGTTAGTGATGGTTATGCAGAGCTTGTTGCGGCTATGGAGAAGATGAAGATCTTCGAGTTCCCCCGCATCGCTCAACTGGAGCGTGACCAGGATTACCTCATCGGTGTGATTATGGAGGGGTTAACCCTGGCGAGGCACATAACGGAGGACGCGGAGGCGCAGCCTGACATCTTTTTGAACCCGGATAAGTCGCAGCTTTAGGTACCCGTGTTTGCTCGTCCACGCGACATGTTGAATCATTTTGCTCTGGAAAAGGAGATATCTATGAAGGCATCCTTGGAAGCCCATGCCACAAGGGTCGCAAGGAAGAAGGGTGTGAAAGGGAAAGCGATCCTGTGCGGTGTTGGTGCATCGCATCTTCCTAGATCTGATGGGATTCCTGTCAGCGTGGCGACAGTGTCGCCTGAGGATAGTAGCCTACTGAAAAGGCTTGAGGAGGCTGGGAGTGCAGCACCCAATGTTGGTAGTTCAGGGCATAGACGCACTCATAGTTTTTAGACTAGTATAGATTGACCCTTTTTGTTGTATATGTTGAATCTATCACTTGTATAAACTCGTAGTTTATAATGAAAAAATAAAGTTTGTTTTTTGTATGTACATTTGTATCATCATATTTGTACTTAGTTTATTTGTCTTTGCATAAAAGACATCCAAGAGTCAAATTGTGACAAAAAACATAATTAGAAAAAATTGTATTAAGTCCATAACTTAATAAATATATGTGAATAAAAAATTCATAAGTGTATGGATTAATTTGCAGCGTACTGCAAATACCATATTAAGGAACCAAGAGTCTTGACTCCTAATTCGTTAAACGCGTACTGTGTGCATTGTTGCGTATCCGTCGTGGGATGCGTATTGAACTTACTCCAACGTCTTGAGAATAAGGTGTTTAACGAGGATACGTGATCCAATGTTGATGGGTTTGCAACCCTCTTACTCAACGAGTTATTTATTAGGTTTACACATCCTTTCTGCCATCGTGGGTCTTAATAAATGCATGCACGCCATGTAGGCAAAATATAAATTAACAATATTGAGACATAAATAAAATGTAAGCAATAAAGTTAAATGTGTCACGGAGTTAGCTAGAAACCGCGATGTTTGATTAATTCTTGCAAGTTTTTGAAAAAAAAGACAATTCCCTAAACAAAACAAAATGTAAATACATGGACGTTTATTGAGCACTTACTAAAGTGCAGAGGTGTCTGTGCGTGGGCCGCAGCCTTTCCTAAAGATAGCATTTCTTGAGATTGCAAATATTCTATGTGCGTGGTAGCTCATGGCCATCTATATCACGCAATTTATATGCGCCTTTACCTAGTGCTTCCGTGACCTCATAGGGTCCTTCCCACTTTGATCCAAGCTTTCCTGTATCTTCTGCGTGGCTTGCATCATTGGCACGATATACAAAGTCTCCTGGCCTGAATGAAATGTTTCTGACTTTAGCATCATAGTATCCCTTCATCTTTGACTTAGCTCTTGCCTCACATATAGCAGCACATTCGCGCCTTTTTTCCAACAGATCCAAATCAATATGCCTGATACGTGGGAATCGCACCAGGCTTTACCTCTCGAGGGATCTCGAGAAGCTTACAACCCCCACCAGGCAGTGTACCTCATCGTTGTACTATAGTATAGTGACAAGTACCGGGGGATTGATCGTTCAACTAAAGAATAGTGTCGCTAGGATTAGAAAGTCTCCTAAACTAAGTCTAGAGGTGAGGGATGACCCTTTTTGTATTTTTATATTTTATAAAAGCAAGTAAAATCTCGGTTTTGGAAGAATGGGCGCAATTAGTTGCTAGCCAACTAACCCAATGAACTACAAATGCAATCAAAATAAAATAACAAAAATGAAATGAAACTAATTATACTAATGTGGTGTAAACAATGATAGGGAAAGTTGTGTTTACTTAGGTTTCATTACTCCCTAGATATCTTTTACAGGTTGATAGCTTGTTACAATTGCATGGATGACGGGTCATATTCCTTAATACTGGTCGTAGGGCCGTGTACAATATTCCCTAACTCTATTGGATCCTACTTCACTCCTATGTCGAGCCATTAGAAGCTCCTAACATGGGATTATTAGAATTCTCCGACGCATTAAATAAAACCAAAAATCATAGTACACCTCTGATCATGTTTCTTAAGACGTTCAAGCATGTTACCAATGGAAGTCTGCCAGTTTTCTTAAGCCTAACATCGAATACAATCATCCGTAACAACTATAAACAAACAATCAACCCATAATTAACATCTAGGTTTCACTACATCTAAGCAAACACAAAAGAAATCTAGCCTAGCATGTTAAATTGAAGACAAGCGTAAGATATATTCAAGCAACACATAGACATATTGATTGAATTGAAAGAGTACTTATATCAAATAGAACATGAAAGTTTCAAAGGGTTTAAACCCTTGAAAAGGCTGGAAAATTCGACCTAGGGTTTTTCCCTCAAAGTTGCACACTAATGAATAAAATTAGGAAAACTATATATAGATAATACAGGGTGACGGCGTCATGTGTAAACATGTGACGCCGTCAACTCGCCGCCTATGAAAGAAGCTCGATGCTAAGAGTAAGAATGTGGAGGTGAAGCTTAAACAATTAACCAGGACAGTCCTGGCAAATAAGAAAAATACGGTTGGAAAAATACGGTTGGAAAAGTCAAAGCAACAAATAAGAAAGATCAAAGAGGTCAACGAAGAGCCAGTTCCTCATGATTTATCTATTGTCAAATTTTGTGTACCACCTATCCCATTTCCAGGGCGTTTGAAGGTTGTGAGGAAAGAAAAACGAGCAAAGAACAACTAAAGAAGATGGAGGTGATGAGCTTACGGGAAGTAAAAGAAATTCCACATGCTAATATGGAATCAACTACAAGAGAGAATGGTATCACTTCTAACTCTTCTTCAATTTCTATTACTAACAATCTTGCTAGTTTTCCCATACAGGTTGCCAAAATTGTGGATGACATAGTGCAACCCTTGACCTCCAAGCCATGCTTATCACACCTCCCGATGATGGCTCTGTTGCATTGGCTACTGAACCAATTTTAGTTGAGCTTTCGAAGGAATTAGGAGACGAAATCTTGGACAATACCGTGATTAACAAGGAGGGAAATGTGGCACGGAGGCCAATCATTCAACCACAACACGGAGTATTCAAAACATCTAAGGCATCAACCAATCCAGGTAAGGAAAGGAGGGAAATGACACCCACTTTAAGGTATAATTTTAATTCATCATTTCCCTACCTCGTGGCAAATATAAAACCTTATGGTGTATTTTGCCACATTCACCCACACTTAATTTCAAGTGAGGGGATGAACACCCTTTTACTCAGTAAATAAGGGTGGAGTCAAGCTCGTGACTCAAACAAAAATAAGTGCTTCGTGGGAGTCACCCTATGCCTATCTTTTTATTTTGGCTTTAATTTTATTGGATTTTATGCTTGGTAGTTTGTGCGTCATTTTTGCAGGTTTTTACAATGAAGAAATACAGGCGAGGTTCTGGCGGTATTGCATTCGGTGTGCGTCATTATAGTCTGTAGGGTGAGCAAATGATCTTTTTTTAATCTATTATTAGCGTCGTGATGGTACGTCTAAGTTACCAATTTGTTTCTTTTACATGTTCATTCTTGCATAGCAATGAAATTTTCATTGTGTGTGTTATACTGGTTGTGTTCAGGGTGTGTGATCAAGGGATGTGGGGTGTCATCTCAGAGTGAGTGCAGTTATTGGGTTGAATATGTTGGTTCAGTGGGTGTGTTCACGAAACTTGTTCAGCTCGTATGTCCACAAGGTGTGTTCAGGGGCTGGGTTACCATTGGTACATATGATGCATTCAAGCAAAACTGGACTCCAGATTTCACTGGTGTCCTTACACTGCGCTTGCAGGTATGTGGTTTTTAAAGTGTGTTTGGAATTGCGTTTTTTCAAATTGCTTATCTGATTATTAGTGTTTATATATCAATTTAGTTCATCTACAAGTATGTGTTTGCGTAAGCTTGCCACCATGCGTTTATCTCAGAATCTCATAATTAATTAACCATGTTATCATCCAGCTACAACCATGAAGATATCTCTATTAACCATGTCTAACATAAGACCTCCTACACTGAATCGATATGTATATAAAATGGATACTATTTGAAGCATCTTTGTTAGAAGTTGATCACGTACTGTTATGTTTCATACATCAGTTGGAATGGATTTTAAAAATTCTAAATATACACAAGTCGAGTTGCTCTAGAAAATGCATTTAAGTCTGTTTGTTCAAGCTTTTTTATGGGTTTATTAGCTTATTAATTCCTCATTATATTTTATTATTCTTTAAGGGTTTATTGGCTTATCGAATATGGGAATTTAAATGATTTTCTTTCTTTATGTTATGCGTTATTTAGCAGGCTACATGGCTTGATGCCAAAGAAGAGAAAAGGAGAGTGGCCAAATAGACACGGGTGGTTTAAGTTAAAGCCTATATGCCATCAAAGATACAAGGATGCATTTATTATCTTTTGTTTTTAGATGATTATTGTAAAATGTTGCTCAACAATTGTCTTGTGATATTGGCGCAAAACAAATTGTAAATAATAATGTTGTTACTAACGCTTAGGTTGTTTGTGTATCGTTTTGTCGAGTATGTCAAGATTTTAACAAAAAATAATTGCATTGCGGTTGCATACATTTTTTTAGGATATATTAAAAAAAACGTCGCACAAAACCCTTTTCTCATTGATGACATCAAATAATCCTAATATTTAAGTGTCGATTTCCCCCTATTATGCTCATTTATATTACTGATTATGTGAATATATACTTTGATTCCTTTATATTTTGTATCCAGGTTACAAGTGAGCATAGGAGCTAAAGATACGAGGAAATTGGAAAGAACGTGCAAAGATAGACAAATCCAAGTATGCTGGAAGAAGCTACGGCGTAACATCATTCTCAACTACGCCGTAGCTAGGATTTCAACTGAGAAGACCAAGTCAACCATGATCAAGAGTTTACGGCGTAACCAATTGCATGGTTTACGCCGTAACAAATACAAGTCTTATGAATCCTCGGATCTGAAGACTAGGCCGTAACACAACTCTGGATTTACGGCGTAGCAGAATTAACTTACGGCGTAACACATCATTTGATTACGATGTAATAGAGTAATCTGAGATCCGAGAAATTATCTACGGCGTAACGCACATGGAGATTACGACGTAGACAGAACCCTAATATCATTGTTACGGCGTAATGATACGTGGGAATCGCACCAGGCTTTACCTCTCAAGGGATCTTGAGAAGCTTACAACCCCCACCAGGCAGTGTACCTGATCATTGTAGTATAATATAGTGACAAGTACCGGGGGATTGATCGTTCAGCTAGGAATAGTGTCGCTAGGATTAGAAAACCTAAATACTAGTTCTAAAGATGAGGGATGATTATTTTAGTATTTTTATATTTTTTAGAAAGCAAGTAAAAATCTCGGGTTTGAAGGATTTGGGCGGAATTAGTTGCTAGTCAACTAACCCAATACTAAAGATGCAATCAAAATAAAATACTAGAAATGAAAATAAACTAAATTAACTAAAGTTGTGAGCAATAAGTGGAGAAGTTGTGTTTACTTAGATTTCACTACTCCCTAGATATCTTTTACACGTTAATTACTTGTTATAGTTGCGTGGATGGCGGATTGTATTCCTTAATACCATTCATGGGGTGGCGCACTTAATTCCCCAATCCTATGAGTGCCTACTTCACTTCTATATCGAGCCGGCTAAGAAGCTCCTAACATGGGATCATTAGAATTTACTCATGCATTAAATACAACCAATAAAACCTAGTGCACGTCAGTTCATGTTTTCTAAGACGTTCAAGCATGTTACCATTTGGAGATCTGCCAGTTTTCTTAAGCCTAACATCGAAATCATTCATCCAATACAACCATAAACAAGTAATCAACACATAATTAACATCTAGGTTTTATTAGATCCAAGCAAACACA
Source organism: Artemisia argyi (assembly GCA_030686995.1). Taxonomy (NCBI): domain Eukaryota; kingdom Viridiplantae; phylum Streptophyta; class Magnoliopsida; order Asterales; family Asteraceae; genus Artemisia; species Artemisia argyi. The sequence continues at coordinate 16,912,907 of CM060683.1, read as the reverse complement.
AGATAGATCTAGCCTAGCATGATGGAATTAAGACAAGAACAAGATATAGACAACCAACACATAGACATATTGATTGAATTAAAAGAACACTTATCTCAATTACACATGAAAGGGTTCAAGGGCTGAGAACCCTTGAAAAACCTGTAAAATTCGTACTAAGTTCGGCCTTAGGGTTTCTCCAAAACTTCTCTCTTTTTTTGAATGAAAATTAGAAAACTATATATAGGAAATTGAGGCTGACAGCGTAAAGACAAAATTGGTGACGCCGTCATCTCGCCGCCAAAATACTTCTCGGACTGCCTTGATCTACTTTTGACGCCATCGCGTTATAGCATTTCCAGGCCGTCACGCATTTTACTCTTGACGCTCTACTTCGTGACGCCTTCAATTCTGTACTGGGTCATCATGGAAATTACTCTTGACGCCGTCAGATTTTTCTTCTTGACGCCGTCACCTACTGTTCCCAGCAAGGAAAATTAAGACTTTGGCGTTTTCTTCACTTTTATGCTCCAAAAACGTCCGAATTGCTTCCTTTTCCAGATTTCTCTCCCAAAGTACCTAAAATCACAAAAGGAACGATTTAGGGCAATATTTGATCAAATAAATTCAATTCCGGGCTTAAATGACCCCCTAAAAGTGGTTCATTTTTCGCCTCATCATATACCCTTACACTTGAGATTTGCTTGCCCTCAAGCAAATGCGCTTTTATTCTACTTAAAAGACAAGTTAGGGGTCATTTAACACTAATATAAAAGTAATTATAACAAATAATCGTTCCACTAAAGACCAAAGACAAGCACGGAGGTCATACACTAGCACCTCACAAATAGTGTTTAGATACTCACATCTCTCGGGTGTAATAAAGTATAAATTACAATATGGAAACGGAAGATATCTCTCACTACCTGTCATAGCAAAAATGATCCGTTTTTAGGGGGTCATTTAAGTCCGAATCCGAATTTATTTGATCAAATATTGCCCTAAATCGTTCCTTTTGTGATTTTAGGTACTTGGAGAGTAAATTCTGGAAAAGAAGCCATTTTGGACGTTTTTGGAGCATAAAAGTGAAGAAAACGGCAAAGTCTCAGTTTTCCATGCTGGGAACAGTAGGTGACGGCGTCAAGAGTAATTGCTTGACGGCGTCAAACCTCAATAATAAAATCCGAGAGTTCATGAAGGCGTCAAGAGTTTTCCTGACGGCGTCAAAACCCAAGAATAAAAATCCGTAGTTGATGACGGCGTCACACACAGAGCGTCAAGAGTAATTTGTGTGCGGCCTAGGCCTTGACGGTGTCAGAAGCAGATCAAGGCCGTCCGAGGAAGTATTTGGCGGCGAGGTGACAATCCCTATAGTTGTGCTGGGCATGGTGTAGGAGGAGATAAGAGCTCATAGAATTGGGGAGTTATGTATGCCACCCCATGAATGGTATTAAGGAATACGATCCGTCATCCATGCAATTATAACAAGTAATTAACGTGTAAAAGATTTCTAGGGAGTAGTGAAATCTAAGTAAACACATTTTCTCCAATTACTGCTCACAACCTTAGTATAATTAGTTTATTTTCATTTTTAGTATTTTATTTTGATTGCATCTTAGTTTTTGGGTTAGTTGAATAGCAACTAATTCCGCCCACTCTTCCAAAACCCGAGATTTTAATTGCTTTCTAAAAAATATAAAAATACAAAAATAATCATCCCTCACCTTTAGAACTAGTATTTAGGCTTTCTAATCCTAGCGACACTATTCCTAAGCTGAACGATCAATCCCCCGGTACTTGTCACTATACTATACTACAACGATCAGGTACACTGCCTGGTGGGGGTTGTAAGCTTCTCGAGATCCCTCGAGAGGTAAAGCCTGTTGCGATTCCCACGCATCAAGTTTTTGGCGCCGCAGCCCGGGGAATAGTTATTGTCTAGGTTAGGATTTCTTTTTATTAGGTCTACTTGCTAGATTCCTTTCTAGTAAGATTTTATTTTTTATTTTTAGGTCTTCTTTAGTCTATCTCTTTCTTTGTGTGTTTGTTCGTAATTTCCATTGACTCTTCCGTTCACCATTATGGAGTACGTGAATCCACCATACCACCAACCACAAAGGCCATTCTACCCTTTTGACATCTCGAATTTCAAACAATATCGAGATGAACCCATATATGATGCATGGACTCGTTTTAAAATTTAACTTCGAAAATTCCCTCATCATAGTTTCTCTTTAGCATCCCTAACCCAAACCTTTTACTATCGTGTCAGCCGATGTGACCAAATGTGCATTGATGATTTGCCAATGGGGTCCCTAGGGAATTAAGTGCTGAAGAAGCATGGGATACCATAGAAGACTGTGCCCAATATTATTATAGAGTAGACAACCCAACAAACAACATCACAAATCAATCAAAAACAAGTTTGAAGGAGCAAACAGGAAGTTTGTTTGGGGATGATTACTCAGGGATACCTATGTGGATGTCACCTAAAACCATAGTACAAAACAAACACATAGGTAATCTAGATACAATGGAGGATGAGGTGGATAATCCAAGCCCACAAAGTACCCCACAAGTCCTACCATCATTTGAGGCACATACACCGCCCGTGACTTACCCGGAAGAAGTAGAAGAGACTATAGGAACTCCAATTGAAGTAGAACCCTTGGACCAAGCACCACTAGAGGATATAGGTTTGAACACTTGTAGTGATGACCTTACTCCTAGTTCTAGGGAAGTTCTTAGTTTTGATGAAACGGAGCCTCAACCAGAACCGTTACCTAATCTTCCATCCTTGGATGAAAATTTAGGAATTAAAATAGGTTCCGATCCACCCATCAAACCTTATAGTCCGGGTAGTCTTAGGATAAAGGTAGTGGACTCTAAGCCTTGTATAGAGGAAGCCAATATAGGAGTGGAAAATGACCTTACATGCTTACATCACCCATTTATGATTGATCGTAAGAAACATTATGGGTTTAAACCGGGTTTATTAGGTCAAGATGGATCCCCAACTAGGAGCCTCTCGAAGTTGATAGAAAATGATCCATTTCTAGGAGAAAATCTTAATCCACCCATTAACCCAATTGAATTAGGTAAGGTTATGATGATAGGAGCACACCCGTTTGAGCATATAATTCATCCACCACTCTTCTCTCACGTGGCGTATTTCCACCCTAAGGGTGTGTATCGCTACTTTCACCCGCACTTAATCCTAAGTGTAGGGAAAACCTCTCCTATTTCCATTAAATAAGGGTAGAGTCAGGCTCGTGACTCGAACAAAAACAAGCGCTTCTTGGGAGGCAACCCATGTTTTGTGTGTTTTTATTTGTTTGTTTGTTTGATTTTATTTGCTTCCGTATGCATGCTTAACTTTTATTGTTGGTTGATCATGTTTCTAAACTAAAATGTGGAAATACTTTACTTTGTTGTTTTGGCCTAGTCTTAACTCCACCTAGAAGTATTTTTGCAAAAGATAAGTGTAAGGGGAAACCCCAAATATGTTTTTAAGAAACAAACCGATCATGATTCTCCACAATAATAAATGAGCATGTATATTCGTATTTGTTAGAGTCAAATGCTTGTATTGAGTCATAATGAAGTTTTGCAGGATTTTCCAGGAAGTAGGACCAAGTTTTTCCAGAAATTTTCCGGAAACTTAACATAAGAATTTCTGCAGGTCCATTCTGACGGCGTCAGAGTTTTACTCTTGACGGCGTCAGGAGTTAAAAATCTGGAAATTTTACCGGTTTTGTTTTTCTAACGGAGTCTTATGGTTTTTGTGAATTATTAAGTTTTATAATCTCCAGGAGATCTGCAAACTTCATTCCACAAGCATTATATCTTACTTTGTTTTCTAGGATTTAGTAACTTATATAGGATGCCGCCGATTTTACGCGAGGTTATCTTGTCTATTTTTGTCAGGATTTACAGGTTATGTTCGACAAGGAGATGATTTATATTCTGGAAGGGAAGCTTTGATTGTTCATTTTCTTGGAGGAAGATCTAATCTGGCCAACCTATAATCCATACCGAGCGAATCAGGGGAGTATTTGATTTCATTCTTTTTACTTTTTCACTTTTACATTCTTTACTTGAACATTGGGGACAATGTTCATCTTAAGTGTAAGGGGAGGGTAAAAAGATGATACCTTACATATGCACTTTCGCTTGAGTTTGTTTTGTTTGATAGTAGATGTGTAATAAAACTATGAGAAATACTTGTTAGTGCAATTTTAGCGCCAAATTTAAAATTTTTTACAACATTTAGGAGTGAAACTTTAGCCATAGCAAGCGTCTCATGGATAGGAGATTGTATGACTAGCACAAAACCGTATATTCAGAAAAATTTTCCACCCAAATATGTGAGGTTCGCCTTTTGATTTGATAGGAAAAGCATTCATTATTAGTGCTTATGAGTGTACCGGTAGCATTTAGATTCTAGAACTTGCGTTAGTGATGCATCCCGAGACCGCTAGTGAGACTACATTCGTGTGGTAGGATTTACTACATGATAAGAGGCATTAGGATCACCCTTGTGTTAAACCCGTATTATAATTACTTGACCATTTAAGTCATATTACTTGACTAGTTAAGTCAACTAATTTTTCCAAACACCTTAGCGTTGTACTCATTTTTAGTACACGAAACCCCTAGTACACCCTTCCGAGCCTATCTTTTCGTTTATATCTTTAAGCATTTTACTTAAAGGAAGAATTTGTTACACCCCACTTAAATGTACACCCAAATCGCCTTAGCCTTCCGTGTATGCGCTCATTTTTAGTGCATTATTGTTATTTGTTAAACCCTAAGTTAACTTTCTAATTGATTACATGGTTGCTAAGTCGAGTCATATCCTTGTACATATTGTTTTGGGACGATTGGGACTCATGGGTAAGTACTTATTTATGGAGTAATGGGGAAGAACATCACTTATTACCCCCATATGTACGTTAATCTTAAAAGTGCTCCAAGTGTTTTGATTTTCTTAATTCGAGTCGTTAGAATAGTTTAATGTAAAGTATGTAAAGATTCAAGTGTAAGGGGAATGTTCATTCCCTATGATGTATTATTTTGGATGGTAGGGTAAGAGTGTATGCAAAAAAAAAAAAAAAAAAAAAAAAAAAGAGAAAAAGAGAAAAAAACATACGGACTACCATCCCTTTTTATTCTATGTTCATTTTATGTTTTTGTTATTTTTCATTTATTAGCTTAAGTCGAGTCTAGTCTTGGCTTAGCAACGCCATATTGTACATGTAATTAACTAAGATTGTTAACTCGCCACCAGTAAAACTTCCTTTATCCAACAAAACCGTGTAATTCATATCCCTATACCTAACGTTACAACCCTTTAAAAGACCTCTTTGATAGTTTATCCTAGGTGCTTACGCCATGTGGTGGAGGTTTGATCCTTTCCCAAGCCTATGGTAATCTATTTTGCTATGACAGGTAGTGAGAGATATCTTCCGTTTCCATATTGTAATTTACACTTTATTACACCCGAGAGATGTGAGTATCTAAACACTATTTGTGAGGTGCTTGTATATGACCTCCGTGCTTGTCTTTGGTCTTTAGTGGAACGATTATTTGTTGTAATTACTTTTATATTAGTGTTAAATGACCCCTAACTTGTCTTTTGAGTAGAATAAAAGCGCATTTGCTTGAGGACAAGCAAATCCCAAGTGTAAGGGTATATGATGAGGCGAAAAATGATCCGTTTTTAGGGGGTCATTTAAGCCCGAATCCGAATTTATTTGATCAAATATTGCCCTAAATCGTTCCTTTTGTGATTTTAGGTACTTGGAGAGTGAATTCTGGAAAAGAAGCCATTTTGGACGTTTTTGGAGCATAAAAGTGAAGAAAATGGCAAAGTCTCAATTTTCCATGCTGGGAACAGTAGGTGACGGCGTCAAGAGTAATTGCTTGACGGCGTCAAACCTCAATAATAAAATCCGAGAGTTCATGAAGGCGTCAAGAGTTTTCCTGACGGCGTCAAAACCCAAGAATAAAAATCCGTAGTTGATGACGGCGTCACACACAGGGCGTCAAGAGTAATTTGTGTGACGGCCTAGGCCTTGACGGCGTCAGAAGCAGATCAAGGCCGTCCGAGGAAGTATTTGGCGGCGAGGTGACGGCGTCACATTGTTTGTCTTGACGCCGTCATCCCTATTTTCCTATATATAGTTTTCTAGTTTTTCACATTTAAGAAGAGAAGTTTTGGGAGAAACCCTAAAGACGATTTTGGTGTAACTTTACAGGTTTTTCAAGGGTTCCAACCCCTTGATACCTTGCATGATTAATCAAGATAAGTGTTCTTCTAATTCAATCAATATGTCTATGTGTTGGTTGTCTATATCTTGTTCTTGTCTTAATTCTATCATGCTAGGCTAGATCTCTTTTGTGTTTGCTTAGATCTAATGAAACCTAGATATTGATTATGTGTTGATTGCTTGTTTATTCTTGTTGTGGATGAATGATTTATATGTTAGGCTTAAGAAAACTGGCAGATCTCCAAATGGTAACATGCTTGAACGTCTTAAGAAACATGAACCGAGGCGTACTAGGTCTTTATTGGTTGTATTTAATGCATGAGCCACTGTTTACAATCCCTATAGTTGTGCTGGGCATGGTGTAGGAGGAGATAAGAGCTCATAGAATTGGGGAGTTATGTATGCCACCCCATGAATGGTATTAAGGAATACGATCCGTCATCCATGCAATTATAACAAGTAATTAACGTGTAAAAGATATCTAGGGAGTAGTGAAATCTAAGTAAACACATTTTCTCCAATTACTGCTCACAACCTTAGTATAATTAGTTTATTTTCATTTTTAGTATTTTATTTTGATTGCATTTTAGTTTTTGGGTTAGTTGAATAGCAACTAATTCCGCCCACTCTTCCAAAACCCGAGATTTTAATTGCTTTCTAAAAAATATAAAAATACAAAAATAATCATCCCTCACCTTTAGAACTAGTATTTAGGCTTTCTAATCCTAGTGACACTATTCCTAAGCTGAACGATCAATCCCCCGGTACTTGTCACTATACTATACTACAACGATCAGGTACACTGCCTGGTGGGGGTTGTAAGCTTCTCGAGATCCCTCGAGAGGTAAAGCCTGTTGCGATTCCCACGCATCAATAAATCATCTTCTTGTCATACATAACCTGTAAATCCTGAGAAAACAAACATGACAACCTCGCGTAAAATCGGCGGCAACCTACGTAAGTTACTAAATCCTAGAAAACAAAATAAGATATAATGCTTGTGGAATGAAGTTTGCAGATCTCCTGGAGATTATAAAACTTAATAATTCACAAAAACCATAAGACTCCGTTAGAAAAACAAAACTGGTAAAATTTCCAGATTTTTACACGTGACGCCGTCAAGAGTTAACTCGTGACGCCGTCAGAAGTGACCCGCAGAAATTCTTATGTTAAGTTTCCGGAAAATTTCTGGAAAAACTTGGTCTCACTTCCTGGAAAATCCTGCAAAACTTCATTATGACTCAATACAAGCTTTTGACTCTAACAAATACGAATATACATGTTCATTTAATATTGTGGAGAATCATGATCGGTTTGTTTCTTAAAAACATATTTGGGGTTTCCCCTTACACTTATCTTTTGCAAAAATACTTTTAGGTGGAGTTAAGACTAGGCCAAAACAACAAAGTAAAGTATTTCCACTATTTAATTCAGAAACATGATCTACCAACAATAAAAATAAAGTATGCATACGGAAGCAAATGATAAACAAACAAAATAAAAATCACACAAAACATGGGTTGCCTCCCAAGAAGCGCTTTTCTTTATTTACGAGTCTTGTAGCTAGACTCAAGGTCATGGGTTACCGTGTATCGCTTATGCTCACATACCCAAGCGTGAGCCATCTAATGGTCGCCTCATCTTTCTTATACTCATCTCCTAACTCTAGACATCCACGATAGTATCTTTTATTCTTTTCATGAGTATACTTAAGCCCTTTTCTCTTATCATTCTCACTTAGCATTTCTATGGGCGGATACCTACTACACTTCTCCATGGAAAAATCCTTGAACCTAGGGTGTGTGCGGGGCATTTGATAGACAAAATCTTCTTCCCCATCAGAGAATGTAATTAACCCTTCTATGAGTTTTTCATCAAGGTTGGTCAACCGTTTGAAAGGTTTTCCAAACACAACTTGGGTCAACTTATCATCAATAAATTCTCCTAGATTCTCCATAACCATGAATTCAACAAGATAAACCAAGCTTCCTACAAACACATGCAATGGTATTGCCCTAGCAATAATGTTTTCTCCTTTGTATTCTAACTCATCTACCATGATTTTATTGTATTCATTACGCGAGATTATGTTCATTGGAAGAGATGAGTTAAGATAGGCGTTAAAGCTCTTGAATCCGATCTTACAAGGAAATTGCATGTTAAATGAACTATCACACTCAATCCTGGTTCTAGGGTCGACATACCTAAGAGGGTTTATTTCTTCCTCCATCCTATTCTCATTAATCACATCACCATCATCAAGATCCTCGTCGGAGTCTGAATAGTAAGAAGGACTAGCCCTACGGTCATCATCATGATCAGACTCCTCTAACTCAGAATTATTGTCAAAGTGGTGGTTGGGCGAGAGGTTAGGTGGGTTCTCATTCTCGACTAAAGGAAGTAAGGCTAGCATTTGGAAAATCCTACGACGAAAAACACGAATAACAGGAATCAAACGATCAATGTTATTGTTATCCATCGAAATAGTTTACGAGCAAAGGACACAAAAAAATAAGATAGACTAAAGAAACCTAAAAAAAATAAAAATAAAATCTTACTAGAAAGGAATCTAGCAAGTAGACCTAATAAAAAAAGATTCTAACCTAGACAATAACTATTCCCCGGGCTGCGGCGCCAAAAACTTGATACGTGGGAATAGCACCAGGCTTTACCTCTCAAGGGATCTTGAGAAGCTTACAACCCCCACCAGGCAGTGTACCTGATCGTTGCAGTATAGTATAGTGACAAGTACCGGGGGATTGATCGTTCAGCTAGGAATAGTGTCGCTAGGATTAGAAAACCTAAATACTAGTTCTAAAGATGAGGGATGATTATTTTAGTATTTTTATATTTTTTAGAAAGCAAGTAAAAATCTCGGGTTTGAAGGATTTGGGCGGAATTAGTTGCTAGTCAACTAACCCAATACTAAAGATGCAATCAAAATAAAATACTAGAAATGAAAATAAACTAAATTAACTAAAGTTGTGAGCAATAAGTGGAGAAGTTGTGTTTACTTAGATTTCACTACTCCCTAGATATCTTTTACACGTTAATTACTTGTTATAGTTGCGTGGATGGCGGATTGTATTCCTTAATACCATTCATGGGGTGGCGCATTTAATTCCCCAATCCTATGAGTGCCTACTTCACTCCTATGTCGAGCCGGCTAAGAAGCTCCTAACATGGGATCATTAGAATTTACTCATGCATTAAATACAACCAATAAAACCTAGTGCACGTCAGTTCATGTTTCCTAAGACGTTCAAGCATGTTACCATTTGGAGATCTGCTAGTTTTTTTAAGCCTAACATCGAAATCATTCATCCAATACAACCATAAACAAGTAATCAACACATAATTAACATCTAGGTTTCATTAGATCCAAGCAAACACAAGATAGATCTAGCCTAGCATGATGGAATTAAGACAAGAACAAGATATAGACAACCAACACATAGACATATTGATTGAATTAAAAGAACACTTATCTCAATTACACATGAAAGGGTTTAAGGGCTGAGAACCCTTGAAAAACCTGTAAAATTCATACTAAGTTCGGCCTTAGGGTTTCTCCAAAACTTCTCTCTTTTTTTGAATGAAAATTAGAAAACTATATATAGGAAATTGAGGCTGACGGCGTCAAGACAAAATTGGTGACGCCGTCATCTCGCCGCCAAAATACTTCTCGGACTGCCTTGATCTACTTTTGACGCCGTCACGTTATAACATTTTCCAGGCCGTCACGCATTTTACTCTTGACGTTCTACTTCGTGACGCCTTCAATTCTGTACTGGGTCGTCATGGAAATTACTCTTGACGCCGTTAGATTTTTCTTCTTGACGCCGTCACCTACTGTTCCCAGCAAGGAAAATTAAGACTTTGGCGTTTTCTTCACTTTTATGCTCCAAAAATGTCCAAATTGCTTCCTTTTCCAGATTTCTCTCCCAAAGTACCTAAAATCACAAAAGGAATGATTTAGGGCAATATTTGATCAAATAAATTCAATTCCGGGCTTAAATGACCCCCTAAAAGTGGTTCATTTTTTGCCTCATCACGTAACATTTTATCAATTACGCCGTGACCTTCAGATCTGGGTAAGACTACACTAGTTACGGCGTAACACATTTCTGAGTTACGTCGTAACTCTCGAAGGCCCTATAAATACAACCCTAATTTCTTCATTTGACATACCACTTTCTCACACACAAAGTCAGAGATCGTTGGGAGCTTTTAGGAGGCCCTTCTACAGCAGCATACGGAGCCTTTCCAAGGGAGAAATCACACCGCAATCACCATAAGTTTTAGCATTTCATCATTTCATTTACATTTTGAATTCATGGCTTTTGTAAACATTACTTCATGTGTTGAATTTAATATGATCGGCTAAGCACCTTTGGTGCTAGCCTAGTTATGATTCCTATATTGTTTTAATCATGTTTCCGTACTTTTCTTAAATGCTTTTACGTATGTGCATGCTTAGTTTATCTTGAAAACCTCTTGTTTCGGTAGTTTTGAGATGCGGTAGTATCTGTTACGCTAGCTTAAATTGGAATAAGCCCCAGTTTAGTTAGTTGGCTAGAAGAATTGACCATAGAACACTAGCCTGATGGATTGTGAGGAAATGCGAGGGATAACAACTGACCATACTGCCTTGTGTGCGAATTGACCACAGGATCACCTACCGATGTTTGATGAACTCAAGAAGTTAGAGAAATGGCCTATGATCATAACAACGGGCCATTAAAGATAAGTCTAGAATGTAGTGGCACTTAATGACTCAAACCTTTCTACAGTACGTCGGCTTTCTAGCATGGGGTAGTGCCTGTGGTTCTTGACATGATTCGGGGGAGATAGGCTAGGGAACTTGACCGTATGCACCTAGTGATACATGTCCGCCCCACCTAAAGCATGATATTAGTTTAATAGGGAACATGACCATAAACAATATAGGAAGAATAATTAGGTTAGCACATTTCTCTCTTACTGCTCACAACCTTTACTTTAATTGCTTTTGTTGTCCATTTCATTTAGTTTAATCAATCAATCAATATATTCTCTTTTTATTATTGACATTAGACTTAGATATAATCCGCACCACATAGCTCTTGGGACGACCATGAAGTTACCATTACTAGCCTACACACGACCGGATTCTCTGTCCGTTAGTGCATAATGTATACCTAGGGTAGAAATGAGACTTTGTAAATAGTAAAACCTTGTCAAAAATCCTGCATCAAGTTTTTGGCGCCGCTGCCGGGGAGCTGTTTTAGGATTTATTATTTTAAGTCTACTTTTATTTCTTTTCTTTGGTTTTTCTAATTATTTAGTATGTCAGGATATAAGACTAGGAGCTCAAAACAATTTTTGGTTACACCATTTGACAATCTGGAAAGACAGTTTCGAGCAAATTAGGAACAATTCCCCTGTGCCAATTCATAATATCTTCTCATTTTATGAGTCCGAGCCTTCTGAGTCAGAATCATAGACAAATGGTGAGTATGACATTGAGGGGATCACAATGAACCAATACTTAGGCAGAACTAATGAGAGCTGCCAGAGGACTTTTGACGCAACACCCGATCAAAATGGGTATTCTATTCCAAGCCTGCTCATCCAAGAACTACATAATAAACAATTCTCAGGGAATGATGATCAGGATGTACAAGAACATGTGGAAGAGGTGCTGCATCTTTGTAGTCTTTTCAACATACCTAATGTATCTAGGTATTCGTTGATACTGAAGGTATTCCCAATATCTCTAGCGGGAACAGCAAGGAGATGGTTTCATAGGTTACCATCTGAATCAAAACAATCTTGGGATAATCTAAGAAGAGCCTTTGTGAAACAATTTTGTCCACCATCTCGAATGGCTAAGTTACTTCATAGCATCCACCGATTTGTGCAAATAAAGGAAAAAGCACTTTATCAAGCCTCGGAAAGGTATAATGAACTCCTTTACCGATGCCCAACACATGACCTTAACAAACACCAGATGGTTTACATATTATATAGAGGTCTTGATAACTATAATCGCCAATTGTGTTGATATAAATAAATGAATAAAAACGTTATTCATATCTTTCGATATCTCTATGTTTTGATAATCACAAAACGAAAACTCATCAAACCAAAGATTATGACATAAACAAGTATTTAGTAGTAAATACTCATCTTTACCATTAAATCACTTAAGGTATGAATAAACAAAGTGTCTAATGTATTACAAGATCAAAGGAACATTTTTGTTAATCACTAGATAATTATAAAATGTTACAAAACATTTTATATCTTTTGTAAAACATTTTTGGAATTAAAAGAATATGTTTTATTCATTACAAATTTGAGAATTCAAATTTTCAACCAAAAATGGCAAATCTAATCCAGAAAAATTCCCCTCACAAAAGGACAAGAAAATCCAACGTTCAGGAGGGCGGCCCCCTTAATTATACTAGGCGGCCCCCTTAATCATTAAAGGGACCGCCCCCTAATTAAGGGGACCGGCACGCTCCAGAACAGTATTTTCTGGCCCTATAAATATTGGATCATTCCACATATTTTTCTCACCTTTTTGCACTAAAAACTTTCGGATCTAAACATCCTTCTCAATCCTCTAAAAATCCTTTGATCTTATATACTTTGATCTTTGTTTTAAAGTGATTCAAGCCTCAACAAACAAGTGCAAAGAGAAGAATACTTCTACTAGAAGTATTACAACTTAGTATCATCTTGCTATCTAAGTTGTTTGGTTGTTTCATCTTGTTGATCTTTCATATTTTGGTGAATAAGGTGTATGTATTAGTTTGCTAGATTTAGTTGTAGAATCTAGAATTGTTGTAAGTGTGTAGTGGAAGTTGAAGTAAAGAAGTAGTGTTGGATAATAGTGAAGATAGGAGAGAGTGGCAATAGTGACTAGTAGTGAAGAAAGTGAAGCTTTCAAGTGGAGAAGACTTGAAGAAATTAGTAGATTGAAGTTGTGAAGACTCTATTGGCTTGAAGGTGCAAAGATATTATTGGCTTGAAGTTGTGAAGATATAGGTGCTTTGAAGTTGTGAAGTTGCAAGACATTGAAGTCGTGAAGAATTTTGTGAAGGCGTGAAGATACTCGTGGTGTGAAGACATATTGAAGAAGTCAAAGGTGTGAAGAAGTTGTGGTGTGTTATTTGGTGTGAGATTGGTTCTAGCTACGATTAGAACTCGACATCTTGCTTTGTGTCGTTAATTGGTGTAAGCATTTGGTGTGTACGGTTTTCTCCGCCATAAGGGAGGTTATTGACTTAGTGAAGAAAACTCTCGAGTTCGGTGCTCGGGGAGTGGAGTAGGGCAAGGAAGGTGTCCTTGTAGCCGAACCACTATAAATCCTTTGTCTCTCGGTTTGATCTTTCCATCCCTCATTCTTTACTTGTTTACTTACTTGCTTCTCGTACATTATTATCATTATTGTGTGTTGTGCATATATTGGTTTCACATAAAGATCAAACTAGGTTCCATTCAAAACATTAATTATACATTAGTAAATTAAAAGTATATAGAATCATTAAAACACACACACACACACACACACACACACACACACACACACATATATATATATATATATATATATATATATATATATATATATATATATATATATAAATACAAACTTATATTTAAGTGAGATATATGAAATTATAATTTCTATTCAACACTTTAAATAAGTAGTATCTATGTGACATATGTGAATTAATTTGTATCTATACTTAAGCTTCAAAGGTTTTTACAAATTACCATAAATTCTTTGAAAGTAAATTTTTATTAAACGAAAAAGACGCAAAACTATTCAACCCCCCCTTCTAGTTTTTCACAATTGGTATAAGAGCCACGTCTAACAAGATTTTTAAAATAGATTGTATTTTAAAACTTGTAACGATCTATGGAATTTGAAAAATATGTAGAAGGGAAATTTGCACAACAACCACCTTTATTTGAAAAAGATCATTTTCTTGAATGGAAAAACAAATTTGAAAATTATGTGAAATCAATAGATCTTGATCTTTGGTATATCATTTCAATGGGTGATCTTAAACCAACCAAAATAGATTTTGAAAATCAACATAATAATCTTCAAACTAAAATTGATAAAAACACTAAAGCCAAATTACTTATTTTCAAAACTCTACCAAGAGTTAAATATGAAAGATTATCTCGTTGTAAAACGGCAAATGATATTTGGAAATGTCTTTTAAAGATTCACCAAGAGAAATGTAAAATCAAAGATGATAAACTAGATATTGCACAAGAAATAGTTAATCTAGAAAATTTAGTAAATAAATATTTAGTTGAAATAAACACATGTACTACTAGTTCAAATGTGATCATTGAAGGTATCTACAACGAAGAATACATGAGCCAAATCCGAAGAAAGAGCGTGAATAAATCATGGTGCAACAATTGCAAAGAAGACGATGATAATATGGCTTATGAGAATATTCAAACAAATGAGAACACAAGTATTGATGGCAAGAACTACATGTTTCTAGATCCAAGTGAAACTACAAACAAAACATGGAGCGACATGGAAAATGGAATTGATCACCATATAGGATGTGAAGAATGTACAACTACAAATAAGATACAATCCAAAACCAAACATTTTTGCTATGATCAATTTATATTAGAATTTTTAAAAATGGAAAACAACTTCAAACATTTTTGCAACATTGACTCAAAAATTATTTTTAAGAACGAATTTTCAACATCCGCTGAAAACAACTTTGAAAAAGAAATCATTTTAGAAGATAAAATGTCTAGACTTAAAAGTAATATTGAAATCGATCTTGAATGTAAAAAATGTCGAGACTACAAACATGAAATTAAAATGGAAAATGAAAAAGCCAAAACATTGGCAAAGTTCGAAAATAGTTCTAAATCTTTAAAATATCTTCTCAACATTCAAAAGCCATTTTATGATAAAACCGGCTTAGGATTTATCGTAAATGATCCTTCAACAAATGTATCAAAACAAATAAAATTTGTTAAACCTAGTGAATAAATTTAGAACTAATACTATTAACATTCATTACTTATTACTCTAGTCAAGAAAGTCATTGTTTGTTAATTAAAACAAACTATTGATGAATTCTTGTACTTATCGATGACATCCCCATCATGTGCATTCAAATGCAATGGATGTTCTCATCTAACCAACTAGGACCCATGAGAATCTGGGTACCAAGTTGTTTATCTTGTTTAGGTAATTAACGAACGAAGAGCCTATTACGTGTTGATTTACTCATCTCGCTCTATTACCTTTGACGGATATTGGTTTCTATCACGTCGTTTCACATTCTGCTAATGTTTCGCCTATGACGTCGTTGCGGGAATCTTCTTGTCTCGGCATTTTGTTCTTCACTCTTGGAGTATTGGTATCATGGTGTGTCCGTTACTATTTCAAGATGAAGCCTCCTAAGTACTACTTCTATTAGCCTTCACGACTTGTGATGATTGGTGTGATCGATTGAGCATCTCGGATCCAGTTCCCATGATTTCTATTCATGGGAATATTACTTGGCTACTTCAACATGTTTTGGACTAACTCTTAAGATTTCTTCAATCAACGTCATGCCCACTCTTAAAGAAAAGCTGGACCTGAGATAAGTTTTCTTTTCAAAAACTTGCCAATATTACATTATATTTTAGAATGTTTTAATTAGTATGTGAATATGATTTAACTTATAAGTTGCCATGCTTTTAGATCATTAACACTAATATCTACATACATGATATTAGCATTATAAACCTTCTTGTTGTTTAATCGATTATCATTCTTCTTAATCTTCTATAATCTATAGTAGAACCTTTCCACTTTATATATATGATCTTACTAGTTGCATAAATAGATGTATTATAATTGAGACTTTTTGCAACTTGATATTATGATGTTATTTGTATACATACATACATACATATATATATATATATATATATATATATATATATATATATATATATATATATATATATATATATATATATATACTAGTTTTCGAAGCCCGCCCGATGGGCGGGCATGACTTATAATTTTTCTTGTGATGACGTTACTTAACGGAATTTCATTTTTTAATGACGGGAGGGTTTTTATTTATTTATTTATTTATTTTAATTGTATTAGTTTACGTTATTTTTTTAATTAAATGTAAAATTGACGTATATTGGCATGACTTGTGATATCGTTGAAATTTATTAGTTTATAAAAAATAAGATATAAACGTACCAATTTTTAGATTGAATACATTAACAGTGAAAATAAATGATCATTAACATTTATAAAGATCCAAATTATTTATAGAGTGCATTAAAAACTTATTCTAGATAAACCATTGTCTTTAAAGTTAATATACAGTAACATATTGAGCATTTATACTACTAACCTTCCATATCCATCGTCATAGATACGCTAAGCATAATAAACCGAGGGATTAAAGGGGTCATTTAATTATTAAGCGTCAATTCAAGTTTTGTTCATCAAGCTTCAATGAGCTGCACATGTGAGTTAATAAAAAACAGCTAAAAAAGAAAAGTAATAATCCAAATTTTTGGATAACTTTGTAAAGTCAAAAAGTGAATACAATCCCTATACATCATTTTATCCTTTGAAATGATGATGAGGATGACAATGTTGGCCAGGGAGGAAGTGATTAGCGTCCTCGCAAGAATAACCGACTATGTATTTTAATAAGTGTTACTTTTTGCACATTTAACATGTTTTGACCCGTCAAGCTTTTAGGTTGCTGAAATAAGGCAGTTCTAGTGCATGCAGGTTTTCTAGTTGTCGCAGCAAATATATAACTTATGTACTTACATGCCAATTGATTTATTAGTTAGCAAGATAAGTAAGAATGGGAACTACCTAATAGTCATTCCATTCAAGGATGTCTTGGACCATTTTTGCTCCACTAATCATGTTTTCACAAGCCGCTAGAGTATAAGGAACCTGCAATTGCCATACAAATTTAAAATATTTAATAAATTAAGATTTATATTCAACAATCTGCATTGTTGTAGCAAGTACGAAAACATTTGGTAACTTTGTGAAACTCTCTAATTTATTGTTGTAGCAAATACAAAAACAATTATTTGAAACTGATAGCTAAATAATCATAAGCAGAAAATCCAAAAATCAGATTTAACACCCCCAAGTACACATTGTATCTTTATAAGTGGTACACTTTATATTTTATCTGTGACTAAATCACCATGTTATCCAACTATTTCCCCATCAAATACTTACTCGACAATCTACAATAGCATGTGGGTCTTACTGGTTGGGTGTGACTTCAACTGGTTGTGGCGGAACTTGTGTGTATGGCTGATTCTATGTCTGAATTGAGGCTGAGGATATAGCAGCCGAGGTTGTCCATTGGATGGAACTTGAGGTGGAGCCTGGCCCTTAACGCCCTGAACCAGTTGTTGACCTTGCATAGGGATTTGGGCTTGCGGCTGAAAGGGATGAGATTGGGGTTGAACTCGATTTTGTGACTGCCCAAAATATTCCCAGCTACTGCTACGAAATCAAACTCCAAATGAACATCCTCTTCAATGGGATCACGGTCACAGGAATAACAATTATGCAAGAATTCTTTATGTGGTTATGAAAAGACTCTGGTCAAGTTCTCTATCTGCATAGAGTCATAGACATACATTAACAATTTCAAATATGGCATGCGCACATGTAAGGACATTAGGACAAAAAAAAGCACCTATATATCAGTAAGCAGAGGGGCAAAATGTCAAAACAGTTTTCAGTTAAAACAGGTTTCAAGAGATGGTAATTCAATTAAGCATGGTCGAAGATTATTAGATCAGTGATATAGTGGCATCCTTATTAGCTCTATGTCGTCCGTCCACACTATGTCTAATGGAATCCCTATAGCCTATGGTGGTCTTTAACCACCAGGAAATAACCTATATAATCTTGTATAAACCTTGTATAATTATAAAAATTATATAATCAGCACCTGCAACAGGCGATTACATATAAATGGGTGTGTAATCAGCATGATTGATCTATCATTAACCCTAATTCATTAGCCACAAAACAAAAAGAAGTGATTAAATGAAAAGATTAGATTGATATCTAAAATATATGTGTGACGACATTAAGTACCTTTTGCATTAGTTGAACAACTCTAGTATTCCATTATAAAAAATAATAATAATAATAATAATAATAATAATAATAATAATAATAATAATAATAATAATAATAATAATAATAATAATAATAAAACTTTTTTCAATCTTCATAATAAATTTAGATATAGAGCATTTCATAAAAGGTCAAACCACATCAAAATTGCAACTTGAATCTTACATGAAACATGGGTTGTGAATGGTGTAGTTGCGGTGCACCTGGGTGCTGTTAACCGGCATTAGTCTCTATTGATAGCATTGCCTAAAAAATATTACCTCAACATTATTGACATACTTACGCCAGTAAGGAACAATCCGAATATCTTCTCTGCAAAATAGATATTAAATTTATGGGTGAGCTATTGATCATTTATATCTTACCACTATATGACTTGGTAGTCTGAATATAAAAATATTTCTAGCAAAATGGCGCTAATAACAACCTTAATGAAATGTTCATACTACCTGTTACTATGACCAAATACGCTATATTGAAGCTTCTTAAGTCATTCTCCTTTATCATCTCCCCAAAGAAATGCATGAACATTATCAACACCAGTATGCTATTTGGATATGGGAACCACAACATTGTTTCAACAGGCATGACAAATTTAGCTCTATAAACCATTTATAAAAGGTAGCTACATAATTAGTTGCCTCAATTGCCCATTATCAACATAATCAAATAGCAACCATATTCAATGAAATCGGGTGTTCATGGATGGTTGACAGGTAATTTCGGCTTACCAATATCATGAAATCTGATGAGCTGCAACAACATTGATTATCATATAATAGATATACTATTAAACTTACTTAAATACTTGTATCCGATCCCCTAAAATAATCAGAATCTTCAAACGCTTGTCCATCAAAAGTGATTTTCACAACTCACAGCACCAGTTTGCGTTATACCTGTTTATATGATTCTGCTCCTTTACTTAGCGCGTAATCCCTATCAATTCATCCATCTAAACAACCCTACATAATGGCTTTTAGAATAGATAGGCCTAGAAAACATTGAACTGCAAATATAAGGATCAAGAAATTACCTTAAGATTCCAAAGCCCCCGTGAAACACTTTTCTGATGATTATGCTTTATGAGAGGGGTGAGGATCCACCGCCATCATCACTTGTCACAACCATTACTACGATCCACACCATCTGAATGTCGGCCTGGTCTTACATCATAATGGTTTGGTGAAGTGTCCAACCCCCTCATTAACCAACTGTGTTTAGGTGCTTCTTGAAGAATTATATAGCCAGACTCTTTTATCTTCTTAGTATCTCCAATATCTGGAAGAGCCAGTTCAGAATCCTTTATCTGAAAGTGTCAAAAAATATTGTTAGTGATAAACAAATATAGGAATGTGTGTAATAACCAAGTTCTTTTGTTAAGGCGATAAATCCAAACACCCCCTAAGTCTGTTTAGCAAAACATTAGCAATACATCCAATAAAGTTATACCAATCACCATATGTAATAAAACCATACACTAAATTATTACTGCAAGAGTGAAAGACCCAACAGGTGCGCCTATAGAATCAACTGGTATGAGCAATTAAACATGTGTATCCGTCACAATTTTAATTTACCCAGAGGGGCCACAAACCTGAAAAACAATTTTATAATTAAACATGTATGATGTTTCATTATATAAGAGTCACTTTGGGAGTGTTTGGCATTGCTTTTATGTTCAGGTAATCATAAACAAAGTATATGTGTCAAAAAATGTAGGTCGGCTACTGGGTCAAAATGTAACGATACCTATTAAATGTTATTTTTTTCCTATTCATATGTATGATGTTTCATTGTATAATAGTCAATTTGCGAGTGTTTGGCATTGCTTTTACGTTCAATTAATCATAACCAAGTATACATGTAAAAAAAAAGGTGGGCTAATGGGTCAAAACAAAACAATATCCAATACCTGTTATTTTTTTCCAATTCACACTCAATATAGCTCCCGTAGCTTGTAACTACAACCACACAAAGCAAAAGATATGGGACTTGGACTGTTGATAGCATATCCAGAAATGGAGGTAAATGACATACAGTTGCATAGTGGTTATGTACTGGTTTGAGTTTATATTTTGAGGTACCTGTAGTTGGGAGCCGATTCATCATTAGACTCTTGACATTGCCAATGAGGGCACCCATCTACCAACTTTTTCCATATTTCCGACATTTGTTATAGTAAAAAATCTTCTTTTCATCAATCCTTAATATGATTTATTCCGTAGTGAATCTGACTCGCTGATATGTGGCATAAAGATTAAATAGGAAATAAATTTATGAAAATTTTCTGCTATCGATCTAGGATATAGCTGTTGTGTCTCGGGGTTTGTTTCTGTTTAAGCCTTGACACTATAGATACCTGTCATTAGGTTGGATAGCTACAGCCTGTGTATCCTTTGGTGCAGCCTCAGTGGCACAATAACATGCATTATTTCCTGAACCCATAATATTTTAATGAGACTTCATTTTTTAATTGTATGATAATAGGTGTGTTCGACTTCCTAAACCACCATAACTGGACTTTCATAGCAAAATTTCAGCAATGTATGAATATCCAACATGTATATCAATCATAAGAGGTGGTAAGATAGGTAACTTGGGTAACGGGTAATTTTTATAAAGGGTCAGGTTGGCTTGGTTTGACCAGCACATATTTTATATAACAGTATTAATGGGTCAAAATTTAAAATTGCCACCTATATGTTCGTTACAAACAGTTAAAGTTTTTGCTGTATTTTATTATGTTTCATTTAAATTCACCGAGTACAATACAATATTTAGCAAAACTCAAAGCTTTCTATATGCTACTTGAGTTTGAGGGCACTATACGGAAACTTACATAGCCGTTGAACTTCCAAACAGCTTCCTCAACTTATTCGACGGATGACATAACTTTGTCATAGATAACTTGCAATATACATCTGCTTGAATATATGGAAAATAAAGAATAAAACATTAAAAAAATCAGAACATGACCTAAAAGAAAAACAATCCAAAAAATCAGTATCAAAATTACCCCTTCCTAAGGATCAACAAAACAGTAGGCTCCACCAAATAATAATTTAACAATTGTTTACCATAGCCAGGGCATTTAATATGCTTCCTTTTCTCGACTGTACAACCTTTTAAACATTCTATACACTGTGAGCAAAAATAAAAAAAACATTAATCTCCCTATCAAAACCTTTAACCCACTGCGAAACAATCGAAAAAGGCATGAACTTTAACCTAACAAAAATCTTAAAAAACATATGCTGATCCTCAATCTCCCCAAAAAACCACACTCCCAACAACTATGTCAACGCATCTCACACTGCCCATCTCATAACCATAAACCCTTTCAGCCTCTTTAACTCCAAACTCGACCCATCCCATAACGTCCTGAAAAACGACTTATACCCTTTCAACAATTCACTTGCCACTACCACAAACATAATCCCCTATAATGAAACACACAAATTTTTGAACGTTTAAAAGAGAAGAATAATTTTCTTCCCTGTAACCTCCAATTCATTGTCTGTCAAATGAAAGAAATGTAGTTGAAGTTATTTCTGTAGCACCAACAATGATTGTTATGAATCTGTAACTCCTTTCCTTCCTGATTCAATAATAAAAAAACAGGTTAACACTCGTATGTAATTATGTATATAGGCTGCGATATTTGCATATACAAATTAACATATTTAAACAATTAATATGAATGATTTGGATGCTCGGTAATACACTCAAGGTAATTATAAGGTGGCGTAGAAGGTGGTCTATGCTGTGATGGTAGTGGGGGGTTGAAGTGGCATCTGAGGCATGCTACTAATATGCAAAGGCTGCTACAATGGGTTGCTTCCAGCAGACTTTGTGGGTTGAACCACTGATGGTGGCGGGCTAGAATAATGAGGCGGAAGAGAGACATATTTGAGGATTGTGGATATGACATTGATGCTGACTGAGCATTGATATGACCTCTGTTATGCTGCATCGATTGTAAGGGATGTGAAGGTAGCGGAGGGTTTAAAGGAGACATAGATGCGGAGGGTGTAGGTGTGCTTGTTTGGTCCTATGAACTATTTTTAGATGGATCCTTCAGCTGATGGCGGAGATTAGTCGGTTATGTCATCAGCTGACATCTTTCTTCCTACAATGAAAAGTTAGTCAACTTAGTAATGGTAGAAAAACTAATAGAGGTGGCAAAGATATGCGGGTCATGTAATGGGTCAAAATGAGTTCAGGTTAAAATGAACCGTGTCAGGTTGGTTTGACCCCCAAAGACTTTGCCTCGCTCCTTTTTTATGTATAAAAATAATTATATGTACTTCAGAGTGGTCTAGGGTGTATATAAGCCAATAACGCATAAATATGCTTACTGAGATTTATGGCTCGTAGCCATCAAGTGATGAACTTTTGACAAGAGGAGACTCTTATTCATTAGATATTAAAGGTTCTACAGCAGTTATAGTTGAATCACGGGGCACTATATCATTTTCTGTTTCAATATTTTCATCATCATCTAGTGCCCACTTAATTTCTACGCACAAATCCATGCTATGCTCCTTCATAGAACTTGCAGTTACAACCATTATTATATAAACAGGTAATTTTGAGTTCAATCTCGATTGATAACCCTTTGACTGTCTCTACCCATTGAATAAAACATGTATACATAGGCTGTTAACATTAGAATTAAAGCTGCTAATTCAAATCAGCAGCTGCGAAAAGCGATCCCAAACACTGGCATATAACAGATAATGATATAGCAAAAAATAGCTTGCAACATGATAGTTATTTGCTTGTATAAAAATCCGTTATATTTGAAGTACATTCATCACTAATGATTGAGGGCATTATATGTCTGTAGTAGACAAAAATTGTATTTAGATGAAAGAGGCCCAATCTTCCGGATACCTGATGGTTTTCCACGAACAAACGTATCAACCGTAGCTCTGTCCTTAGTCCATCCATATTCAATAATCTCACAACTTGCCTTCAATACGCTTTCAAATATAGCTCCCTGGCTGCTTCCGCAAGTATCAGCCTATAAACATATTTAAAAATCAATAAAACAAATCATAAGAAAACTAAACTAATACAAAATGATATATACTTGAGCACATGTAGTGAGCACAAGCTGTTTAAACCATATAAACAAAACCCGTCACAGGTGACCTCCACGGGTAACAACAATTTTAGAGATACCATTAATTAACGAACTGAAAAGATCCTCACAAATAGAAGGTTTATTTTAAACAGTTTTAAGATTTTTTTTAAGCAAATCCATCAAAGACGAAGCAGTTTCCTTGTAAAGAAAAGAAAATTACAAACCGCAAATAAATTATAATGCCAAATATAAGCGGTTACGAACACGGTTTACAACCTTTACACATGACTGATGCGAGTAGATTTTCGATTCAATCCATTTAAAGAACACCCCTAACTGCAGCAGCAAGATGTGTCAACCGCAACAACAATATGCGTCTGCTGCAACAAAAATTTGTGTAAGCGAGTAACTTAAAAGAAACCATAAACAATCGAAAACACCCTCTTGGTATACAATCAGATCCCGATTCATGGCTCACACTATTCTTTCAGTTCAAATTTGCAAAACATAACCTTTACAAATAATAATAATAATTAAAAAAAAAAAAAAAAAAAAAAAATTAAAGTTAGAATACTAACAAAAAAAATCAAGCATTCCTCACTCTCCTGCAACCACTCAAGTTTATTTCACTGCTTTTGCAACCACTCAATTTTATATGCATACACAAAATATAACACAATTTTATCATTAGGGTTTTTACCTTTGGTGTATTAGTAGTAGTCTTCTTGATTAGTCTCACCATGCCACCATGGATGTGTGATATCAACACCTACAAACTTGTGCATCATATTATTCTGTCTAGCACAATCCTGCAAGTAATATATTGTGTTATTTTCATGTGAATTGAATAGATAAACTTGGGCCAAACCCTACATACCTTTTCAATTATGTAAATAAAGGATCTATAAAATAAAGAGCCTCCCAAGATATGCAATTAACTAATTTCGAAAGTTTCGTTTGACAGTTACCTGATTTGGCTTCTTAGGGACAAATAAAACACTTGTCATGTTGTCCAGGAGTGAATACAACCTAACAAATCATAGAAAAATTAAAGAGCATAGCTTAGATATTCATTACACACCGCCTTCATTATCCACAGTAACACATGCATGCATACATTAAATTAAACAAATTAACGAATTCATAATCATAATGAATAATATAAAATCAGTGTGTGAATGTGACCCTAAAATTATTAAAACCCTAAAATCGTGTGTGTGTGAAAAAATATACGTATGGTTTTTTAATAATGGATAACATGTTTTGTATTGGATTATTTTTGTAGAAGATTTGAAAGTTGGTTATAATTTTAATAAGGATTATAGATTTGGTTTTGCAAGATATAATCCAAAAATGTGTTGGTCTAGTGGTTATCATGTGTGCTAATGTTACAAACACTCCAAGTTCGATTCTGTCTAATGTCATTTTTAAACTAATAAGTCCGAATTTTTATACATTTAATCAATGCTTAGGTGGCTTTATTGGTGATATGATATGGTTGATGACATGGCTGAAAATGAATTACTGGGCATTGACTGGGCAATGAGGTGGCATTTTCTTCAAATGCCTCCTGTTATATATAATGTAGATATATATATATATATATATATATATATATATATATATATATATATATATATATATATATATATATATATATATATATATATATATATATATATATGAATGCCTATCTTGTATCCATGAACTATTTACTCTACCCCTTCCTATCCCGTTGCATTTAGATCATAAATATCTATCATCTCACTTTAATACCTTTAGATGTCATTAGAGATGATTATGTATGACAATGGGCTAAATTGATTCTCTTGAGCATGATAAGCTTCCATTTCAAATCCTTCACTTGCAACTCCTTGATTATCATGATCAAAACATCATGGTTAAAACTTCTCTCTTTTTGAATGAAATATTTTTTTTTTACAATTTACTTAACTAAAATTTCTTTCACAACCTATTTTAATCAAAAACAAGATTGAAATTCTTTTTATACGTTATGAAACAAAACTCAATTTGTGTTATTGTAATGCGCACTTGAATTTACTTCAAAACATTGTTGAATAAAACTAAAAACGTTTTTCTTAAAACACATTTTACTTTCTCACATATGTCATACACTTCTATTGGAAATGACATTCACAATTTCATCAAATCATCTCATGAGAATCATAGCTTGCCCATATGGACCTTGTTTGTAACAAGTCTTGAAGTCCATACAATCATATCCACCTATTTGTTACTTGTTAACAATCATCAACATGTTTGCTCTAGACTAAATGTTATCATCTTCATATAGTTACACATTTTACTTATTTGACTTATTGTCTTCTTAGTTGCATATCTTAATTGGTGAATTATTAGATAGCATGATTATTAGAAATTAATTGCCTAATTCAATTATTTCTATATCACTCTCTACATTCATGAATAGTATGCCCTATATTGCCTCAAAGAGTTGAACTTACTTGAATCCAAATCCAAAAACACAACCTTTTTGAAAATTTTCTGCCAAAAACCCATTTCTGGCATTCTGGGAATCACCAGATGGGCGGCCCCCTTAATTATATAAGGCGGCCCCCTTAATGATTAAGGGGACCGGCCATCTGATGGTCAGAGATACTGTTTTCTTTATCACTTTTTGACCCATTTCAGCCTATACTTCCCAAAATTCACAAACATATTTTGTCCCATGCTATCCCTCAAAATTTGCCTTCCTAAACCACATTTCTCATACACTATAAATACCCTTTTCCCATCATTAATGCCATCACACCCAAACATGTCATCTCCCAACAACCAAAAACCTAAGATTTCAAGAACCGCAAGGATCTCCGTCAAACCCATTTGGAGGAGGAAACTTGATTCTTGTCATAACTCAAGTGATGTTGTTCCAAGTCAACCAACTACTAAACCTCAAACCTACAAAAATGATTCATCTCACAACCTATCACCCACTCATTCCCTCATTCATGCTTCTTCTTATGATGATCATGCTCAATCCCAAAACAACAATCCCAATCTCTCAATCAATACTTCACATATTGCTCATTCAACAAAAACACCACTCACTCTTGGAGAACCTCTTCCACCCATTTCATGTTTTCATGACTACCCAAGCTCAACCATGTCTCCACCACCAAGAGTACCACCACCACATCCTACAACCTCACATGCCATTGCTATGTTGCATGTTCAAACTTTCACCCAAGACAACCATCTTGCTCCACCATCATCACCTTCCTCCGAACACTTGAAGTTTGTTGAGGAGCTAAAAGAGGCTCATGAGCTTAGTGCTATTTTAGCATTACATCTTGCTCAACGCAATTTGGATCCACCCCAATCAAGCTCACCACATAACATCAACCAAGTTGAGAAGCATGTCAACAATTGCCCTTGTTGCATCTTCCTTCAACAACAAACCATTGCTTTGAATGAGCACTTCACTTGGATTGAGTATCTTCTTACAAGATCTCAACAAACATCATCACTTGAACAACATCAAAACCCTCAATCAACAAACCCTATCTCTAGCCCACCACCTACAAGTTCTACATCTCCAAACTCACCAACATCCATAAAACCAAAAGTTTATCTCCACTAAACCACCAAGCATTTTATATGCTTATGCTTCTCATTTTCAAATAAAACCTTTCAACCATTTTGGGATTCAAGAAAGTTTGGTGACACTCCTTGTTAGCACAATAGGATGCTATACTTAGTCTTAGTATTCTATAGTTATGGCTTTTGTAACAATGATTATGGGTTGACATAATCATTTTCTATCAATGAATGACTTAATATGTATCCCTTATTATCTTTTACCATGCTTATTACTTGTTGGTATTATGATATATGTGTTTGCTTTTGCTATGCTTGTGCTTCTAATATTTTTCTTGCAAGAATTCCAATTCTCGAACCCTTGGTACCCTCAAACGAGGGGGAGCTTACATCAAGGGGGAGCTTACTTCCTTTTGGCTTAAACCTTTTTGATTTTACAAAAAGGGGGAGAAGTGAATATAAACTCACTAAATACTTGTCTAAAAAATTAATTTTTGGATTTAATGAGTTTAGGTTTTGTAATCATCAAAAAGGGGGAGATTGTTGATATAAATAAATGACTAAAAACGTTATTCATATCTTTCGATATCTCTATGTTTTGATAATCACAAAACGAAAACTCATCAAACCAAAGATTATGACATAAACAAGTATTTAGTAGTAAATACTCATCTTTACCATTAAATCACTTAAGGTATGAATAAACAAAGTGTCTAATGTATTACAAGATCAAAGGAACATTTTTGTTAATCACTAGATAATTATAAAATGTTACAAAACATTTTATATCTTTTGTAAAACATTTTTGGAATTAAAAGAATATGTTTTATTCATTATAAATTTGAGAATTCAAATTTTCAACCAAAAATGGCAAATCTAATCCAGAAAAATTCCCCTCACAAAAGGACAAGAAAATCCAACGTTCAGGAGGGCGGCCCCCTTAATTATACTAGGCGGCCCCCTTAATCATTAAGGGGACCGCCCCCTAATTAAGGGGACCGGCACGCTCCAGAACAGTATTTTCTGGCCCTATAAATATTGGATCATTCCACATATTTTTCTCACCTTTTTGCACTAAAAACTTTCTGATCTAAACATCCTTTTCAATCCTCTAAAAATCCTTTGATCTTATATACTTTGATCTTTGTTTTAAAGTGATTCAAGCCTCAACACACAAGTGCAAAGAGAAGAATACTTCTACTAGAAGTATTACAACTTAGTATCATCTTGCTATCTAAGTGTATGACCTTAGATATATCAACTTTATCACAAATATAAGCACTAGATGAAGCAAAGATGGTGACTTGATGCAATATGTGTGGCGTTAATATGAGAGAAAAAGAGTATAAAGATGAAGAGAACTTTTATTAAAAAAACACACACAATACACACACAAGCACACCTTACAAATGAGAGGTAAGGTGCCTTTTATAGTTCCATACATGATGCCTTAAGAGGCTTTCCATGGGCTTGGGCTTGGACTTGGTTTACATGGATAGATAATAAGGCTTATGAAACATAGCACATAACATATTAGCTTGCCAAGTCCAAAGCCCAATGACTAAACTATTACTAATCTTAACAAATGACACAAAGTTATATTATGAGAATGACCATCACTTCTATATATATTTTTTAATGCTAACAATCTCCCCCTAAGGGGTGGTCATTCGAATGATGCTCCACGTGATTAGGTCTTCCGTGTTCTTTGTCTTTAACTTAGTGTGTCATTGTAGAATAGTCTTTAGTCTTTGTTCCTTCATGCTTTGTGATCTTTGATGACTGACTTTTCATCGTTCTTTGTTCCTTTGTGATGTGGAGTTATCTGCCTTTCGTCACTTCAGCGTCTGTGGTGGTTGTTTGCCATTCCAACATGCTCATACATCTTTGGACTTTGATATTCATATGCACGTAGTTCCCTTTCTTTCACTTTGATCTTTAGTCTTTATACTTTGTAGATTCTTCTTTTAGGCGTAGAATCTTTCTTTGAACTTTGTGCTGTATAGATCTTTGATGGAGCTTTCTTTAACTTCCAGATGTATGTATGAGCATGCGGAATCTGTCGCCATGGAGATGAAGTGTCCCTGCATATAAACAGTTAGCAATAAAACATCCGGTACTTACAGATAAGAATTAGAGATCATCAACAGCATAGTGTGAAGACTCTTTCTAACCCTTACCAAGGCCGTTCCCATGTCAGATACTCCCGAGGGAGCTTACAAGACCTACTTAGTAGCTCAATGACTGGGTGAGTCGCTGGGGATCACTCCACGAATGTAGACCGTTTGAAACCACCGCGAACACTAAGCGTAACCCATAAAGAATTACCGAAGTGACCTGCTGTCAGGGCTGCTTGATGTTGACCCTGACAGGAATTTCCATTCAATCATTGAGAAACACTTGTGTGAATTCTCTCATAAATGTTCTGGCAGATTGCTAAGATCTGCGTAGGACTCTTAAATTTACATCTGGCGTCCTTAATGATGAACAACCAGTGTAGAAATATCATGTGTTCCTATGAGATCTTTTGATGAATCTCTGGGCTCTAGACTCGATAAGTGCACATTTGGTTTCCTATGCGGAGATTAGGGAGAGGTCTCCTGCTTCAATATCAACCATCTCTAAGAGAAAGGTCGATAGATTACACCGGTTCCCCGTGAGAATGAAACAAGTTCTTTTAAGAGAACTAGAGTGGTTAAGAAGTTTTAGTGCAATGCGTCACTGGGTCCATGACGTCTTGTCTTCAATACCGGTGTCACCTTAGTAACAACCAGTAGCATATGAGTTGAACCCGGTGTCTGCCCTAAGGTTGAACATTTGGAGGGCTATTTCTTTTCACCCTTTTTCATAACTTTTCTTTTTAATTCTTCAACCCCTTCTTTCTCCTTTCTCATTTTCTCCTTTTTAATCATACCTAAGGACTTCTAATTCTAATCTATTGGATTTGTCCTTGGGTATATCCCTCCGGCTCTAGCGGATCATAGGACGGTTTTACCTAACCTTAGTCACCTTATAACTCCATGACTATCCTATTGTTGCCATGAAACCATTTATTGAAAATCTCTCAAAGTGTTTATGATAATAAAACACATTGTTGTTACCACTTCGAGAGTTTTGCAATTTTGAAGGACTCCCCCTTCACATGTGCTCATGGATTTTTAAGAAATTTGCACATGCGTGAGGAGTTTGCACTTTTGAATTGATCCACTTTCAGTGAACATGACCGATTCGAGACACGCTTACATCACTAGTTAGACTAGCTTGAAATTATTACCCGTCCTGGTCAAGTCCAAAGAAAGTCTCTCGATATGGTACATTCTACTCAGACAAGTCCTATTCGAGACACGCTTACATCACTAGTTAGACTAGCTTGAAATTATTACCCGTCCAGGACAAGTCTTTTCGATTACTGACATTTTAAGCTTCATCAATTCATTGGTACTTTCTGAGTTGAGCTCTTCTGAGATTCAGTCACAAACTTTAAACATCTTTGATCACATTTTAATCATGTCTTCTCCCCCTCAAAAATAGCATATTGTGATATTTTTGATATCAACAGATTAAGAAAAGGCTTTTTAGAGAGAAAGACAGATTCATTTTGCATGAATTTGGAACAATTTTATTTTTGTACTCCCCCTTAATGATAGCATATTTTAAAATCAATTAAGGGTTTTGAGGAAGTTATCTTGAGCACTAGTTTTGAGAGATTTTGATAAATCTTTTGAACAATCTTGAAAAAGTGCTCAAGAATTCTTTTTGAAAGCGAGTTTATGCTTGAAATCTTTTTCGTTTGTTTAGACTCGAACTTTTTGAAAAAGATTTCGTCATTGAACGTACGAGTCCTTGATTTGAAAATAATCAGAAGTCATCATTAGGGTCCGGGTTTCGTACTGATGTATACGAAAGCCATCGTGAAGAAAAGTTTGAGAAACGACATGTTTTGGAAAAACATTTTAAAGAACTCCCGCTCAAGCATCTGTACATGTCCGTATCATTGTTGAATGACATTTCTAGAAACGTACAGAATATTGATTTATACGAGAGACATGTCGTGTGAAGAATATTTTTGGATTTTTTGATTTTATATTGTTTTTGTATTTTTTGAAAATTTTATATTTTTATATTTTGTTTTTGTTGGTTTTTCAAATTTTGTATTTTGTTTTATCAGCGATTTTGAAATAATTTTTCAAGAAGATTCGAGAAGACGTTCTAACTCCTCAGAGGTTAGGCTTCGCATGCCAATTCGTCGAACTAAATAGTGAAACCGTTCTTTTGGAAGGGCTTTAGTAAATAGATCGGCGAGTTGGTAATCAGTCTTAACAAAAAATAATTCAACAGTACCCTCTTCCACGTGTTCTTTGATGAAATGGTAGCGGACTTTGATATGCTTCGTCTTAGAGTGATGTACGGGATTGCACGAGATGGCTATGGCACTTTTTGAGTCACAATACATAGGTATTCTGTCAAAAGTAAGGCCATAATCTGTGAGTTGTGTCCGCATCCAAAGAACTTGGGCACAACACGCAGATAGAGACACATACTCGGCTTCGGCGGTTGATAGCGCAGTACAATCCTGTTTCTTTGACGACCAGCTTACTAGCTTTTCACCCAAAAATTGTGCTCCACCTGATGTACTCTTTGTTGTAACTTGATCACCGGCATGGTCTGCATCTGAAAATGCTGTTAGATTAAACCCTGAATCCTTCGGATACCAAAGTCCCATGTTAATGGTGCTTCGAAGGTACCGAAAGATCCGTTTAACCTATTTGAGGTGAAGTTCGGTAGGCTTTGCCTGAAACCGTGCTAACAAACAAACAGCAAATTGAATATCGGGTCGGCTAGCAGTTAGGTACATGAGAGAACCGATCATGCTCCGATATTTCTTCGGATCAATGGGTTTCCCAAACAAATCAGCACCTATTTTTGGTGAAGTGACCATTGGTGTACCAACAAAATCACAATTTTCCATTCCATGTTTTTTCAAAATCTCTATTGTATATTTAGCTTGATTGATAAAAATACCACGTGGGGATTGATGTATTTGTAAACCAAGAAAGAATTTTAATTCCCCCATCATGGACATTTCAAATTTGCTTTTCATGAGATTTTCAAAATGTTTTGAATGGTTAGGATTGGTTGATCCAAAAATTATGTCGTCCACGTAAATTTGAACGATCAAAATGTCATATTTGAATTTTTTGATAAACAAGGTGTCATCAACCGTTCCTTTGGTGAAATTGTTTTTAAGCAAGAAAGATGATAGTTCGTCATACCACGCTCTTGGAGCTTGTTTTAGACCATAAATGGCTTTCTTAAGCTTGTAGACGTAGTCTGGATGATCTCTGTCGATGAATCCCTCTGGCTGACTCACATACACTTCTTCTTTCAGAGTTCCATTCAAGAAAGTTGTCTTAATGTCCATCTGATAGACTGTGATGTTTTTGTGAGCGGCATAGACTAAGAAAATCCGGACTGCTTCAAGTCTAGCTACAGGCGCGAATGATTCCTCGAAATCTATCCCTTCTTCTTGTGGATAACCTTTAGCCATGAGACGAGCTTTGTTACGAATTACAGTCATTTCCTCATCCAGTTTGTTCTTCCACAACCACTTGAGATCAAGAACACGTTTATCAAGTGGTCGTTCAACAAGTTCCCAACTATCATGTAACAGGTATTGAAGAAATTCCTCCTGCATCGCTTCAATCCAAGGGTTTTTTGCCATTGCTTCTCGAATGTTCTTTGGTTCTTTGAGGCTGATTGAGCAAATGTAAATGCACAATTCGAGATCGGTGGCAAGTTGTCTCCTTGTCTGAACTGGCTTTGAAGGTTCACCAATAACATGTTCTATTGGATGGTCTTTTGTCCATTGAAACGTAGAAGGGTACCTTGGGTGTAACAAATGTGTGTTAGATGGTTCTTGTAACCTTGAAGAAGATTCAGCAGAGTCTGTTGCAAACGGGTTTTCAAATATTTCTTCTTCTTCTAACGCATCATTGTTTGAATTATTTGTTGGTTCTTCTTGAAAATTTGTGTTTTGGTTTTGCTCATCAAAGCTTGGTAGAACAATTTCAAGTACTGGAGTTGCTTGAGTAGATGTAGATGATGTTGATGTAGTTGGTGCTTCAGCTTCGATTGTAGTGGATGCATCTTGTGGTGGTGGTGGTGGTGGTTGATGGTTTTGAGCGGGTGCAGCGGAATGTTGATTTGATGCATTTGTCGAAGTTCCACCATAGTATTCATCAAACATTAACTCGAAGAAATTTTCCGGTTCTTGTTCTGAAGGTTTATCCGTGTTTGTTGACTGAGCTCCTTGAGGCACGAGTCCTGAACTGATGTGTCCAGAAGTCTGCTGATTTGGTGCGGGTCCTAATCTGTTTTGATTAGAAGCCATCGGATTAAGCGCAGGTTCTAGAGCAAGTCTCTCAGAAGCCATTTGTGAAATCTCGTCAAACTTCACATTCATCGTCTCCATTATCCTTTTCGTTCTTCTATTATACACCCTGAATGCCCTCGAGTTTTCTGAATATCCAATGAAGATTCCAATATCACCCTTAGCTTTTAACTTCCCTAGATCTTCTCTGTCATTCGTCGGGTAGCACAAAGCGCCAAACACGTGAAGGTAAGAGATGTCAGGTTTACGGTTGTTCACTAGCTCATATGGGGTTTTATTGAATCTCGGATGGACTAGGGATCGGTTTTGAGTAAAACAAGCAGTGGCTACACCATCAGCCCATAAGAATAGTGGTGCACTAGAAAAAATCAGCATTGTGCGAGCAGCTTCCACAAGAGTTCGATTTCTTCTTTCAACTACCCCATTCTGCTGTGGAGTTCTAACAACTGATGTTTGATGTGTAATTCCAACATCTTCAATGTAAGTTCTTAACTCCGGGTTTGTAAATTATGTGCCATTGTTTGTTCTTATAATCCTTACTGGAGCTTGAAGTAGAACTTGAATACGCTTCAGAAAGGTGATGATGATGCCTGGTGCTTCGTCTTTTGATCTCAAAAACTTTACCCAAGTATATCTTGAATAATCATCAACAATAACAAGAATATACTTCTTCCCATTAAAGCTTTCAACTCTCATTGGGCCACATAAGTCCATGTGCAACATATGTAACCTTGCTTCCGAACTAGGTACGGTTTTGGGTTTATATGATGCTCTTTTACTTTTTCCTTGTTCGCATGATGGACATAGGTGTTCCTTGGTGTATTTGAACTTAGGAAGTCTGGTGACGATGTTGTCTTTGGCTAACTTGTTGATCGTGTCGAAATTGAGATGGGATAATCTTCTATGCCACAGCCAGGACTTAGTTTCGGTTGCCCTTGTCATAAGACAAATTGGTGATGTAGAAGCCATTTGGTTGATGTCGATAGCATACAAGTTTGTACCACGATTACCAGTTAAGAGATCATCACCAATCAAATTTCTTATAAAAACCGTGTTTCTCCTGAATGCAACTTCTAAATCTGCATCACAAAACTGCCCAACTGAAAACAAGTTGTGTCCCAACCCTTCGACGTAGTAAACCCGAGTGATTAAAAAATTCCCAAACTGAAGATCTCCATAACCCTGAATAGCTGCTACATGATCATTTCCAAAGCGTACAGTTCCCATGAATTTCCAGATGAAATTGATCAGCAGCTTTAAATTCCCGGTCATGTGCTTGGAGCAACCCGAGTCGACGATCCAAAGACATATTTCGATAACCTGCCAAGAACAGAAGAGTTTGTATTTGGAAACCGTTTTGAATTTGGTTCCGTGAGGTTAGGAGTAAAATCAGAATCACACTCATAGACAGTTGCTACTTGTTTAGCTTGAGTTATTTCTAATTTGCCGTTCGTAAGAGTGAACTCTCTACCCGTTGGAATCCACATACAAAACTTAAGGTAGTTCCTAGGCATTAGACTAATAGTAGTAGACCTAAAGCGTGCAACTAATCTTTCAATAGATCTAGATCTAGCACTAGGTCTTTTTGGAACATTCTTCTGTTCAGGCGTAACATTCACATTCTTAGAAACACATTTATCATGAACATCATTAATTAAACATTTCTTGCATATTAAACAAATAGAGTCATTACATGCATTAGAACCAGTACTTTCGACGTTACATTCAGATGAATCATGTTTCTTATTACAAAGCGATAAATTCCTAGGGTGTTCTTCTACTTCTTCAACTTTATTCTTGCTACTACTCGTTGAGACAGGCGAGACTCTATTGTTCCTTGTATTGCTCCTAGGCTTTAGTCTGCTGCTCCTAGAGGTGCTTTCTAATCCTGTAGAAGTTAAGGCACACACATGAGGATTTATATTGTTGTCCTTTTTAGCATCACTAGATTCTTTAGAATTAGCCTTTATGCACTTGTCATTTGTCTTAGATGTTGAGGCAGTCGCACTAGTGGGACTAATCCTAAAAAGGCCAGGTGCTATCACTTTTGGTGTTTCGACAACCGCTTTTCTTTTATCAACAATCTTAACATTTTCACTTTTCTTAGGCATGGGTGTTGGAGTGACTGGTTTTGTCAAATCCTTTTTCTCATCGACTTTTGGAGCAAACCGTGTTCTATTGGATGGTCTTTTGTCCATTGAACTGGCTTTGAAGGTTCACCAATAACATGTTCTATTGGATGGTCTTTTGTCCATTGAAACATAGAAGGGTACCTTGGGTGTAACAAATGTGTGTTAGATGGTTCTTGTAACCTTGAAGAAGATTCAGCAGAGTCTGTTGCAAACGGGTTTTCAAATATTTCTTCTTCTTCTAACGCATCATTGTTTGAATTATTTGTTGCTTCTTCTTGAAAATTTGTGTTTTGGTTTTGCTCATCAACGCTTGGTAGAACAGTTTCAAGTACTGGAGTTGCTTGAGTAGATGTAGATGATGTTGATGTAGTTGGTGCTTCAGCTTCGATTGTAGTGGATGCATCTTGTGGTGGTGGTGGTGGTTGATGGTTTTGAGCGGGTGCAGCGGAATGTTGATTTGATGCATTTGTCGAAGTTCCACCATAGTATTCATCAAACATTAACTCGAAGAAATTTTCCAGTTCTTGTTCTGAAGGTTTATCCGTGTTTGTTGACTGAGCTCCTTGAGGCACGAGTCCTGAACTGATGTGTCAAGAAGTCTGCTGATTTGGTGCGCGTCCTAATCTGTTTTGATTAGAAGCCATCGGATTAAGCGCGGGTTCTAGAGTAAGTCTCTCAGAAGCCATTTGTGAAATCTCGTCAAACTTCACATTCATCGTCTCCATTATCCTTTTCATTCTTCTATTATACACCCTGAATGCCCTCGAGTTTTCTGAATATCCAATGAAGATTCCAATATCACCCTTAGCTTTTAACTTCCCTAGATCTTCTCTGTCATTCGTCGGATAGCACAAAGCGCCAAACACGTGAAGGTAAGAGATGTCAGGTTTACGGTTGTTCACTAGCTCATATGGGGTTTTATTGAATCTCGGATGGACTAGGGATCGGTTTTGAGTAAAACAAGCAGTGGCTACAGCATCAGCCCATAAGAATAGTGGTGCACTAGAAAAAATCAGCATTGTGCGAGCAGCTTCCACAAGAGTTCGATTTCTTCTTTCAACTACCCCATTCTGCTGTGGAGTTCTAACAACTGATGTTTGATGTGTAATTCCAACATCTTCAATGTAAGTTCTTAACTCCGGGTTTGTAAATTATGTGCCATTGTTTGTTCTTATAATCCTTACTGGAGCTTGAAGTAGAACTTGAATACGCTTCAGAAAGGTGATGATGATGCCTGGTGCTTCGTCTTTTGATCTCAAAAACTTTACCCAAGTATATCTTGAATAATCATCAACAATAACAAGAATATACTTCTTCCCATTAAAGCTTTCAACTCTCATTGGGCCACATAAGTCCATGTGCAACATATGTAACCTTGCTTCCGAACTAGGTACGGTTTTGGGTTTATATGATGCTCTTTTACTTTTTCCTTGTTCGCATGATGGACATAGGTGTTCCTTGGTGTATTTGAACTTAGGAAGTCTGGTGACGATGTTGTCTTTGGCTAACTTGTTGATCGTGTCGAAATTGAGATGGGATAATCTTCTATGCCACAGCCAGGACTTAGTTTCGGTTGCCCTTGTCATAAGACAAATTGGTGATGTAGAAGCCATTTGGTTGATGTCGATAGCATACAAGTTTGTACCACGATTACCAGTTAAGAGATCATCACCAACCAAATTTCTTATAAAAACCGTGTTTCTCCTGAATGCAACTTCTAAATCTGCATCACAAAACTGCCCAACTGAAAACAAGTTGTGTCCCAACCCTTCGACGTAGTAAACCCGAGTGATTAAAAAATTCCCAAACTGAAGATCTCCATAGCCCTGAATAGCTGCTACATGATCATTTCCAAAGCGTACAGTTCCCATGAATTTCCAGATGAAATTGATCAGCAGCTTTAAATTCCCGGTCATGTGCTTGGAGCAACCCGAGTCGACGATCCAAAGACATATTTCGATAACCTGCCAAGAACAGAAGAGTTTATATTTGGAAACCGTTTTGAATTTGGTTCCGTGAGGTTAGGAGTAAAATCAGAATCACACTCATAGACAGTTGCTACTTGTTTAGCTTGAGTTATTTCTAATTTGCCGTTCGTAAGAGTGAACTCTCTACCCGTTGGAATCCACATACAAAACTTAAGGTAGTTCCTAGGCATTAGACTAATAGTAGTAGACCTAAAGCGTGCAACTAATCTTTCAATAGATCTAGATCTAGCACTAGGTCTTTTTGGAACATTCTTCTGTTCAGGCGTAACATTCACATTCTTAGAAACACATTCAGCATGAACATCATTAATTAAACATTTCTTGCATATTAAACAAACAGAGTCATTACATGCATTAGAACCAGTACTTTCGACATTACATTCAGATGAATCATGTTTCTTATTACAAAGCGATAAATTCCTAGGGTGTTCTTCTACTTCTTCAACTTTATTCTTGCTACTACTCGTAGAGACAGGCGAGACTCTATTGTTCCTTGTATTGCTCCTAGGCTTTAGTCTGCTGCTCCTAGAGGTGCTTTCTAATCCTGTAGAAGGTAAGGCACACACATGAGGATTTATATTGTTGTCCTTTTTAGCATCACTAGATTCTTTAGAATTAGCCTTTATGCACTTGTCATTTGTCTTAGATGTTGAGGCAGTCGCACTAGTGGGACTAATCCTAAAAAGGCCAGGTGCTATCACTTTTGGTGTTTCGACAACCGCTTTTCTTTTATCAACAATCTTAACATTTTCACTTTTCTTAGGCAAGGGTGTTGGAGTGACTGGTTTTGTCAAATCCTTTTTCTCATCGACTTTTGGAGCAAACTGTGAAATTGACATTTTTGGTTTTTGAACCGTGTGTGAAACATTTGGTTTCTCCGAAGTCAATGGTTTTGCAAACTTGGTTTCCTCACCCTTTCCTTTTTGACTTTCAAGCTGAGCCCTCAAAAGATCATTTTGCTCTTTCATGTTCTTTAAGGCACGCTCATACGACAATTTGTCATACTTGCATTCTTCCTTTTTTCGATCAAGTTGTTTAAAATATGACACATTTTCTTTTTCAAGCTTTATAAGAGCATTTTCATATTTTGAAACAATTGCGGAGGTCTCAGCTCTTAGTCTTTCATCGTCTTAAACAGAATATGTTTGTAAAATGATGGACATAATATCAGTGGTCATAACAGCTTCGAAGAGAGAATCATTTAGGTTTTCCAAAACATTCATGTTTTCACGAGTATCATTAGCTTCGTTTACCAGGGATTTGTGGTCCTTGACAAAGTCGGCCATTTCTTTTAAGAAAGCTTGTTCAAAATGGATTACCCTCGCACTGATGTTATTCAGTGGGATAGTAATTTCGTTTTCAAAAACTTTTTTCTGCTCAATATGAAAACTGGAATGCCAGTTGTTAATATTGATTGTAGTTTTAGAAGCAACAATATTTTGAAGTTCTTGAATTCTCTTTTTAACGTCATCCAGAATGTCTCTAGCCTCACTTGTATTAAAAGTGTTGGTAGAAGACATTTGTTCCATTTTTGAAAGAGATTTGGAAACAATTACTTTCTTAGAAAACATTTTTGAGAATGCTCGTTTTATGGAAAACACAGATGGTTCTTTTTGTGGAACAAAAGTAATTCCCAAAAGTTTGTTCAATTTGTTGTAATCAATGGGTTTCAAATCCTTTTGTTTCATTTTATTTATGCTCTCTTCGACATGTTCTATCGTTTGCACAGAATCCCGAACGACGGGAGGATCATGTTTAGTGTAAATCACATTACCATTATACAAAACATTCTGTTCTTACTGAGCTTTCTTGAGATTACTGGGGGTGTTGTTACCAAGAGCCACTTTATGTTTCGTATGGTAAATCAGATTAGTTTGATTTGAAATCATTTTCATTGTTTGACTTGACTGACCCGACTTAACCACTAATTCTTCTAAATGTGCAATCATGTGTTCTGACTCTACGATTTCGGCCAAAAGTTTGTCTTCTTTCTTTGCAAAGTCCTTTTTCAGCTCGTCCCTTTCTTTTTCAAGATTGGTATAAGCTGATTTTTGTTTAGAAAGTTGGTTTTGTAAATCAGAAATTTCCGCGTTTAAAGATTTTATCTTTTTGAAAGAATTAACATCAAGTGTATCAAACTTGAGTTGCAATTGTTTTTCCCTTGAAACGGAATTTTGATAACCAGTTTCTAATTCAGACAATCTTTTGTTATGAAATTCAAAAGCTTTAACGTTTTCTTTGTAACTCTCAAGCTCAGCGGTCAATTTAACATTCGCGGCCTTAACATCGCGATTGACCTTTTTCACATTCTCAATTTCAATACGACAATTATTCAATAATGATTCAAACAAAGCACGTGTTTCCTCATCATTCTCAGCATGCTGTGAAACGAAGCCTCCATTATGATTCACTTCTGGAGTTGCTGAAGGAGTATTGCTACTACTTGACGTGTCCAGGAATGTATCATAAGTGGATGCTTGCTTCTCAAAATGCTGTTCCTCATGAGGAGACATATCAAATATATCATTATTGTGACATGTGTTAAAATTTGATACCTCAGATGGTACATTGGTGTCATAAACAGGAAGTGTATCAGAATCCGTGTCATACTTAGCTTCCTGAAGATTCGCCATGAATATGCAGTTCGCATCGATATCCTCTCTATCTTCCATGTCATCCATAAGAGCCATAAAATCATTCTCCTCTGCGTTCAACTGAAACCCTGCCTGAACCTTTTGTGCCAACATCACTGCTTTCTGCAAGTACTCTAGATCTTTCTTGTTCGGCTTAGTAGGACAGTTCCTTGCCATATGACCTACACCCTGACAGTTGAAACACTTAACCGGATTACCCTGATTCACATTTCCCAAATTCCCAACTACTGGAGCTGCAACATTTCTATTCTGAACCCATTGCCTGATTACCAACATTCTGACCCCTCTGATTTCCAACAAACTGACCCAACTGACTCCCTGCATACTGACCATACTGATTTGCTGCATTCTGATTCCCTGCATTCAGCATATTCTGATTCCCCATGTTAATTCCAGTAGCATATCCTTGCTGATTCCCATAAACTCCAACCATTTGGCCTCCGTTGCCCATATTGAAACTCGGCTGAGCAATCTGCTTGTTGCGAGTGTTCGATGAAATCCTTTGGTTGTTGTTTGTTGGTGTAGAATAACGTCCTTGGAATGCCTTTGACAGAAAAGCAAACGCTTGGGTCAATGCTGCAGTAGCTTCATCATTTTCAGTGAATTCTGGTTTTTGGAATTGTTGGTATTGCTGTTGTGGAATAATATGTTGTTGTTGCTGTGGGTAGAACTGTTGTTGGTAGACCGGTGTTGGTTGTTGAATGTATGATGGTTGCA
Organism: Artemisia argyi; assembly: GCA_030686995.1. Classification (NCBI taxonomy): domain Eukaryota; kingdom Viridiplantae; phylum Streptophyta; class Magnoliopsida; order Asterales; family Asteraceae; genus Artemisia; species Artemisia argyi. The sequence goes on along the minus strand of CM060683.1, from coordinate 16,871,919 downwards.
TGTAGTTGTGTGTGGAAGATGATGATGATTGTTGTGTGTTCACTGGTAGCGGTGTTGGTGTAGTAGCAATTAATGCAAGAGGATCATGATTCTTTGCCAATCTTTCTTTCCTTACTTCATTAGCCTCAGCTTGGTTTTGCTTCAAAAAGTCATAGAGTTGATCATAATTCACCTTATGTAAATCCTTTGTTTGATTGACATTTGTAACATAACGACCCCATTCTTCTGGAAGGTTATTGATGAATTTGATGTTTGTTGCAATTGTTCGAGGTGTCAACTTGTTTCTGATTAACTCATTCATCAAAGTGCAAAACCTTGTGTAGTAAGATTCAATCTGTTCACCTTTAGTGGATGTGAAATTCTCCCATTCAGTAAGAAGTTTGTTCTCAACGTCTTGTTGTCCAATCTCAGTTCCATGACATATCCTTCTAACACGTTCCCACATAGCATAAGCAGTTTCACAACTGTCGACCGTAGCAAAGATCTCCCGTGGTAATCCAAGTTGGATTAAATGCATTGCCATATCATCCGCGGCGATCTGCTTCTTGTCTTCCTCTGTGTAATCTGCTTCTGTTTGTTCACGCACGAATGGTTGAGTAGGAGGTGCTGTATTTGGATTACCTTCAGTTTGAACTTGTCGTGGCTTGAATGGACCATTTGTAATGGAGTTGATCATTAATTTACCATCAGGCTTTGTTTTGATGTAACGAAGCATGCGGCTTGTCCATGGGAGATATCCACCTTTTTCAAGCATTGAAGGTCGGTTTTCCGCACCAGCTGCATGAATATCTTGCTGAGTAGCCATTGATGAAGTGTAGATTGATAAAGTTGATTCTTGGATCGTTCCAACGAAATAGGAGTTGTGATTAGTGTAAGTTGATGCAAGTTTTTATGGTGAAAAATTTGATCTAAAACCTTAAAACCTCAATAACTTCTTCTCGGAGCATTTTTAGTCCTCGAAACTTCGCCTAAATCGATAAATCATTTAGCGTGTCGTTCTCCTCTGTCTCACTGTCGTTTTGACAGCTGATTCGTCGAAAACAGAGTTACGGTTCAAAAGTTATGGCCGTTTGAAGTTTGGTTGTCAAAAGTCAAAAACTTACGCGTAAACTCAGATCTTATGCGTAGAAAATGAATCTTATGCGTAGACAGAAACTTATGCGTAGAACAAATGTTAGGCGTAAACAAAAAGTTATGCGTAAACAGTAAACTTATGCATAAGAAAAATACTTATGCGTAAGATTAGTAGTTTATGCGTAAGCTTAGTGTTTATGCGTAAGATTTATGTTACGCGTAAGGTTTATCTTATGCGTAAGATTTTACGCGTAAGGTTTATAAACCAAACAAATCTCTCAAACTTATCCAAGCTTGAAAGATATCCAAAGTCGAAGTATTCCACAAACTTATCCAAGTCAGGGAAATACTGAGTAGTCTCTGATCGATGAAGAAATCTTATGCGTAGGATCTTACGCGTAGAATCTTTTGCGTAGAAGTTCAACTTAGGCGTAGGATCTTACGCGTAAGAACCCAACTTATGCGTAGGAAAGTGAGTTTATGCGTAAGAAGAGGGTTTTGACCAAGCTTATGCGTAGAAAAAGGGTTTTGACTTAATCTTATGCGTAGGAAGTACTGTAGACAGCTGTTTCTTGTACTATACTCAAAACTTACGCGTAGGATGACCAGAAAACTTCAAAAATTCGATTTTTTCACCCAAAAACTCCTTTTTCACTTGTTTCTAATGATCAAATCTTTCCCAAAACACTTAGAATCACTAAAACTTCAATAAAAACAACAACTTTAACACTAGAAACACGTAAAAATCAAAACTTTTTGAAGAAAAAGTACACAAATGAATGAAAAGTGTGACTTTTTTAACAAAAAACTTGATAAAAACACTCCTAAATCATTGTTAGGCGATTGATACCACTTGTATGACCTTAGATATATCAACTTTATCACAAATATAAGCACTAGATGAAGCAAAGATGGTGACTTGATGCAATATGTGTGGCGTTAATATGAGAGAAAAAGAGTATAAAGATGAAGAGAACTTTTATTAAAAAAACACACACAATACACACACAAGCACACCTTACAAATGAGAGGTAAGGTGCCTTTTATAGTTCCATACATGATGCCTTAAGAGGCTTTCCATTGGCTTGGGCTTGGACTTAGTTTACATGGATAGATAATAAGGCTTATGAAACATAGTACATAACATATTAGCTTGCCAAGTCCAAAGCCCAATGACTAAACTATTACTAATCTTAACAAATGACACAAAGTTATATTATGAGAATGACCATCACTTCTATATATATGTTTTAATGCTAACACTAAGTTGTTTGGTTGTTTCATCTTGTTGATCTTTCATATTTTGGTGAATAAGGTGTATGTATTAGTTTGCTAGATTTAGTTGTAGAATCTAGAATTGTTGTAAGTGTGTAGTGGAAGTTGAAGTGAAGAAGTAGTGTTGGATAATAGTGAAGATAGGAGAGAGTGGCAATAGTGACTAGTAGTGAAGAAAGTGAAGCTTTCAAGTGGAGAAGACTTGAAGACATTAGTAGATTGAAGTTGTGAAGACTCTATTGGCTTGAAGGTGCAAAGATATTATTGGCTTGAAGTTGTGAAGATATAGGTGCTTTGAAGTTGTGAAGTTGCAAGACATTGAAGTCGTGAAGAATTTTGTGAAGGCGTGAAGATACTCGTGGTGTGAAGACATATTGAAGAAGTCAAAGGTGTGAAGAAGTTGTGGTGTGTTATTTGGTGTGAGATTGGTTCTAGCTACGATTAGAACTCGACATCTTGCTTTGTGTCGTTAATTGGTGTAAGCATTTGGTGTGTACGGTTTTCTCCGCCATAAGGGAGGTTATTGACTTAGTGAAGAAAACTCTCGAGTTCGGTGCTCGGGGAGTGGAGTAGGGCAAGGAAGGTGTCCTTGTAGCCGAACCACTATAAATCCTTTGTCTCTCGGTTTGATCTTTCCATCCCTCATTCTTTACTTGTTTACTTACTTGCTTCTCGTACATTATTATTATTGTGTGTTGTGCATATATTGGTTTCACATAAAGATCAAACTAGGTTCCATTCAAAACATTAATTATACATTAGTAAATTAAAAGTATATACAATCATTAAAACACACACACACACATATATATATATATATATATATATATATATATATATATATATATATATATATATATATATATATATATATATATATATATATATATAAATACAAACTTATATTTAAGTGAGATATATAAAATTATAATTTCTATTCAACACTTTAAATAAGTAGTATCTATGTGACATATGTGAATTAATTAGTATCTATACTTAAGCTTCAAAGGTTTTTACAAATTACCATCAACTCTTTGAAAGTAAATTTTTATTAAACGAAAAAGACGCAAAACTATTCAACCCCCCCTTCTAGTTTTCCACAAATTGCTTGATAATCAACACACATTCCTGGAATGACTCCAGATCTTGCTTGGGAGGCGATACAAAGGATAGCTAATCATTGTTACAAGTGGCATGATGAAACCGGATTCGGACCTAAGGACAACTTTGGACATAAAGTAATGAAAACTTTCATCAAAAGTAAGGAGGAATATGGAGAATTATTCATGAGGAAAAGGGATGAACGAAATAGGAAGGAAAAGAAACAAAGGAAGGAAGAAGTTAAGAGCATAATGGGCACAACAAAGGTTGGAATCGAAGAATTAGTCTCGCAATATATTGAAGAAACCACAAAGAGACAAGAACGTGAGGAAGCTATGATGAAGACATTTGTTGAGAATACAATGGCGTCCCTTAAAGCTCACAATAACAGAATCACCAACCTGAGGAAAATAGTTGACGAATATAGTTTCGCTATTAAAAATGGCTTGCACAATTCTGCAGTAACTGAAGAAATTGTCAACACAATTACTACAGGCGTTGCAAAGGAGACTATTAGTGAGCCAAAAACATTCTCCGAAAAAGTTAAATCAAGAATATACAAAGAAAAGCTACTTCTTGATGATCTGGGAGCCCTTCCTGTTAATCTACCTTTAATTGAATCTATTAAGGATAATTCTAACAAAGTGCAATTTGTGCAGGATCTCATCAATAAAAAAGAAAGCTTGGAGGAGGTTGCATCAATTAAACTCAATGCTAGATGTTCAGCGGTTCTAAGAAACGAACTCCCACCAAAAGAAAAAGACCCAAGAAGCTTTACTCTCCCTTGTCTAATTGGTAAACTTGATATTAATAATGCTTTAGCTGATTTAGGAGCTAGTATAAGCATTATGTCATATTCCTTGTTCTTATGTTTAGGGGTTGGTAGCCTTCGACCTATCAAGATGGACATAGAAATGGCTGATAAGTCCATGCAATCTCCTAAGGGAATTATGGAAAATGTTTTAGTAAAAATTGACCATAGGACACTAGCCTGATGGATTGCGAGGAAATGGGAGGGATGACAACTGACCATACTGCCTTGTGTGCGAGTTGACCATATGATCACCTACCGATGTTTGATGAACTTAAGAAGTTAGAGAAATGGCTTATGATCGTGACAACGGGCCATTAAAGATAAGTCTAGCGTGTAGTGGCACTTAAAGACTCAAACCCATCTACCGTACGTCGGCTTACTAGTGCCTGTGGTTCCTGATAGGATTCGGGGGAGATTGGCTAGGGAACTTGACCATATGCACCTAGTGATATATGTCCGCCCCGCCTAAAGCATGAGATTAGTTTAATTGGGAACATGACAATAAACGATATAGGAAGAGTAATTAGGTTAGAACATTTCTCTCTTATTGCTCACATCCTTTACTTTAATTGCTTTTGTTTTTCATTTCATTTAGTTTAATTAATCAATCAATCAATCAATTCTTTTTTTTATTAGTGACATTAGACTTAGATATAATCCGCACCACATAGCTCTTGGGACGACCTCGGAGTTACCATTTCTAGCCTACACACGACTGGATTCTCTGTTCGTTAGTGCATAAGGTAGACCTAGGGTAGAAACGAGACTTTATAAATAGTAAAACCTGGTCAGAAATCCTGCATCACTCATCCTTCTTACCTTTACACACTATTATTGTCGTATTTTGTTACAAATAGTCATCTATCTTTTGAATTATGCTATATTAGTTATGAAGCTGCGCTTTTTTAACCCGTCAAAGTAACGACCATATACAAACCGCATCAACTGAACACGTCGATTTCAAAAACACTGCAGCGAAGCGCGGGCTTCAAACCTCGTTAGAAGACAAATATGAGCTTTGGTATTAACTTATATTACTAAAAATTATAGTTTGAAAATGCATGGTAAAAAAAAAGTACCACACTAACATGAAAATGCAAGTTTCCCTCTTAAAAATTAAACATTTTTAGTCGAGTGACCGGTTATTAACAATAATGGCAATGGGGCTGGGCGGTTGATGACGTCAAATAATCCTGATATTTAAGTGTCAATTTCCCCCTAATATGCTCATTATTTATACTTATTATTTGGATATATACTTTGATTTCGTTATATTTTGTACCCAGGTCACAAATGAGCATATGAGCTAAAGAGACGCGGAGAATGGAATGAACTCGCAAAAGATACACATATATAGTATGCTGAAGAAAGCTACGGCATAACTTCATCTCTCCATTACGCCATAGAAAGGAAGTCAATTATGAAGACCAAAGTCAACTCGGACCAAGAACTACGGCGTAACATGATTTCCATGTTACGCCGTAACTATTTAATGACTTAAAAGAATTTCCTGGAGATGGAGACTATGCCGTAACCACTTTATGGAGTTACGGTGTAGCAACGACACTGAGAGTGATCCAAGATCCAAGATTTGAGCTACGGCCTAGCCCACTTGAAGACTACGACGTAGAAGAAACCCTAACTAGAGTTACGGCGTAACCAAATATGCCAACTACACCGTAACTATTGCTAATGGATAAGATCGTTCTATGATTATACTAGCTATGCCATAACACATTCTTGAGTTACGCGGTAGCTAGTGTCGGGCCTATAAATACAACCTTAATTTCTACAGCAGCATACGGAGGCATTCCAAGGGAGAAATCACGCTTACAACACCATAAGTTTTAGCATTTCATTATTTAATATACATTTTGAATTCATGTCTTGTGTAAATATTTATTTGAGTATTATTATTAATATGATCGGCTAAGCACCTCTGGTGCTAGCCTAGTTATGAATGCTATATTGCTTTGATTATGTTTTCGTACTTTTCATAATGCTTCTACGTGTCTGCATGCTTAGTTTATCGTAGATCCTTTAGTTGTAGTAGTTTAAAAGAACCGGTTATACTTGGTATGCTAGGAGAATTGACCATAGGACCCTGGCGTAGTTGAGTTGCGAGGATATGGTTCGGATGATAACTGGTCATTTACCTTGTATGCAAATTGACCATAGGACCACTTTCTGCATTGGATAAAGTTAAGTAATTAAAGTATGGTCTAAGATCCAAGAGGCCGGACAATACAAAGATAAATCTAGCATGTAGTGCCACTTAATGACTCAAACCCGTCTATCGTACATCGGCATACTACAGAGGGTGGTTCCTTTGGTTCCCGGCAGGATTCGGGGGAGATAGGCTAGGGAACTTGACCGTATGAACCTAGTGATATATGTCCACCCCACCTGAGGCATTAGATTAGTTTTGTAGAGAACATAATCGTAACCAATAAAGATGACTAGCTAGGCTAGTACACTTTTCTCTTACTGCTCACAACTTTAATTCAATTTATGTTTGTTTTATTTTTTGTTTTATTTCATTCTGTTAATCAATCATTTCATCTTTAAACCAGTTTAATAATGACAATAGACTTAAATAGGATCCAAGCCATATAGCTTTTGGGACGACCTCGGTTTTACCAATTACTAGTCTACACGCGACCGGATTCTGTGAGTGTTAGTGCATATAGGTAGACCTTAGGTAATCAAGCAATTATAAATTTGACCTGGTCAGTAAAACCTGCATCAGCGGTCATTCCCATCCCCAAACCCGCTCCAATCCCCATTGGGGATCTTATCGGGGCGAGATGCTCCCCTCAAACCCGCTCTGATCCCCGTTGGAGATCTTATCGGGTCGCCTTTTCGAGCGCAATGCTCCACTAAATACACGTTTTTCTCCATTTATTATTATTTTACACCATATTTTAGCAAACATGATTATTACAATAACTTGAAGAATTAAAAACCCACTAATATTATAAAAAATACTATCCTTGTTAAGTTTTCAACAAAATTTAGATAAATAATGATAAGCGATCCTGTAAAAGATCAAAACTTATTTTAATAATATTGAATGGTACCCACGCAATGCGGCGGCGGGTACCTGTGACTATATTTTGCATTATTCGGTTACACATTTAGTTGTGTTTATGCTTTATAAGTAGATATGGTAGTTGTGGTTAAGCCAAATAATTTAAGTTTGAACAACCAACCTGCTTCCTAACAAACTTTCTAACCAACTTGCTTCCTAACCAACATGCCTCCTAACCAATAAATTTTGAAATTTTTCCATGATAAGCAAGTAAAAGTCTGAATTTTAAGCCTTTCAAATATAGAATAGTCCCAAATGCATTATATAGTAGTATAGATAGACAAAAAAAAGTGTTTAAATTCATTCAAAATTAATCTTGTAAAGATACAATATTAATGTTTCGGGGCGGGGCGGGTTGGGTTGTTTTGCCCCCTCTCCTCCCCGAACCCCGAACCCGATAAAAATCCCCGTTAATAGCCTGAAACCCGTCTTGTAACACGATAAGCATGACCCGTCTTGCCTCAAAAACTTCGGATTTTAGATTTCCCCATTGAGTTCGGGGTTTTTTTTTTGCCATCCGTACCAGTTATCATAAGTCGATATTATTATATACTCCGTAATAAATAGCGGACCAAAGTCATTGACTTGATCAAACCCATGGTTATGCCATAGATTTAATGCAAGAGATTTCCCACCTTCTTTTTTTCTTTAGCTATTCTCAATTAATCAGAACAGGAGCATGAGCAGCCACCAGAGTCCTATCCACTGCGAAAATGAGATCGATGGTGTTTCAACTGATAGGCCCAAATAGCACAATGCCTTCAACCGGCCATGAAACTGACGTTGGTGTTGAAGTTGAGAGTAAGTCTCAAAGTGTTGATTTGTCCAAGAAAAGAAAACGTTGTTTCCTGATTTCATATGGTTGCTTTGTGGTTATGTTTATAGCATTTTGCTTCGTAACTACATTTACGTATACCCCTTACCCAGTATTGTACGTCAAGGAAATTTATGTTCCTAGCTTTGACAAATTCACACCCAATATTTCAGCATAAATGAAGAATGTGACGTTCCTTACCTTAAGGTTTGAAAATCGCAATACACTTATTTCAATTTCATATGATGATTTTATCTACGTCTCTATTCACTATGTTCCAAACTGTTAGGATTGATGTACATATAGAACCAAATCCAGCGAGTTCAATAAGAACTTATAAAAGGGTGTATGTATGTTTGGGAGCTATGAAACATGGTTTCAAAGCTTGTGGTAGAGAATTCTTAGGATTAGACGGATTCTCCATGTCAGGTCCTTTTCCAGGTCAATTACTAACAGTAGTTGGGATTGATGCAAACAATGGGATTTATCCAGTAGCATATGCTGTAGTTGATGCACTAAATAAGGCAACTTAGTGTTGGTTTTTGAAACTACTAGGAAAGGATCTTGGGATAGAAACCAACTAAAAGTTCACTTTCATTTCTGATAGGCAAAAGGTGCACATTTCTATTGTATAATTAATCATGTGTTTTATGCACAATGAGAGCATGTAAAGTTTTAACACCATCCATAACCTTACCTGTTCACAGAGATTGATACAAGCTGTTGCTAGTGTGTTTCCAAATGCTGCACACAGGTTTTGTGTTAAGCATATTCATGAGGAAATGAAGTCACATTTGAAAGGAGGTGTTTACAAGGACATGCTTTGGAAGGCTGCAAGAGCCACAACTGTTGTTGAATTCAACAAAGAGATGGATCATCTGAAGAATAACAATGCTGCAGCTTATGATTGGTTGTTGAAGATTCCAGCTGAACAATGGAGTCGATCACATTTTTCAGGTAATTCATTAAGTGGCACTGGACAAAAGCAAATTGATAATTGATCATATATTAATACATAATGTGTGATTTGTTCAACATGCAAAGCCCTATGTGAACTACTCTTAAACAACATATGTGAGGTGTTCTGTAGCCAGCTAAATGATGTCAGAGATAAATCCATCATCGTTTGTCTTGAATATATCAGGGAGTAATTGGTGAAGAGGATTGTGGTAGTTCAGCAAATAATAGAAAGGAGTGTTAGACAACTTACTCCTAATGTGAAAGCCATGGTTGATATAAACAAAAAAGAAGCTACTGATTGTGTTGTTGAATGGATTGCAGCTTCGTTATATAAAGTATCTGTGCCTAACGAGGATCATTGTGTTGCTAACATGGATAGGAAGGAGTGTGGTTGTAGGATGTGGGAGCTGACTGGAATACCATGTAAACATGTTGTGGCTGCAATAAACTATATGAATGAGGATGGAAAAGGAGTTGTTGTACCTGAAGAGTGGGTTCATGCTGCTTATAGCCTAGAAACATGGGCGTGTATGTACTCATTCAAGATCAATGGGTGTTCTGGCCGCAGATAATGGCCAAGAATTGATTCTACAACAGTCATAGTACCACCCAATCACAGACCTCAGGTTGACAGACCAACTAAAAAGATGAAGTCAAATGATGAGCATGCACTTCCAACTTCTTCATGTGTTACCCACTGATCTTTGAACAATATGTTTAACGTTATTGTCTGTTGGATTCTATATTTGTAATCTTTGTTTAACTTGATTGTGTTTAGAACAATATGTTTGAACCCATTGCAGTTGGACTTTCAAAAGTCAAACTTGCAAAAATGTTTATGTTTCTAATGTATTCTATGTTTGTTTGCATCAACCATGTTATGGTTAATGAATGTAATGGATCTCATGATCCAGATTGTGTTTAGAACATTATGTTTGCACCCATTGCATTTAGACTTTCAAAAGTCAAACTACAAATGTTGAATTGCATAAAGTCAACTGTCATATAAGTCTTTTATTTTTGTCCACACATGAAGACTACACAGTACGTGGCAATCTTATAATCCCTTTTATAGGCAAACACATGAAGGCTACTAAATACGCATCTCTTAAAACACTCACTTGCAAAACACACCTCCCTATTTCCTTAACCATGAACAACTCTCAATGTGATATTGATCTAAAGGTTGTCTGTAACTCGTATGTGCTAACTGAACTAATGCTTGGCCCTTACCACACCGAGATTCTTCAAGACTTGCAGCAGGCACACGATTTGGAGTACAAGTCTAAAAAAATTACTGAAAGGGTCGAACGTAGGGGGGATGTGATTGTTAGACTTCGAAACTATTCACGTGCAAGAATTGCAAGGAGCAATACAAAGAAGCTTAGGAGGCTACAAACAATTGATAAGCGTAGGGCGAATGCACTGTTGATGATGGCCAGGCAAGTCAAGGACAAGATGTTTAAGAAGATTGAGATTGTTGTAAAGAAGAAATATCCATGAGGGGGTTGGTTGTTTTGAGATTAGTGATGGTTAATGAATGTAATGGATGGGGTTGGTTGTTTTGAGATTAGTGATGGTTAATGAATGTAATGGATCTCATGATCCAGATTTTGTATGAATAATGTCTTCACATATGTTTATACTTCATTATTGTATTTGATAGGTATCACAAACATAACAAGAAACTCACATTAATGAAACATTAAAACACAGACTAAACATAGTGATTCAGTTTGTGGTTTGGACATGCCCAAAACTACATCCTAGAAACACAGACTAAACATAATGATTCAGTTTGTGGTGTTGTTTTTAATGAAATTTCTTGGCTTCTTTTTACTCTTCTTCTTTGCTTCAGTTGATTAAGTTGCAGCTGCACCACCCCCGGCACATTTGTTTCTACTTGTAATACCCATACCAATGACACCACAACTTACTTCCTCTACCGTTGCACAACCTGCCTTTTCAAGTATAACAACACTTCCACCTGTATAAGCATGCCTCCAACACTTAACATCCCCACAACAGATGAAGCATCTTTCGTCCAACACCTCTATCTTTGCACCACCCCCTCCTGTTTTGTTCCCACTTCTGATACCGAGACCAATTATACAACCACTTACTTCCTCTACCTGTGTATTATTTCGACTCATTTTCTTTCTCTTTAATTTTTGAGTTACAGATTCTGCCATATCTATGCTTTTGATAAAGTTGGAGAGGAGACTTTAATATACTAGTTGGTTGGATAATTTACTTCATTTTGTGTGGTAGGTAAAGAAGTATTAACTTCTTACTAGTGCTAGTCAATAAACCATGTGACTTTCACCCGTTTGACTCACCTGTTTGACTTTCATGCAAAACATCACCTATCTAATGCTTTCTGCATAAGCTGCATAGGAAGTACCCATATATTTCAAAAATGAAACACAAACATAAAGAAATGAAAATCGAAACACAAACATATCAGTAACATAAACATTAAAACTTTAATTGATCATAGGAGTTCACAACCATTACAAATTTCCAAACAGATATGTAAACAAACACTTGTTTAGTAGTTTGAACCGCTGCCCTCCGCATTACCCCTTTTCTTCTTTTTCTTCAATTCTTTTTCTTTCTTGTCCTTCTTCTCCTTTAGATACTTGAACACCTTTTCAAGATTGGAAATCTTCTGTTCCAACTCATCAAACTTGGGTAAAACGGTATCCACATGCTCTTGCTTCTCCTCCTCCTCCTCTTCATCACTCAAAAGCGCTTCATAGTAGCCATCTTGTTTCCTCAGATGGGTCAGAATCTTAGTTCTTAACTCCTTAGGTATCTTCCTATAAGAACCATACTCATCAATTGGTTCTCCGCCAAATGCAACAAGAAGTAAATCGTTTAGATAATAGGTTCTAAAAACTTTATCAAATTCCTCTTCCTCGGTACCAATGTAGATACTCTTCCCTTTTTTATTGTTTGCCATCGTCGGTTGTTTTGATCGTTGGGATTGTGTGTGTTATGGTTGAATAAGCGGGATAAACATGAACTTTATAGTCCTATGCAATCGCTTGGGTTGCCGAGTTACACAAAAAAGAGGGAAAGGTTAATCGCCAAGTGTGCCTCCAAAATTAAGTTTTATAACTTTGCAAATTTGGTCATTGAAATAAAGTTGGGGTAGTCAAAGGCGGGAAGCGAGTGAAATGGCGATTATACCCTTGACTGACGGAAAAACTAACGGAAGTTAACGGAAAAGGACTCTCGGTGGCGATTTTGCGAAAATGTGGAACGTGGGTGTCTTTTTTGCGCTACTTTTTGTCTCGGCCCCGTTTTTGCAATTTTGTGGAACGTTAAAGACCATTTTTGCAATTTACCCTTCTTCTTTTCTTTTGCGCCTCCTCCTAGCTTTTTAGTTGTTTCATTTTCCTTTTTTCCCTTTGTGGCGTTAATATATCTTTGCTTTCAGGAAAAAAAAAGAATAGAAAAAAAAAAAAAAAGAAAAAGAAATAACCTAGTGTAAAAGGTGGTTGTAGTAGAGGATTGTTGAAGCAAAACCAGATGTAATGGGATTGGACTTGGCACCCCGAAGTATCCAAAGGACAAACATTATTGAACCTAATCTGACAAATTATAATTTGACGTACAATAGTAGTTGTTGAGTTAATGTTATGGGAAAATTCTTGATTTGCCCCACAAGTACAAAAGTACTTACCCCTACTATTCCACAAAAAAAAAAATTTCAAATGCCCTAGAGGCGGAGGTTGCTTGAAAAACTTGGGCGGAATACATTATAATGTGACACTTGTCCCTAGTGGTGTTCCCACCATGTACCTTCATGGTACATGGTATCATGTACTCTATTTTGTCTATTTGTCAAAAAGTATGGTCTTTTTTATTATTTTATAGTACATCTATTTTGGGCGAAGAGGTCCACTTTTCTTTAATTTTGGGCGACTAGTTAAGTATGTAGTACATTTTTTGTCCTTATTTGTTTGCTTGGTATTTCATTTTTGTCCAACTTTTAAAAATTAGATAAACATAAATATATAAACACTAAATACATTAATATATTTCTCTCATCTCTCTCTCATAAAAACACACACACCTCTCCTTTTTCCCTCCTGTCATCTTCTCCGGCAAGATTCCGGCCACCGGAATAATTTTCCGGCCAAAACTTTTGTACTGTTTATCACATTTTATTTCATTTATATATATTTCACTTAAAGACACATTGTCATTGTTATTATTAAGGCGGTTTAAGAATTGTCCTGGCAATATAATATTACGAGAAATATTCGCACTACCACTTTCTTCTTTTCGGACAATATTGGTGAAATTACAGTAAAAAATGTGTCCCTGACTTTAGTGGAGATCTTTATTCTGCACAATGCAAACTTTTATATGGCTAATGATTTGCACACTCTTAATTTTGATTTGCACACTCAAAGCTGTGCTTTACACAGTTGTATATTTATCACATGCTGCTTTTAAAAGTTGTACATTTGAGTGTGTGGATCAAAAATATGAGTGTGCCAATCAATACTCCTTTTATATGGTCTTGGTCTATTATTTTGGAATTTTATACAACTCTTTTTTATGGTCTTGGTCTTTGCCTTTTTTTTTTCTTTTTTAAATAATGGTCGTGCCTGCCTTTTGACTTCGTGACACTACCTCAGTTAAATCGATCTCTGTTGACCTTTTGACTTCTTGACACTTTAGCAAAATAAAATAAAAACATTATCTTTGTAGAAACTTTCTTCAATATTTTATTTCATGATTTTAGAGTGATGTCAATTTGGTGTAAGAAAAATATCTTTGGCCGTAAAATTATTTCGGTGGCCGGAATCTCGCCGGAGAAGACGATCGGAGGGGGAGTTGCCGGCGGTGTAGAGAGAGAAAGGAGATGTGTGTGTGTTTTTATGAGAGAGAAAAATGAGAAAAATAAAAAAATTGTTAGTGTTTATTTTATTTTTATGTGATTTTGAAAAGTTTTGACAAAAATAAAATATGAAGCAAATAACAAGGACCAAAAATGCATTTAATAACTTTTTTACAAAAAGACAAAAAAATGTAAGTCGCCCAAGTTTTGTGAGCCTATTTGCCCAAAAATAACATATGGTACCATGTACCATGAAGGTACATAGTGAGGACATCACTAGGGACAAGTGTCACATTATAATGTATTCTGCTCAAGTTTTTTAAGCGACCTCCGCCTCTGAAGCATTTGAAGAAGAAAAAAAATTTGTGCGGTAATAGGGGTTAGTACTTTGTACTATTAGGGTGAATAGGGAATATTCCCTGATATTATTTGGAGCAAGATGTGAAAGACTTGTAGGTACTAGTTGTTGACTTAAAACCAAGATAAAACAATATGTAAAATGTGTATGATTTCTAGAACAAACCAAAATAGAAACATGGAATAATAAATTAAGATGGAGGGTACAGTAAAGAAAGACCAAGACTAATATCCACAAAGACCATAACTCGATGCGTCAAACAAAAGGTCTTATAAACTGGCAAACAAGTTTGCAAATAAGCTGTCTAGTGGAACGAACAAACAATGGACATTGCGGTCATCATTTTCTATTTGATGTCGGGCTTCACCGTTGTTTCTACTGTAGCCTTGGTGTACTTCTGGAGAGAATATTATTTAATCATCTATCGTGACATTTTCTACGTCACTGGTAATATACATTCCAGATCGATCCAAGTGTTAGAACATGGCAGATTTCTACTAATAAAATAAACTAAATTGAGAGTTTTTTGTTAAACCATTGTAGTTAAATAAGATAAATACACAAACCTTGTAGTCTCAAAGATAATTACAATATAATATGCTATCCCATTCTTTTCTTTACACACCTCTTAAACCAAATTCTTTGGAGTCTAACCTCCTTGTCGTTCTATTTTAAAGTTTGGCAATGTCTTTTTGTTGATCCGTATCTCACGCCATAAGTCCATCGATGTCTATAGATCATCGTCTTCTTCAGTTTTGTGTAGCTTCCCTTACTTGCTCACAATTGCTATGACTTTGCATTTTTGCGTTTTTTATCGCCTTACAATTTAGTTACATGTTACTTTGCATTTTTGCGTTTTATCGGCTTACAATTTAGTGTTCATCATCTCTTAAATCAATTCCTTTAAAACAAATAGAAAGTGCTTCATATCATTTCTTTATTTGATTGTATATTTGTTTACATGTATATCTATCTACGTTTTCAATATCTGATATTAAATGTCAGTGATTCTTGGTGTTTTCAAATGCCATGAAATCTATGAATCTTGTCAAATAAACTTATCTACAAATAAAGTTAAAGATGATACGCTGAGCTTGTTGTAGTTTATGAATTCACGTTCTTGAAATAACAGACAAAAAAGTTTCAAACTAACTTTATTGAATATATAAAAACTGCATTCATATTTGTGTAACTAATATCTGTTATGCAATCGAAGAAAAAAAAGAGTATATTTTTGTGATGTTTAACCGAGGAAAGATAAAAAAATTACAGATGTAAATTTGTTTAAAAGTACCACCTTTGTGTATATATCTTTTTAAATTACAATGGCTAACAAAAAAACTCCTAAATTGAGGACGTGATAATCACTGTCCTTAAACAATATTAGCTCCCACTATTTACGCTGGTGGGATTCTAGACTAATTTCTTCCCAGGATTCGACCTCAACAATTAGAAATTTATGCAGCGTACATAAACTTCTCTATGAACATCATCAGATTGCATATTGTATGTTTAGTGAGTTTGTGAATTTTCTGCATATCTTCCGAACTACCAAATGCACCCTTTTATAATTGGAAAACCGAACCATTGGTTACTTTTTCCTTCCAGAAACAACTTTCATTAACTGTCATTAACAAAAATAATTTTGCACTAAAAATTATAATGAAATTAATTTAATATATATTATAAATATAATATGAACCAAATTAATCATCCACTTGTTCCCTCCAAAAAGCTTTCAAAAGACTTTAAAAAAATTGAGTGGAATAGCACTTATAAACACATTTTCACTTCATTCACCCATCTATGTGGGATAGATACAATATACAACATTGTTTGATAAAACCCATAAGTTCCAACAATCCCCTACTTGGGTTTTATTAACATTATCCAACAGGTTATGCATAAGTTAAGGTAGCTACGCTTTGAACCTTAACATAGTGTATATCCTTCAAATAGCCTAACAGAATTAATGGATGCTTTAAAGCATTGAGCCATGATCCTTAGTGTTAAACTCGGAAAGATAACACACATAACATGTTAAATGATATTCATAATGTAACACCTCCAATTTCAAAATATGCAGCAGAATTTAGATTGGGTGTTACTTCATGGCACAACAGTTTAATAGTAAAAAACGATCATAAATTTAGTCATTTTAAAACATTTATCATTCGAATTTTATAAATACCAGAGTGTACAAAGTGATGTCCTAGTGGTTTAAAAGTTTATTCATTGGGTTTTCGAATGATAGTAAAATTTATAGCCTTCATAAGTATCCGTGCTCCTCCGTGCCATCCTTGCTCATCATGGACCTGAGATAAAACACATGCTAAAAACGTCAACACAAAGGTTGGTTAGTTCATAGAGTTTATAAGTATACCAGTTGATTTCCAAAATCAAATAGTTTGTGAGTCCATAATAGTTGTAAATAAACATTTGAGTATCAAAATCAAAGAGACGGTAATTCCATTATGTTTATAGTTCAAACAATTGATTATCAAAATCAAAGTATGAATAATTCCATTATGTTTATATTTGTTTTATTTTTTGTTTTATTTCATTCTGTTAATCAATCATTTCATCTTTAAACCAGTTTAATAATGACAATAGACTTAAATAGGATCCAAGCGACATAGCTTTTGGGACGACCTCGGTTTTACCAATTAATAGTCTACACGCGACCGGATTCTGTGACTGTTTGTGCATATAGGTAGACCTTAGGTAATCAAACAATTATAAATTTGACCTGGTGAGTAAAACCTGCATCAGCGGTCATTCCCATCCCCAAACCCGCTCCAATCCCCATTGGGGATCTTATCGGGGCGAGATGCTCCCCTCAAACCCGCTCTGATACGCGTTGGAGATCTTATCGGGTCTCCTTTTCGAGCGCAATGCTCCACAAAATACACGTTTTTCTCCATTTATTATTATTTTACACCATATTTTAGCAAACATGATTATTACAATAACTTGAAAAATTAAAAACCCACTAATATTATAAAAAATACTAGCCTTGTTAAGTTTTCAACAAAATTTAGATAAATAATGATAAGCGATCCTGTGAAAGATCAAAACTTATTTTAATAATATTGAACGGTACTCGCGCAATGCGGCGGCGGATACCTGTGACTATATTTTGCATTATTCTGTTACACATTTAGTTGTGTTTATGCTTTATAAGTAGATATGGTAGATGTGGTTAAGCCAAATAATTTTAGTTTGAACAACCAACCTGTTTCCTAACAAACTTTCTAACCAACTTGCTTCCTAACCAACATGCTTCCTAACCAATAAATTTTGAAATTCTTCCATAATAAGCAAGTAAAAGTCTGAATTTTAAGTCTTTCTAATTATATAATAGTCACAAATACATTATATAGCAGTATAGATAGACAAAAAAAAAAAGTGTTTAAATTTATTCAAAATTAATCTTGTAAAGATACAATATTAATGTTTCGGGGCGGGGCGGGTTAGGATGTTTTGCCCCCTCTCCTCCCCGAACCCCGAACCCGATAAAAATCCCCGTTAATAGCCTGAAACCCGTCTTGTAACACGATAAGCATGACCCGCCTTGCCTCAAAAACTTCGGGTTTTAGATTTCCCCATTGAGTTCGGGTTTTTTTTTTGCCATCCGTACCGGTTATCATAAGTCGATATTATTATATATTCCGTAATAAATAGCGGACCAAAGTCATTGACTTGATCAAACCCATTGGTTATGCCATAGATTTAATGCAAGAGATTTCCCACCTTCTTTTTTTCTTTAGCTATTCTCAATTAATCAGGACAGGAGCATGAGCAGCCACCAGAGTCCTATCCACTGCGAAAATGAGATCGATGGTGTTTCAACCGATAGCCCAAATAGCACAATGCCTTCAACCGGCCATGAAACTGACGTTGGTGTTGAAGTTGAGAGTAAGTCTCAAAGTGTTGATTTGTCCAAGAAAAGAAAACGTTGTTTCTTGCTTTCATATGGTTGCTTTGTGGTTATGTTTATAGCATTTTGCTTCGTAACTGCATTAACGTTTGCCCTTTACCCAGTATTGTACGTCAAGGAAATTTATGTTCCTAGCTTTGACAAATTCACACCCAATATTTCAGCAGAAATGAAGAATGTGACGTTCCTTACCTTAAGGTTTGAAAATCGCAATACACTTATTTCTATTTCATATGATGATTTTATCTACGTCTCTATTCATTATGTTCCAAACTCGAGTAGAACTAAAAGTGTCCGCTATGGAAATGTCACACTTTATGGGTTCAACCAGAATCCACGCAAGCATTTAACTATGGTAGTCGAGACACCAACACCCGGGATGTCTAGTTTACTGAAGATAAAGAAAAATATTAGTACAATAACTTTTCGTGTGTATTTGGAGTTCATTATGAAATTCCATTTTCGAGAACTGGGAAAACACAAGTTTTGGTTTATAATGACTGCAGACGTTGAGGTGTCCCTGAAATCTGGTAGAAGCTCTGAGGGAACGATCGAGATGCATTATTCTTAGTTAAGAGCTTTGCATTGTATGATCGGTGATGGTTTTTTTACATTAGTACGTGCGAGATGTAGTTCTTTACTTCTTTTATTTAAGATCTTTTCTTGATAATCTCAAGTTATCCTAGATGTAAAAGTTGAAAGCTATCTTGTTTATACCGCTTGACGCACCATTCTAGTTTTACCTTTCTTTGAATATCAACTAATCTATCGAGATATTTTTTTTGAAGTGGTTTATTTATGTGCTAAGTTAGGTTTTTCATATGCTTAACCTAATCTATGGAAATATCATTTTTCTAGTGGAATTTATTTATGTGATAAGTTAGGTTTTTCTTATGCTTAACTATGTAGATATCTCTCTAAAAGTTATAATTTCTTCATATATTTCTGTAAACTGAAAACTGAAAGACATCCTTATTCTGTATATATACGTGTCTCAAGTGAAACTTTACATGTGTTTCATCCGGTGATACTTATAAAAATTATTAATTATAAACAGAAAATTACTTAAGATGAACAGAACACATTCAAATTTACAAAATTGAACCAAAATTTGTCACATTAAGATAATGTCCATGCAATAAATGAAGGAGATGCAATATAATAATGAGCGAAGGAGATTGGGACTAATAGAAAGTTGAAGGAATAAGTTGAAGCATATTAATATTGCCTCTTATTTGATAATGAAGTTGGAGAAACTCGTTTTGTTAACTATTTAATTATTTAGTACAAATGATAATATTATATCACGGCATGCAGAGAACATTGTGGTAACCTGAAAAAATTTTGGTTCATTTTTGTAAGGTTGAATTTGTTGTTTAATTTGTTAATTCATTGGACGTTGTTTTCTTTAAAATATATGTATAAAATTGTTTCTAATTTTATGCCTCCCCACTCCCCTCGAAATAAGTAAAGCTAAGGTAAAATTCCTATTCTTTAGTCAAATACGAAATGGATAAACGGATGTGTAAAATATATGTAGTGATAAATGAATAAACGGATGAGGTATTCCTTTCTTGGTAAATCGAGAAAACGAATCTTAACTCGGATGTACAAGGTTTATAGAAATAACCTAGTGGTCACTGTTGGATGAGCTTTCTTTACTAAGAGCACGCGGTAAGGTAACCACAAGTTAAATCTTAACGCACTGCCACGTCAGCATCATATTAACTTTTCCCTTTTAACCTTAACTCTTGACTTTCCACCCCGGTAACATAACTCACCTATAACTCACCTTAACTCACCTCCACCCCAAATATTTTCAATTTCAACCCCAATTTTTAACAAACACTTCATTTATTTAAAACATAACATTAATTAAAACACAACATTACATTACATTATGAAATTAAAAAAAAATAATAATAATAAAATAATAATAATAATAATAATAATAATAATAATAATAATAATAATAATAATAATAATAACGACACTAAAAAAAATACGAAATAAATAAAACACTACATCACATAATTATTCATAATTGACGCGGAGGCAATCCAAGTTTCATGCCGATTCGATCCTTTTCCGCATTAACGAATGCCACCCAATGTGGATCTTTGCCGGTGGTATCGAGCATCAAAAATTCTAGCTCTTTCATCCTTTGTTGTGCGGCTTGATTTTCGGCTGTTGTCTGATACGCCCTACTCGCCTCTTCACGTTTCGACCTTAACTCTTCGCGCAACATCTCCGCAAAAGCTAACGAAGAAATGGACCCACGGTGCTAGCCGTGGCTCCGCTGCTTGTCGTGGCGTCAGATTTTTGTTTCTTGGAAGCCCTTTTTTTTGCCAATGGGTCGTGGTTCTTCGTCATGACCAAACAAAGACTCGTTTGTTTGGCTTGGGACGTCTCCGGTTAAATCAACCGCTTTCGGCGCGTCTCATTTTTGAAGTTTGCGCAACTCCGTCCAAGCGTCTTCATTGGCGAACGACGGGTTTTCTTGACGATAGAGTTGGTGAGCACGTGTTAGGACATCCACTTCACTTTCCCCACTCTTTATCTCGCATTGCGCCTTTTTGTAAAAAGAGTTGAACTTAGTGCAATCGCGGTTCAACGTTTTCCACTTAGATTGTAGCATATCTTTGTTGCGGTCTTTTGGACTTAATCTATTGAACTCGGCTCTCATACGTTGTCATAACGTATCCTTGGTTTGTGAAATCCCCAACCTCGAATCCTCTGAACACGCAACCCAACACTCGGCAAGCAACTTTTCCTCACTTGGCGTCCAACGTTCCACCTTCAATTTTCCAGTAGCTGCATCCTCGGCTTGGTCAGGTTCTTTGGATTTTTTTGCCTTACGTTTTCCACGACTTTTTGGTTTTTGAGGAGAGGTCGGTGTTTCCGGAACTTCATATGTTTCCGTTTGGGAATGTTGTGAGGTTTGGGAGAATTGAAGATTTTGGAAATTGTAATTTAAGTCGCTTTGTTGACTTTCGGTCCCATATTGGGAATCTTGTGGGTTACCCCACATCGGTGGTGCCGAACCCTTGTTTGGATTTGAGGAAGAACCCGCGTATGAGTGATTCCAACCACCACCGAGAAAATTCGTAAATGAGTTGTCATTGTTGTTGCCACCCGACATTCTTTTTTTTTTTTTTTTTTTTTTTTTTTTGCTAATAAAAGAGTATTGTAGATGAAAATAGTTGTGAAAGTGTGAAAACATATTGTGGGGTGAAGGGGTATTTATAGTTGTAATAAAATGGGTTTTGAAAGGAAAAAAAAAATTAATACAATTCTAAACCGTTACAAACGGTAATATATTAGGGGTGGAAATGAAAGTTTAAAAAAAAAAAAAAAAAAAAAAAAAAAAACCTAGCCGTTGAGGGCCAGTAGCTTCAATTAACTCACATTAAGTGCTTGCTCGAGCACGTTAACGCACCCTTTGCCTTTGAGGGCCGGTAAGGTAACGCACCACGTTAAGGTGGAGCGTTAAGAGTTAACGCAGGTGGCTGCGTTACCTTACCGAGTGGTCTAACATGTCTTATCAACGAGCTTGTTCTCAACATTTCACGTGAAGATAATTGGTCATGGTCTTTATATGAATGAGGCTCCTTCTTTGCGAGATCCCTATGCAAGACTATACAATATATATATATATATATATATATATATATATATATATATATATATATATATATATATATATATATATATATATATATATGGGAATATTTTTTTTTTTTTGTGCAAAGGTGAATTAATATTAACTTTCCAACCATATGTACAACTTTAAAGATAGAAATGCAAAAGAATTAGACAGCCCCCAATTCCAAATACAAAAAACAAAAAAAAAAAAAAAAAAAAAAAAAGTAATACTACTCAGTATACTCTAACAGATAACTTTCAAAACAACCAAAAATTATATGAGAATATATTAGCTACATTTTATTGTAGCTAATTGGCTACAATTTTAAGCTATAAAATGTGGGCTCTGATTTTTTTTTTTGGTCCTGATTATTTGCTAGTGTAATTTTTGTGATGGATTGTAATTTTTACCTTAACTCTTGACTTTCTACCCCGGTAGCATAACTCACCTCCACCTCAATTATTTTTAATTTCAACCCCAAATTTTAAAAAATACTTCATTTAAAACTAACAAAACATTTATAAAACACAAATTATATTAACTAGTCATCTTAACCACAAATTACATTAACTACAATAATTAAACATAAAGCATCTTAATTAAACTACGATAATTAAACATAAAACATCTTAATTAAACTACGATAATTAAACATAAAACTACGAATCACGAAAATGATTCAATCTGTGACATAGCCCTCGTCAGTCGAATCGAAGGCACTCGAATCGTCCTCACCCGATGGCACACGGGGTAATCCCATACTCCATCGCTATTGTGCTCGACAGTTTCTCCGATCCTGTTTAGCTCTTGCACGCGCCTCATCGACAATTACAAATCTATATAAAAGCATTCCGAGTATCGTTGGATGGTTTATGTATTCATAATGTTTTGTATTCGATAATGAATTTTATATAATATGATTTGATTTTTAAATCTTACGAGGTGATTTGTAATTTTTTTATTTTGGTGTTCAAAAAAGCAACTAATATGACAAGGGCTAAAACCGTAAAAAAAATAATAGTCAGCAGCTTAACGCTGCGTTAGATTATTAACTTGCCACGTTAACATGGACTTGACTTTCATACCCGGTAAGTTAACTTGGTTATAAAAGGTTGTGCGTTATAAGTTAACGCAGGTGACATAGTCATCTTACCGCTCGCTCTTACAAAAGATGTAAACGATTTTAGAAGGATTTTAAAATTACAAGTCATTTAAGAACTATTAAAATTTTAAGTCATAAAAGATGGGTCTTTGGAATTAATTTCTATTTCAAAATATTGGAGTTTGGATACCAGTGCATTGTGGGCCAAAAACCAGATACAATAATTTAAAAAACTGGTGCATACATGTTTTAAGGGAATGGTGCAATAATGTTTATGTAAAAAAAAATCGATAAAAATGGTGTGCATATGTGTTTTATTGTTATTCATATAAAATCAAGAAAAATAGTATGCATGCATGTTTTTTTTTTTTTTTTTTTTTTTTTTTTTTACAAAATCCATAGAAGTGTGTGCAGAAGTGTTTCAACATTAATATAAAATCAATAGAATGGTGCATACATGTTTATGGCTTGTAAAAATTCAATTAAAAGCGTGTGCATATGTGTTTCAAGGTTAATTTAAAACTAGTGAAATGTGCATATGTGTTTCAAGTATGATATAAAAGTGACTTCTTATTTATGTGTAGTTTACTTATATTTGTGTGCGCTTGTTTCAGGTTAATGAAGATGATAATAGCATTGAAGACTAACAAGTTGATGCGCATATAGATGCATGAAGATAATTTGCGGCTTTGAGAAGAAACAATTATTTGATATGTATTTTTTGTACTTGTAATCAATTGAAATATAACGTATAAGTATATAAATCTTGTTATTTTTATATAGGTTTATGTTCTTTAATTTTTGTATCAAACTTCACAAAGAATAATAGCTAGTTATACGTTGAGAAATATTGGTTTGGTGGTATAAATGTTTAAACAATTGAACAATAGAAACATACATGCACCTCATCTTTAAAAGAAACATACATGCACCTCATCTTTAAAATTAAAAAAGCACGCATGCACCTGCAAGCTAGGGGAAAAAAAGAAAAAAAAAATGAAATTTAGTAATATTTAAAATCGGGATTTAATAAAAAAAAATTCAAAAAAGAATTAAAAAATATGTATTTTACTATAATACCCTTTTGGATTAATAATAATTTTTAATAAAAAAATCTCATTGGTCTAGGTGAGTTCTCGCAGTTCTCGCATTTAAGAGAGTTCTGAAAATATGACCCATATATATATATATATATATATATATATATATATATATATATATATATATATATATATATATATATATATATATATATATATATATATGAGACTCGATCTCCGTCTTTTAAGTGGAACTCATGGGTCCCCTAAAAGGTTAATATTTGTGCTTGGAGGCCGGGTTGATCTAAATCGTCTCCCGACAAATTCCAACTTGATGCAAAGGGGCGTGCACCTTCCTTCTTCTATGTATGTTTTTTGTTGTTCAGATGAGGAGACTAGGGATCAATGTTTTTTCTTATGCCCCATTATCAAGATCATTTGGTTTAAAATTTGGACTTGTGGGGTTCTCTCTCCTCTTTTAACCCCTCTCTCTCGGATATTATTTCTGTAAATATCGGCTTCCTTAAAGACAAATGGGTGAACAAACTTGATGCTTGCTTTTCTTCTATTTGGCATATTTGAAATTGGAGGAACAAAATTTGTCACGCGTCCTCAAAAAATGAGTGGAATTGCTTACCGTAGTGAAGACATATTCCTGTGATCCAAAGGACGTCTCTCTTGGACCTCAAATAGAACATCTAATAATATATTGAGAAAATTCTCAAAAGATGCCAAAAACTTGAGCTTTTTCTAAAAAGAAGCAAAAAATAACATGTTTTCTCAAAACGGTCATGTGCGAACGTGCGATTCCACTAATTTTTTGACACGTGTCCAGACATATAGTATTATACCAATCATTTGCAGGCCCACATCCTCGACCATCAGTACACTACCCGACCAAGTAGATGTGCGAACGACGGTTGTGCGATTTTCGTCGAATGTGTGAAAGTTAAAGAAAAAAGTAACATTGAAAACTAGCAAAATCTTTACAATTACTTCAAATCTTTCTCTTTGATTTATTTTTTAAATTATTTGTAATTTTTTTTTTATTATTGTTTTATCACTTTTATCACACACAATGCAATCTACACACACTACTTTTATCACATACATGAAACGAATATCCCAAGATATATATGGCGATGCATATAACTCATAAGACTACTGCATCAATAACATTGACACCTAAGCCTAAAGTATGGTTTATTGCCGACCAGTTGCTACATAGAAAATGCTCAAGCTTTACTTAAATATAGAACCAAAACATGTAGCTTCTAAAGTTTAACAAAAGTGTTGTGAGTCGATGCTCAGACAATAAGAACGCGGCAGGACTAAATATATAAAAGTTGCACCAGAAAGAATCGAGGATTGTATAACTGAGTTATGAACGTGGTTATGGCGGTCAGATTCAGTTGAGTGGTGAATTTGGTTGCAACTGAACATTTAACCCTACCAAGTAGTGGCTTGATATCAGGGGCGGACCTATGCATGTTTTAGGTGGTGCCCGGGAACCACCTTGGACGGAAAATTTTTTTAGAAGCGATACATGATTTTTTTACGGGACCTACCTTAGAAATTACTTGGGAACCACCTTGGATTTGAAACTACAAAAGAAGAAACTAAAATTACAGAAAAATAAAAAATAAAAATCTGGCCGGATATTAGACTTAAATGGAGGATATGAGTATGACGAAGAAGATGAGAAAATATGATATGTTGGTCAAACTCTTTTTCTGCAAATAGCAATTTTAGCATTCTGATTTGCAATTTTAGCATTCTGAACATAGTAATTTATAATATTGTTTTTATTTTCATTCTGGAAACAGCAATTCTAAGTTGGGTTTTAGTATTTTCCTTTTTGAAAATAACAATTCTATATTTTCATTTATTGAGTTTTTGCAATTTGTTTAATATTTAATTATTTATGCAATTTGTTCAATTTTTAAAATGGATATTAATCTATTATATTACTGTAGATGTGAATTTTCAAAACATGATAATTTCCTTTATAATATTATATGGTCAATAATTCTAAAATAATACTACCAACGTAGGGGATTTAATTTACATTTTTTACAAACTTATCTTATACATAATACTTTAAAAAAAAAATACATGATACAATTATCTAACTCTTGTTGTAGTTTCGAATTTTAAACAATAAGCAGACATTGTACGCGACACGACTCTATACATATACTTTTTGTGTGTGTTATATTATATCCGACAAGACATAACAATAAGCAGACATTGTACACGACACGACTCTATACGTATACTTTTTGTGTGTTATATTATATCCGACAAGACATAAACTGACCCGACGCATTAGTCGGTTGACTAGTTGACCCATTTAGTTTGTAGTATCGATTAAGTAAAGGAACCACCTTAGGTTTTATCATAGGTCCGCCACTGCTTGATATGACGAGTTCTTGAAGTGTACATGTTATAGACTAGTAATGAAAATAAAATGCTTTATCAAAATTTCCGAAACTGGAGACTTTATCACCAAAGAGATTGGTCCAGTGACCATTTTGCATAATACAGCGCTTAAATGGAAATATAATCAGATGTGATGTTATAAAAAGTGTTATGGTTTTTTTGAAAGTCTTTATGGTCTTAAAATATAATATAACTAGTACTTAAAGTATTGAAAAGTAAGATATGTAAAGATACTTTGTTTTTTTTTAATAAAGGTGTCACATGGGGTAGCTGTCGTTCGCACATTCGCACATCTTCCGTTCGCACATTTGTTTATAAAAGTCAAACGACACGTGAGGTAAAATTGAAAGTGATTGTACTTGCAAATGATTAGTATAGTACTATTTGTCAGGACACGTGTAAAAAAATTAGTGGAATCGCACATTCGCACATGACCGTTTTGAAAAATCATGTTATTTTTTGCTTCTTTTAAGAAAATACTTAACTTTTTAGCTTCATTTCAGAATTTTCTCTAATATATTCTCATGGAAGCATTGGATTCATAACCCCAGTGATTTGAACACCTTGTAGCTCTTTTGGTGTTTGTTTTTCTTTCTTTCTTCATTGGGTAAATTGCAAAAATGGTCTTTAACGTTCCACAAAATTGCAAAAACGGGACCGAGACAAAAAGTAGCACAAAAAAGACACCCACGTTCCACATTTTCGCAAAATCGCCACCGAGAAGCCTTTTCCGTTAACTTCCGTTAGTTTTCCCGTCAGTCAAGGGTATAATCGCATGAAATGACAAATATACCCCTTTAACTTCAGATACAACCCTAATTGTTGCCGCCAAATCTTTACCAGTGCATTTTCCTATTCACTGCATTTGAACGATACGTATAGATCCGTATAGTTCCGGTTAGATTACATCGATCGTCCGTGCCTTTAAACGATACGGTAAGACACAATGCATTTTCCTCTTTAATTTCCCTCCTGTTTTGTGTGTGTTTTTTTTTTTTTTTTTTTTTTTTTTTTTTTTTTTTTTGTTTTATTTGTTAAAAGGTGTATTTGTTATTAATGTTATGGACTTACAATTGTAGGTGGTCAGATTGGAAATGTGAAAGTAGTAGAGGTAGAAAATGAAACAGAAGAACAGAGTGGCGGGAGTGATTCAGAGGATTTGGACTATAATCGAAATGATGATGAAGTGTTTGATGACGATGATCAGGTAATTGAAGATGTTCCCGTAAGTAAGTCTGATTTGCTATGCCATAAAGCCTGTGAAATTCAATCAGGTATACCTGTTTTTACCAAACATTATGCACTGCTTAGAGAGTATGCCCAAGAGTTGGTTAATCAAAATCCAGGCACTACTGTTATGATTGATGTACAGATAGAACCAAATCCAGCAAGTTACAAACATGTTATTCATCGAGACTGATGTTCTTAATATTGAACCTCTACAAGCAAGATATCCAGTAGTTGGTTGGGAAATCTTTTCTGATAGTTTTGGTGTTGCATGGAAGATCATCAGAACTGGAAGTGTCACAAACATTTGCAGAGACTTTGAAGATATTGTTAGATGTTGTGATAGAGAAGATTTGGATACCTTGTGGAGAATTGTTCAAGATCAGTTTAAGAAGGATGAACTTGTTGATGTCAAAGCTAAGGAGTTATGGGTTCACTTCAGAAGACTATATGAACCTGACCCAAGTGATAGGTATTGGAGATTTGAAGCTCATGGTACAAGAACTTTGTGGAAATTCTATGATTCAACTTCTGTACATCATGTTTCTACTCAAGATGGAGTTGATGTCTTTATGCTGGCTGAGAAAGAATATCCATTGAGAGCTGGAGTATTAACAGTGATGTTGTCAGAGAAGCTTAGGTGCTGGGAAAGAACTGAAGTCATAGATGATTTGCTACAAAGGATTTATGATCAAAGTGTGAGAGCTGATAGAGAGCTAAGAAGAAAAAGATAAGTGTTTGGAAGAATTCTCATATCCTCATGTTTACTGAATACTTGAAAAAACTTATTGATTTATGTATTAATCATAAGTTAGGGGAGGATTGTTGGGAATTATACTAACAGTTACCACGGCTAAGAGAAGATGTTACAACTGCAGAAGATTGTACTTGCAGTGGAAACTCATTACCACTGCAAGAACAATATATTACCACTGTTTATTAGATAACTGTTAGGAAACGCGTCTAGATAAATATAGAATAGATCTTGTGTATATCTTATTCTATTAGCTTTATACTTATCTTGTAGAAGAGGATTCCTTGTGCTATAAAAGGAGATCCTAGGTTAAAGGTTTGACATACGTTTTTCTAGAGCTTCAAGGTGTAACCCTAGTGATATCAAGATCACTCGTATTATTATCATTAATAATATTGGAGATAATAGTTTGTTTATATATATTGTTTATATACAACTGTCTTACTCACAATCAAACTTCTAAGTGTTACTAAGTAGATTCCGCATACTTAGTGATACAACTCAAAGTATCAATCTAACACAAGTTCAAGGTGTTTAGATCCATCAAGTGGTATCAGAGCCAGGCTTTGATACTTTGATTTAGAAGACTCAAGTTCACTCAGAAGAATCAATGGAGACAGAAACCAGTAACTCAAACATTGCTGCTAATCTTCCAAAGCTTAAGTTGAATGACTTTGAGATGTGGAGGCTGATGATAGAACAATTTTTTATGGTCCAAGACTACACACTCTGGGAGATCATTATGGTTGGAAATTCTTTCAAACCAAGTTCTACTTCAGAGATGGTTGGTGGCAAGGAAGTAATTAAGGTCAACACTGGACCTGTTACTAATGATGAAAGACTTCAACTGAAGAATGATTTGAAGGCCAGAGGTCTGTTGCTGATGACACTTCCCAGAGACCAAGTTGTAGCATTCAGCAAGTTCAAGACTGCAAAGACTCTATTTGATGAGATCTGTGAAGTTTTTGGTGGTAATGATTCCACCAAGAAGACTCAAAAGACCCTGCTGAAGCAAACTTATGAAAACTTTGGTTCAACAAGTAATGAATCTCTTGATAGCATCTTCACAAGGCTACAAAAGATTGTTTCTCAACTCACTGTTTTTGGAATTGAGGTGGAAAGGGAAGACCTCAATCTAAAGTTCTTGAGAAGCCTACCCTCTGAGTTTGGAACCAATGTTGCTGTGTGGGAAGATAAGCCAGAGATGGAGACCATGAAACTTAATGACTTGTACAATAACTTCAAGGTTATTGAACAAAGATTGAAGAAAGCTGGCAAGATAAGTTCAAGTTCAGGAAGTGTTGCACTCATATCATCATCTCTTGATGATAATTCAGATGAAGAAAGTGATAGTGATAATGATTGTGCTAACATTGTTGTTTCCACTGGTAGTGGAAGTGTTTCCACTGGTAGCTCAAAGAGACAGATTGCAGGGCTTAGTGATACTACTTTTTATGCCTTTATATCAAGTCAAGTGGGTGGTTCAATCCTTAATCATGAGGATCTGGATCAGATTGATGAAGATGATATGGAGGAGATGGACATTAAATGGCAAGTAGCATTACTAAGCTTGAGGACAAAGAAGTTTTGGAAGAAGACTGGAAGAAAGATAAACATCAGTGGAAATGAAACAGTAGGTTTTGACAAAAAGAATGTGGTTTGCTACAATTGTCATAAGAAGGGGCACTTTGTCAGAGAGTGTAGGAAGCCAAGGAAGTCTGACAACAAGTCAACTTGGTACAAGCAGGACAAGAAGAAGGAACCTACTACTGATGAGCCAAAGGGGCTATTGGCCATTGATGGAGTGAGCTTTGATTGGAGCTTTATGACTAAGGAAGAGGAAGATGATTCAGAGTCTGCAATGGTTGCACTAATGGCTTTTTCTGACTCTGAGGTACAAATTGATAATGCTTGTTCTAAATCTTGTAAGGCCTTAAAAGAGTATGAGAAACTTAAAGCACAATTTAATGAGCAACACATAGAGTTAACTCATACTAATTATAACTTATCAAATCATAAAAGAGGCCTAAGTGTTTTAGAAACTCAATTAGAGCATTATAGGGCAAATGAATCTAAGTTCAATGATGATATTGCAGTATTAAGAAGAGACTTAGATTATCAGGTTGTTGTTAATAAGGTTCTTAGAGAAGAACTAGAAAAGGTTAAAGTGGCTAGTGAGAATATAATGATAACAAAGCAAACACTGGATCATCAATCCAAGTGTATTGATAAAATTTGGGAAGCCCAAATTGTGAGCAAAGCTAAATCAGGTCTTGGATACAAAACAGTTCCACCACCTCTAAGAGGTATTCCATCACCTCCTGGCATTGACTTAGCTCACACGGGTTTAGAAGAATTTCAGGATCTACCTATGACCTATGGACCAAAGTTTGTTAAACCTGTTGAAATTGAAAAGGTTCAGGTTGAGGTTGATGTATTTGATAGTGCTAGTGACTCATCTCTTAAAGATGAAAATTTGAATGTTGAGTCTAAACCTAGTACTCCTGAGAATGTTAAAGTGGAGGTTAAAAGAAGTATTCCTGATGTTGTCAAAGAGAAGCCTAGGTCACAACCTAATTTCTCTAGGCCCACTACTAGATATGCAGAGATGTACAGAAGTAGGTCACCAACTCCTAGGGGCAATATGAGGAGTTGGAATCATGTCAAATCTAGGCAATTTGGTAATGACTTTGTGTTCTATAACAAATCCTGTCATATATGTGGTAGCTTTGACCATTTGTCTTATAACTGTACCTACCACTTGGGAAGAAGGGAAGTGTTTGGGAATACTAGGGTGAATGGACAAAATGCTAATAACTTAACTCACCCAAATCCACTTAGTAAGATGATTCCCAGGTCTGTTTTGCTTCATTCTGGCATGAAACCAATTTCCACTGCTAGACCAGCAGTTGCCACTGGCAGAAATAAAAACAGAGTTTACCCTAAGCCCCCTGTTACTACTTTTGTTAAATCTACTCAAACAGGGAAAAAGACCAATTTTGAAAAGAAAGTTAACAATAATCAGAAGTGGTTACCTAAAATTTCTAAGCCAGCAGTTTCCACTGCTAAGGCAGCAGTTACCACTGCAAGGCCAAAGGTTACCACTGGTAGATCTGTTAACAAGAAAAGGGTAAATGTGGGAAATTCTGTTAAGGCCTCAGCACCTTGGGAATGGAAACCAAAAGGATCAATCACCTCAAACAATCCCAATGGTGTATCAATGACCTTTGAAAGATATAATTATATTGATACACGAGGCAGATCCAAGTCATTTGTGGCTTGGGTCCCCAAAAGGAACTAATTCCTTTATTTTGTGTGCAGGGACATTCAAAGACCAATAATGATCAAGGATACTCAGACAGTGGATGTTCCAGGCACATGACTGGCAATAAGTCCTATCTTTCAGACTTTCAACCTTATGATGGACAATTTGTCAGCTTTGGAGGAGGAATTGGTGGCAAAGTTT
Source organism: Artemisia argyi (assembly GCA_030686995.1). Classification (NCBI taxonomy): domain Eukaryota; kingdom Viridiplantae; phylum Streptophyta; class Magnoliopsida; order Asterales; family Asteraceae; genus Artemisia; species Artemisia argyi. The sequence goes on along the minus strand of CM060683.1, from coordinate 16,839,957 downwards.
CTGGCAAAGGAACAATCAAGGCTGGAAACATTGATTTTGAAGATGTGCAGTATGTGAAAGAACTCAAGTACAACCTCTTTAGTGTGTCACAGATGTGTGACAAAAAGCATAGAGTTCTATTCACAGAAGATGAATGCTATATCTTATCTAAGGATTATAAGCTTCCAGAAGAATGTGACATTTTGCTTAAAATCCCTAGAAAAGGAAATTTGTATAGCATTGACATGCAGAACATAGTGGCTAATAATGATGTTACTTGCTTGCTTGCTAAAGCCACTTTGGATGAATCAATGCTTTGGCATAGAAGACTTGGTCATGTTAACTTCAAGACCATCAACAAGATTGTGAAAGATGGCCTTGTCAGAGGACTACCAGAGAAAAGATTTGAAAATGACCAAACTTGTGTTGCCTGTCTCAAAGGAAAGCAACACAGAGCTTCATGCAAGACCAAGGCATTCAATTCAATCAATCATCCACTTTTTATGCTGCATATGGACTTGTTTGGTCCTACCTCTGTGAGCAGTATCAATTTGAAGAAGTATTGTCTAGTTGTAACTGATGATTTCAATAGATTCACATGGGTTTTCTTTTTAAGGACTAAGGATGAAACAACAGGCATTCTTAAGACATTCATCACTCAAGTTGAAAATCAATTTGAAAAGAAAATCAAGATCATCAGGTGTGACCATGGGACAGAGTTCAAGAATAAAGTTATGGATGATTTCTGCAGAGACAAAGGTATTAAAAGAGAATTTAGTGTTGCAAGAACTCCTCAACAAAATGGAGTTGCAGAAAGAAGAAACAGAACACTAATTGAGGCTACTAGAACCACGTTAGCTGATTCCAAGCTTCCAGTGACTTTTTGGGCTGAAGCAGTTAGCACTGCTTGTTACATTCAGAATAGGGTTTTAGTGGTCAAAACAAAGAACAAGACACCTTATGAGTTGTTCAGAGGAAGACCTCCTACTTTGGAGTTTATGAGACCATTTGGGTGTCATGTTACAATTCTCAATACCATTGATCATCTGGGCAAATTTGAAGAAAAGTCAGATGAAGGCTTCTTTGTTGGATACTCTATGGTTAGCAAGGCATTTAGAGTCTATAACTTAAGAACAAAGAAGATTGAAGAGAACTTGCATGTTCAGTTTCTTGAAAATAAAGCAAACATGGCAGGTTCAGGACCAGATTGGCTATTTGATCTTGAAACATTATCAAATACAATGAATTATGTTCCTCTCACTTCAAGTACTGGAGACAAAGATCTTGAAGATTCAGAAGAATTCATTGATGAAGATGAAGCTTGCAAAGATGATGAAGATCAACTTGTTATGCCACTTTGGGACTTTGGTGATAATTCTGAAAAACCAAGTGATGCAGATGATGTGAATAAAGAAATTCCTACTAGCCGTGGTAACTCAATTCCCACTGCTATACCAGAAGTTTCCACTGTAAGCCCAAATGTGGAACATACTTCTCAGGAATCACCAAGTGATGATGTAGAGATCTCAAACATGCCTACAACATATGATATTCCTAGCACATCACAGTCTACCATTCACAAAGTGCATCCACCTGATAATGTTATTGGTGAACTTCAATCAGGTGTGAAGACTAGAAGACAGACAAAGAAAGATGATATTCATGGGTTCATAAGTGAAGTGTATGAGTCCAAGAAACATAGTAAGAAGAATGAGTGTTTGTTTTTCTGCTTTCTCTCACAGGTGGAGCCTAAGAATGTGTATATGGCTCTAGGAGAATCTAGCTGGGTTGAAGCTATGCAAGAAGAGTTGTTGCAGTTTAAACTTCAAAAGGTTTGGGTTCTTTGTGACTTGCCTGATGGTATGAAGGTCATTGGTACTAAATGGGTTTTCAGAAACAAGAAAGATGAAAGAGGCATTGTAATCAGGAACAAAGCTAGATTGGTTGCTCAAGGATACACTCAAGAGGAGGGTATTGATTATGAAGAAGTGTTTGCTCCTGTTGCAAGGATTGAGGCTATTAGATTGTTCTTAGCATATGCATCATTTATGGGCTTTACAGTCTATCAAATGGATGTTAAGAGTGCCTTTCTGTATGGAACTATTGATGAGGAGGTATATGTCTCTCAACCTCCAGGCTTTGAAGATCCTCAACACCCAAATAAAGTTTACAAAGTAGTTAAGGCTCTTTATGGCTTACATCAGGCTCCAAGGAAGTGGTATGAAACCTTAGCTAATTATTTATTGAATAATGGGTTTCATAGAGGTAAGATTGATCAAACTTTGTTCATCAAGAAAGACAAGGGTGATATCCTACTTGTGCAAGTATATGTTGATGATATTATCTTTGGGTCTACTAAACAAGAGATATGCAAAGAGTTTGAGAAGCTGATGAAAGATGAATTTCAAATGAGTTCAATGGGAGAACTTACATTCTTTTTGGGGCTACAAGTACAACAGAGTAAGGAAGGCATATTTATCAGCCAAGACAAATATGTGGCTGAGATTATTAAGAAGTTCAAGTTTACTGATGCAAAATCTTCAAATACCCCTGCTGACAAGACCACTCACTTATTGTTGAAGAATGCTAGTGGTGCTAATGTTGATGTTCACACTTACAGATCTATGATTGGTTCTTTGATGTATCTTACTTCATCAAGGCCAGACATTATGTTTGCTGTATGTGCTTGTGCAAGATTTCAAGTGACTCCAAAGACATCACATATGACAGCAGTGGAAAAGAATTTTAGGTACTTGAAGACTTATCCTAATCTTGGATTATGGTATCCAAGAGACTCTCCAATGGAATTGATCACATAATCAGATAGTGACTATGCTGGTGCAAGTTTGGATAGAAGATCAACTACTGGAGGATGTCAATTTCTTGGATGTAGATTGGTGTCATGGCAGTGCAAGAAGCAAACTATGGTGGCTACTTCAACCACTGAAGCAGAATATGTTGCAGCTGCTAGTTGTTGTGCTCAGATCCTTTGGCTTCAGAATCAATTATTGGACTATGGGTACAATTTCATGAACACCATTATCTATATAGACAATAGTAGTACCATATGCATTATTAAAAATCCTGTGCAACACACTAAAACTAAACATATTGAAATTAGACATCACTTTATTAGAGATTGTTTTGAGAAAAAGCTTATTAATGTTATCAAGATTCATACTGATGATAATTATGCTGATTTATTAACAAAAGGGCTTGATGTGGGTAGGTTTCAATACTTGGTAACAGGTATTGGAATGCTCAATCCATAAACTTTTGATGTCTAAATATTTTTCAGTGTTGCAGGATACTTTTTGGGTACTAATATTGTTTGTATTGTATGTATGGTTTTCTACTAACTTGTATGCAGAGTTATCAAGAGCACAGTGGTAATTAACATACAACAGTGGAAAGATTGGTGATAATAACAAGCAGAAAAGAGTACTTTTATTAATTATTAAGAAGAAGTACATCACATCCATCAACAAACGATTGTCACCAAACAAGAAAACCATTACATCTGACATGAACCTACAACCTAACACCTACTCCATAGGTTTCTTTCCTTTTCCCTCATACTGATGCTTGCCTTTGGAAATTTTCTTTCTCTTGTCATCAAAAGAGAGTTGTTTCCTTGGACAAGCAAGTCCAAGAACTTGCTTAGGGGGCCTTGGTGCTTGAGTAGGCTTGTCTACAGCTGGCCACTTCATGTTGTTTATTGCAGTTGTCAATGCTGTGGTGAGAACCTTTGGGAGTTACTTGGAAAGATCAAAGGTTGGATCATTGTCATCATCTTATGAAGAGCTAGAATAAAACTCAAGAGATGGAGCAGGATCAGCTGATATCTTCTTATTGGGTTTCATGCTTAAAGATGTAGCAGTTGCAGTATTTGGTGGAAAATATCCACTCCATCCAGAAGAAAGTTCTTCAGAGTCTGAGTGGAAGCTGATTTCCTCATCAGAAGAATCATCAGAGGAGATATATATTATTGGAAACGGACTCATGATGATGTATAGGGTTTGTGTTTATTGAAGAAGATTGTTGATGAAAGATAAAAGATGTTGAGCCCCCTTTTATATGCAAAGTCAAGGTCGAATTCTAATTAATGAAGGATATTTACTCCTACTTGTTTTGGTAGGTTGGAGGAGTAAATTTGGTTATTATCGGGTTGACTTTTGGAAGATATTTTTGAGAATAGTAACTTAGTTAAAAAGTTACTTTGGGTTAAGTTTTATGGGTTAAGTTGAGTTGTTGAATACAATCCATATTATTGGAGTCATTGGAGTAATAAGGTGTGTATCATGAACACACAACAAATGGTTATTGATTCACCATGTCTAATTCACATAAGAATCAACTAGTCCAGAGCAAACGGCTACTGGTAACGACTTATCAAATCCGTTTATGGTTGATAGTTTACCAAAAACTAGGTCATCAACTTACCATACATCCATGTGATCAAGAGTTGGCTAGTCCATAGCAAACGGCTCATGGTAAAGACATATCAAATCCGTTGATAGCTGGTAGTTTGCTAAAAACTATGATAAGAGCAGCAAATTTTCATGTTTTATTAACCACAGCTCTTTGATATGTTGTGAAAATTTTACCACTGCTAGTTCATTAGTTACCACTGCAAGAGTAATTTTTCCACTGATGAACTAGCCGTTACAACTGTTGTGTTAGTAATCCATTTTTTACTAGCCGTTGTAAAAATAACCGTCATTCCTTATTAATAGGGTAAAATCTTTTGTGAATTATCTACTTACTTATTATAAATTATTCTTTTTCCAAAGATAATTCTTTCTAAAGATAATTCACATTGCGCTTCTCCTCAAACCCTATTAGTATAAATTGATCATCATACGGCTTGCTTTTTATCTTGATTACTAACACTTTCATTCTCTTTTTCACAAATATCATGGCGATTCTAAAATTTGTCAAGGAGCACAACCAAGTGGCCTACTTACAAAAGTCAAACGAGAAGAGTGGCCCTGTTTTTCATCAGATTGTGGATTTTCTAAACACAACTCATATAAGGTATGCCTTAACTATTAATCCCACAATCTATGTCTCTCATATCAAACAGTTCTGGAACACTGTGGAGTCCATAACTCTTGAACAGGGAGACACACAAGAATCTGTGGATGTTCTAAGAGCCACAGTTGATGGGGTAACTATTGATGTTACTGAGTCATCTTTGAGGATAATTCTCCAATTGGATGATCTCAATGGTATCATCACATTACCTAATTCAGAAATTTTCACTAATATTGCTTTAATGGGGTATGATACATCAGAACAAAAAGTCACTTTTAGAAAAGGATGTTTTTGTCCCCATTCGATATTTTTGATTCATACTCTTTTACATTGTCTAAGTCCTAAGAAAACATCTTATGAACAATTTGCATCAACCATGGCTTATCCTTTGGTTTGTTTGGCAACTGATAGGACTTTCAATTTTTCAAAGTTTATTTTCAATAATATGAAAGGCAATGTAAAGAGTCCATATAAATTTTTGATGTATCCAAGGTTTGTGCAAGTAGTGTTAAATGAGTTTCAACTGCACCCTCACAAAAGAATTTATGAACCTTCCACTCTTAAGCCAAAAGTTTTTCAAAATATGTCTAAGGCTTCAAAACTTTGGAATAGGGAGGTTCATCCACTTTTCCCTCAAATGCTTGCTAAAATTTCTGAAGTACAGGGTGAGGATGCAACAATCCCAGCTGAATCTCAAAACACACCCACTATTGTTGTTCCACAAATTCAACATACCCCTGCAATCACTCACACTTATGAGAGAAGGTCTAAACAGCCAACTTCTCTCATCTCAACATTGCATGTTGCAGAGCCTTTTGGTTTAGGCACAAGCAGTGGTGGTTCAAGGCTTCCTCCTAGTCCAACTAGGGAAGAGCCTGGATCAATGCCTCATGATTCACCTCTCCCAGCAGGTTACACAGTTGGAAGTGATGAAGGCAGTGTGCAACAAAATGAATTGATGGACATTTGTACCAAGTTAGTCAAGCAGGTTCAAGCTCTGGAGAAAGATCTAGCACAGACCAAAGAACAACATGCCACAGAGCTGAAGACATTGAAGGATGAGATTCACAAATTGCAGAATGAAGTTGAGAATCTCAAGAAGCAAAGATCTCAGGTTGTATCATCATCCTCTTCACCTTCAGATGAGTTTTCTGCAAGTTCTACTAAAGTTTTGGGAGATTCTTCCAAACAGGGGAGGAAAACTGATGCAGAGTTTAAGGGGAGGAGAACAAATTTTGAAAAAGCATTTGCTGAGCTTAATGATTCTGATAATGCTCAAGCAAAAGATGATGTTGCTGAGACTGAGGGGAGGAAATTGGATTTTGAAGATATGGATGCTGATGCAGGTTTTAACTTTGATGATTTAGTTGGAACTGCTCAACCAATTTCCACTGATGCAGAACAAGTTCCCACTGATCAATCTTTTCCCACTGCAAGAGAACAGGTTACCACTGCTACTCAAGAAGTTACCACTGCAGAGGAAGAAGCTTCCAGAATAAGATCAGTTAAAGGAAAGGCTATTGTAGATGCTTCAGAACAAGAGACAAGAAAGATTTCTAAGTATGAACAAGCTCAGATTGATTTTGATGCAAGATTAGCAGAGCAACAACAAGCTGAAGAGTATGAAAGAAAGAAAAAGCTTAAAGAAGATGAAGTTGCTAGGTTTATGGAAGCAACTAGGTTAGATAAACTTGAAGCAGTAATGGCACAACCACTTTCAGTTGTTTCACCTATGATCATGCATGAGAAACCTCCATTGTTCACTTATGTGCCTACAGAAGAGGAGATTGACTATTTGGTTAATAATGATCAGATTATCAGGAAGAAGGCTATTGAGTTAATTGCTAATACAACCTTGAATGAAGAACAAAGGTCTGCTCAACTTAAAGATTTTATTCAGATGAAGAATCAGCAGGCTCTTGATGAAATCATTGGGGATGTTAGAAAAGGTCAAAAGAAGTCAAGAAAACCTACAAAGGCACAGATTATTGCTGAGATGAAGACTTTTTGTTGCCATGTTGGTAATATGAAGATCGCTCAATTCAAGGGAATGTCACATGATCAGATTGAAGGAATTTATTACAGAATCAAAAGACAAGATAGTAAATTCACTCCAATGGATCAAGAACAAATAGTTATGAAGACAAAAAGGACTGGAGAGAGTCTTGAATCAAAAGATGGAAAGAAGTTGAAGACTCAGAAATCATCTCAAGCAACAGAGGGTCCTAGCAAGTTGACAGAAGAGCAAGTTACAAACATGTTATTCATAGAGACTGATGTTTTTAATATTGAACCTCTACAAGCAAGATATCCAGTAGTTGGTTGGGAAATCTTTTATGATAGTTTTGGTGTTGCATGGAAGATCATCAGAACTGGAAGTGTCACAAACATTTGCAAAGACTTTGAAGATATTGTTAGATGTTGTGATAGAGAAGATTTGGATACCTTGTGGAGAATTGTTCAAGATCAGTTTAAGAAGGATGAACTTGTTGATGTCAAAGCTAAGGAGTTATGGGTTCACTTCAGAAGACTAAATGAACCTGACCCAAGTGATAGGTATTGGAGATTTGAAGCTCATGGTACAAGAACTTTGTGGAAATTCTATGATTCAACTTCTGTACATCATGTTTCTACTCAAGATGGAGTTGATGTCTTTATGCTGGCTGAGAAAGAATATCCATTGAGAGCTGGAGTATTAACAGTGATGTTGTCAGAGAAGCTTAGGTGCTGGGAAAGAACTGAAGTCATAGATGATTTGCTACAAAGGATTTATGATCAAAGTGTGAGAGCTGATAGAGAGCTAAGAAGAAAAAGATAAGTGTTTGGAAGAATTCTCATATCCTCATGTTTACTGAATACTTGATAAAACTTATTGATTTATGTATTAATCATAAGTTAGGGGAGGATTGTTGGGAATTATACTAACAGTTACCACGGCTAAGAGAAGATGTTACAATTGCAGAAGATTGTACTTGCAGTGGAAACTCATTACCACTGCAAGAACAATATATTACCACTGTTTATTAGATAACTGTTAGGAAACGCGTCTAGATAAATATAGAATAGATCTTGTGTATATCTTATTCTATTAGCTTTATACTTATTTTGTAGAAGAGGATTCCTTGTGCTATAAAAGGTGATCCTAGGTTAAAGGTTTGACATACGTTTTTCTAGAGCTTCAAGGTGTAACCCTAGTGATATCAAGATCACTCGTATTATTATCATTAATAATATTGGAGCTAATAGTTTGTTTATATATATTGTTTATATACAACTGTCTTACTCACAATCAAACTTCTAAGTGTTACTAAGTAGATTCCGCATACTTAGTGATACAACTCAAAGTATCAATCTAACACAAGTTCAAGGTGTTTAGATCCATCAGAGATGGATCATCTGAAGAATAACAATGATGCAGCTTATGATTGGTTGCTGAAGATTCCAGCTGAACAATGGAGCCGATCACATTTTTCAGGTAATTCATTAAGTGGCGCTGGACAAAAGCATACTGATAATTGATCATATATTAATACATAATGTGTGATTTGTTCAACAGGAAAAGCCCTATGTGGACAACTCTTAAACAACATATGTGAGGTGTTCTGTAGCCAGCTAAATGATGTCAGAGATAAATCCATCATCGTTTGTCTTGAATATATCAGGGAGTACTTGGTGAAGAGGATTGTGGTAGTTCAGCAAATAATAGAAAGGAGTGTTGGGCAACTTACTCCTACTGTGCAAGCCATGGTTGATACAAACAAAAAAGAAGCTACTGATTGTGTTGTTGAATGGATTGCAGCTTCGTTATATAAAGTATCTGTGCCTAACGAGGATCATTGTGTTGCTAACATGGATAGGAAGGAGTGTGGTTGTAGGATGTGGGAGCTGACAAGAATACCATGTAAACATGCTGTGGCTGCAATAAACTATATGAATGAGGATGGAAAAGGAGTTGTTGTACCTGAAGAGTGGGTTCATGCTGCTTACAGCCTAGAAACATGGGCGCATATGTACTCATTCAAGATCAATGGGTGTTCTGGCCGCAGATACTGGCCAAGAATTGAGTCTACAACAGTCACAGTACCACCCAATCACAGACCTCAGGTTGACAGGCCAACTAAAAAGATGAAGTCAAATTGTGAGCATGCACTTCCAACTTCTTCATGTGTTACCCACTGATCTTTGAACAATATGTTTAACGTTATTGTCTATTGGATTCTATATTTGTAATCTTTGTTTAACTTGATTATGTTTAGAACAATATATTTGAACCCATGGCAGTTGGACTTTCAAAAGTCAAACTTGCAAAAATGTTTATGTTTCTGATGTATTCTATGTTTGTTTGTATCAACCATGTTATGGTTAATGAATGTAATGGATCTCATGATCCAGATTGTGTTTAGAACATTATGTTTGCACCCATTGCATTTAGACTTTCAAAAGTCAAACTAGAAATGTTGAATTGCATAAAGTCAACTGTCATATAAGTCTTTTATTTTTGTCCACACATGAAGACTACACAGTACGTGGCAATCTTATAAGCCCTTTTATAGGCAAACGCATGAAGGCTACTAAATACGCATCTCTTAAAACACTCACTTGCAAAACACACCTCCCTATTTCCTTAACCATGAACAACTCTCAATGTGATATTGATCTAAAGGTTGTCTGTAACTCGTATGTGCTAACTTAACTAATGCTTGGCCTTTACCACACTTAGATTCTTCAAGACTTGCAGCAGGCACACGATTTGGAGTACAAGTCCAAAAAAATTACTGAAAGGGTCGAACGTATGGGGAATGTGATTGTTAGACTTCGAAACTATTCACGTGCAAGAATTGCAAGGAGCAATACAAAGAAGCTTAGGAGGCTACAAACAATTGATAAGCGTAGGGCGAATGCACTGTTGATGATGGCCAGGCAAGTCAAGGACAAGATGTTTAAGAAGATTGAGGTTGTTGTAAAGAAGAAATATCCATGAGGGGGTTGGTTGTTTTGAGATTAGTTATGGTTAATGAATGTAATGGATGGGGTTGGTTGTTTTGAGATTAGTGATGGTTAATGAATGTAATGGATCTCATGATCCAGATTTTGTATGAATAATGTCTTCACATATGTTTATACTTCATTATTGTATTTGATAGGTATCACAAACATAAACAAGAAACTCACATTAATGAAACATTAAAACACAGACTAAACATAGTGATTCAGTTTGTGGTTTGGACATGCCTAAAACTACATCCTAAAAACACAGACTAAACATAATGATTCAGTTTGTGGTGTTGTTTTTAATGAACTTTCTTGGTTTCTTTTTACTCTTCTTCTTTGCTTCAGTTGATTGAGTTGCAGCTGCACCACCCCCTGCACTTTTGTTTCTACTTGTAATACCCATACCAATGACACAACAACTTACTTCCTCTACCGTTGCACAACCTGCCTTTTCAAGTATAACAACACTTCCACCTGTGTAAGCATGCCTCCAACACTTAACATCCCCACAACAGATGAAGCATCTTTCGTCCAACACCTCTATCTTTGCACCACCCCCTCCTGTTTTGTTCCCACTTCTGATACCGAGACCAATTATACAACCACTTACTTCCTCTACATGTGTATTATTACGACTCATTTTCTTTCTCTTTAATTTTTGAGTTACAGATTCTGCCATATCTATGTTTTTTATAAAGTTGGACAGGAGACTTTACTATACTAGTTGGTTGGATAATTTACTTCATTTTGTGTGGTAGGTAAAAGAGTATTAACTTCTTACTAGTGCTAGTCAATAAACCAAGTGACTTTCACCCGTTTGACTTTCACCTGTTTGACTTTCATGCAAAACATCACCTATCTAATGCTTTCTACATAAGCTGCATAGGAAGTACCCATATATTTCAAAAATGAAACACAAACATAAAGAAATGAAAATCAAAACACAAACATATCAGTAACATAAACATTAAAACTTTCATTGATCATAGGAGTTCACAACCATTACAAATTTCCAAACAGATATCTAAACAAACACTTGTTTAGTAGTTTGAACTGCTGCCCTCCGCATTACCCCTTTTCTTCTTTTTCTTCAATTCTTTTTCTTTCTTGTCCTTCTTCTCCTTTAGATACTTGAACACCTTTTCAAGATTGGAAATCTTCTGTTCCAACTCATCAAACTTTGGTAAAACGGTATCCACAGGCTCTTGCTTCTCCTCCTCCTCCTCATCATCATCACTCAAAAGCGCTTCATAGTAGCCATCTTGTTTTCTCAGATGGGTCAGAATCTTAGTTCTTAACTCCTTAGGTATCTTCCTATAAGAACCATACTCATCAATTGGTTCTCCCCCAAATGCATCAAGAAGTAAATCGTTTAGATAATAGGTTCTTAAAACTTTATCAAATTCCTCTTCCTCGGTACCAATGTAGATACTCTTCCCTTTTCCATTGTTCGCCATCGTCGGTTGTTTTGATCGTTGGGATTCTGTGTGTTATGGTTGAATAAGCGGGATAAACATGAACTTTATAGTCCTATGCAATCGCTTGGGTTGCCGAGTTACACAAAAAAAGAGGGAAAGGTTAATCGCCAAGTGTGCCTCCAAAATTAAGTTTTATAACTTTGCAAATTTGGTCATTGAAATAAAGTTGGGGTAGTCAAAGGCGGGAAGCGAGTGAAATGGCGATTATACCCTTGACTGACGGGAAAACTAATGGAAGTTAACGGAAAAGGTCTCTCGGTGGCGATTTTGCGAAAATGTGGAACGTGAGTGTCTTTTTTGCGCTACTATTTGTCTCGGTCCTGTTTTTGCAATTTTGTGGAACGTTAAGGACTATTTTTGCAATTTACCCTTCTTCTTTTCTTTTGCACCTCCTCCTAGCTTTTTAGTTGTTTCATTTTCCTTTTTTCCCTTTGTGGCGTTAATATATCTTTGCTTTCAAGAAAAAAAAAATGAGAAGAAAAAGAAATAACCTAGTGTAAAAGGTGGTTGTAGTAGAGGATTGTTGAAGCAAAACCAGATGTAATGGGATTGGACTTGGCACCCCGAAGTATCCAAAGGACAAACATTATTGAACCTGATCTGACAAATTATAATTTGACATACAATAGTAGTTGTTGAGTTAATGTTATGGGAAAATTCTTGATTTGGCCCACAAGTACAAAAGTACTTACCCCTACTATCCCACAAAATTTATTTTTCTTCAAATACCCCAGAGGCGGAGGTTGCTTGAAAAACTTGGGCGGAATACATTATAATGTGACACTTGTCTCTAGTCGTGTCTCCACCACGTACCTTCATGGTACATGGTACCATGTACTCTATTTTGTCTTTTGGTCAAAAAGTATGGTCTTTTTTTATTGTTTTATAGTACATCTATTTTGGGCGAAGAGGCCCACTTTTCTTTAATTTTGTGCGACTAGTTAAGTATGTAGTACATTTTTTGTCCTTATTATTTGCTTGATATTTCATTTTTGTCAAACTTTTAAAAATTAGATAAACATAAATATATAAACACTAAATACATTAACATATTTCTCTCATCTCTCTCTCATAAAAAGACACACACACCTCTCCTTTTTCTCTCCGGTCATCTTCTCCGGCAAGATTCCGGCCACCAGAATAATTTTCCGGCCAAAACTTTTGTACTGTTTATCACATTTTATTTCATTTATATATACTACGTATTTCACTTAAAGACACATTGTCATTGTTATTATTAAGGCGGTTTAAGAATTGTCCTGGCAATATAATATTACGAGAAATATTCGCACTACCACTTTCTTCTTTTGGACAATATTGGTGAAATTACAGTAAAAAATGTGTCCCTGACTTTAGTGGAGATCTTTATTCTGCACAATGCAAACTTTTATATGGTCTTGGTCTATTATTTTGGAATTTTATACAACTCTTTTTTATGGTCTTGGTCTTTGCCTTTTTTTTTTCTTTTTTAAATAATGGTCGTGCCTGCCTTTTGACTTCGTGACACTACCTCAGTTAAATCGATCTCTGTTGACCTTTTGACTTCTTGACACTTTAGCAAAATAAAATAAAAACATTATCTTTGTAGAAACTTTCTTCAATATTTTATTTCATGATTTTAGAGTGATGTCAATTTGGTGTAAGAAAAATATCTTTGGCCGTAAAATTATTTCGGTGGCCGGAATCTCGCCGGAGAAGACGACCGGAGGGGGAGTTGCCGGCGGTGTAGAGAGAGAAAGGAGATGTGTGTGTGTTTTTATGAGAGAGAGAAATGAGAAAAATAAAAAAATTGTTAGTGTTTATTTTATTTTTATGTGATTTTGAAAAGTTTTGACAAAAATGAAATATGAAGCAAATAACAAGGACCAAAAATGTATTTAATAATTTTTTTACAAAAAGACAAAAAAATGCAAGTCGCCCAAGTTTTGTGAGCCTATTTGCCCAAAAATAACATATGGTACCATGTACCATGAAGGTATATGGTGAGGACACCACTAGGGACAAGTGTCACATTATAATGTATTCTGCTCAAGTTTTTTAAGCGACCTCCGCCTCTGAGGCATTTGAAGGAAAAAAAAAATTGTGCGGTAATAGGGGTTAACATTCCCTGATATTATTTGGAGCAAGATGTGAAAGACTTGTAGGTACTAGTTGTTGACTTAAAACCAAGATAAAACAATATGTAAAATGTGTATGATTTCTAGAACAAACCAAAATAGAAACATGGAATAATAAATTAAGATGGAGGGTACAGTAAAGAAAGACCAAGACTAATATCCACAAAGACCATAACTCGATGCGTCAAACAAAAGGTCTTAGAAACTGGCAAACAAGTTTGCAAATAAGCTGTCTAGTGGAACGAACAAACAATGGACATTGCGGTCATCATTTTCTATTTGATGTCGGGCTTCACCGTGGTTTCTGCTGTAGCCTTGGTGTACTTCTGGAGAGAATATTATTTAATCATCTATCGTGACATTTTCTACGTCACTGGTAATATACATTCCAGATCGATCCAAGTGTTAGAACATGGCAGATTTCTACTAATAAAATAAACTAAATTGAGAGTTTTTTGTTAAACCATTGTAGTTAAATAAGATAAATACACAAACCTTGTAGTCTTAAAGATAATTCTAATATAATATGCTATCCCCTTTTTTTCTTTACACACCTCTTAAACCAAATTCTTTGGAGTCTAACCTCCTTGTCGTTCTATTTTAAAGTTTGGCTATGTCTTTTTGTTGATCCGTATCTCACGCCATAAGTCCATCGATGTCTATAGATCATCGTCTTCTTCAGTTTTGTGTAGCTTCCCTTCCTTGCTCACAATTGCTATGACTTTGCATTTTTGCGTTTTTTATCGCCTTACAATTTAGTTACATGTTACTTTGCATTTTTGCGTTTTATCGACTTACAATTTAGTGTTCATCATCTCTTAAATCGATTCCTTTAAAACAAATAGAAAGTGCTCCATATCATTTCTTTATTTGATTGTATATTTGTTTACATGTATATCTATCTACGTTTTCAATATCAGATATTAAATGTCAGTGATTCTTGGTGTTTTCAAATGCCATGAAATCTATGAATCTTGTCAAATAAACTTATCTACAAATAAAGTTAAAGATGATACGCTGAGCTTGTTGTAGTTTATGAATTCACGTTCTTGAAATAACAGACAAAAAAGTTTCAAACTAACTTTATTCAATATATAAAAACTACATTCATATTTGTGTAACTAATATCTGTTATGCAATCGAAGAAAAAAAAAGAGTATATTTTTGTGATGTTTAATCGAGGAAAGATAAAAAATTACATTATGATGTAAATTTGTTTAAAAGTACCACCTTTGTGTATACATCTTTTTAAATTACAATGGCTAACAAAAAAACTCCTAAATTGAGGACGTGATAATCACTGTCCTTAAAGAATATTAGCTCTCACTATTTACGCTGGTGGGATTCTAGACTAATTTCTTCTCAGGATTTGACCTCAACAATTAGAAATTTATGCAGCGTACATAAACTTCTCTATGAACATCATCAGATTGCATATTGTATGTTTAGTGAGTTTGTGAATTTTTTGCATATCTTCCGAACTACCAAATGCACCCTTTTATAATTGGAAAACCGAACCATTGGTTACTTTTTCCTTCCAGAAATAACTTTCATTAACTGTCATTAACAAAAATAATTTTGCACTAAAAATAATAATGAAATTAATTTAATATATATTATAAATATAATATGAACCAAATTAATCATCCACTTGTTCCCTCCAAAAAGCTTTCAAAAGACTTTCAAAAAATTGAGTGGAATAACACATATAAACACATTTTCACTTCATTCACCCATCTATGTGGGATAGATACAATATACAACATTGTTTGATAAAACCCATAAGTTCCAACAATCCCCTACTTGGGTTTTATTAACAATATCCTACAGGTTATGCATAAGTTAAGGTAGCTTTCGCTTTGAACCTTAACATAGTTTATATCCTTCAAATAGCCTAACAGAATTAATGGATGCTTTAAAGCATTGAGCCATGATCCTTAGTGTTAAACTCGGAAAGATAACACACATAACATGTTAAATGATATTCATAATGTAACACCTCCAATTTCAAAATACGCAGCAGAATTTAGATTGGGTGTTACTTCATGGCACAACAGTTTAATAGTAGAAAACGATCATAAATTTAGTCGTTTTAAAACATTTATCATTCGAATTTTATAAATACCAGAGTGTACAAAGTGATGTCCTAGTGGTTTAAAAGTTTATTAATTGGGTTTTCGAATGATAGTAAAATTTATAGCCTTCATAAGTATCCATGCTCCTCCGTGTCATCCTTGCTCATTATGGACCTGAGATAAAACACATGCTAAAAGCGTCAACACAAAGGTTGGTGAGTTCATAGAGTTTATAAGTAGAACAGTTGATTTCCAAAATCAAATAGTTTGTGAGTCCATAATAGTTGTAAATAAACAGTTGACTATCAAAATCAAAGAGATGGTAATTCCATTATGTTTATAGTTCAAACAATTGATTATCAAAATCAAAGTATGAATAATTCCATTATGTTCATATTTGTTTTATTTCATTCTGTTAATCAATCATATCATCTTTAAACCAGTTTAATAATGACAATAGTCTTAAATAGGATCCAAGCCACATAGCTTTTGGGACGACCTCGGTTTTACCAATTACTAGTCTACACGCGACCGGATTTTGTGACTGTTAGTGCATATAGGTAGACCTTAGGTAATCAAGCAATTATAAATTTGACCTGGTAAGTAAAACCTGCATCAGCGGTCATTCCTATCCCCAAACCCGCTCCAATCCCCATTGGGGATCTTATCGGGGCGAGATGCTCCCCTCAAACCCGCTCTGATCCGCGTTGGAGATCTTATCGGGTCTCCTTTTCGAGCGCAATGCTCCACAAAATACACGTTTTTCTCCATTTATTATTATTTTACACCATATTTTAGCAAACATGATTATTACAATAACTTGAAGAATTAAAAACCCACTAATATTATAAAAAATACTAGCCTTGTTAAGTTTTCAACAAAATTTAGTTAAATAATGATAAGCGATCCTGTGAAAGATCAAAACTTATTTTAATAATATTGAACGGTACTCGCGCAATGCGGCGGCGGATACCTGTGACTATATTTTGCATTATTCTGTTACACATTTAGTTGTGTTTATGCTTTATAAGTAGATATGGTAGATGTGGTTAAGCCAAATAATTTTAGTTTGAACAACCAACCTGTTTCCTAACAAACTTTCTAACCAACTTGCTTCCTAACCAACATGCTTCCTAACCAATAAATTTTGAAATTCTTCCATAATAAGCAAGTAAAAGTCTGAATTTTAAGTCTTTCTAATTATATAATAGTCACAAATACATTATATAGCAGTATAGATAGACAAAAAAAAAAGTGTTTAAATTTATTCAAAATTAATCTTGTAAAGATACAATATTAATGTTTCGGGGCGGGGCGGGTTAGGATGTTTTGCCCCCTCTCCTCCCCGAACCCCGAACCCGATAAAAATCCCCGTTAATAGCCTGAAACCCGTCTTGTAACACGATAAGCATGACCCGCCTTGCCTCAAAAACTTCGGGTTTTAGATTTCCCCATTGAGTTCGGGTTTTTTTTTTGCCATCCGTACCGATTATCATAAGTCGATATTATTATATATTCCGTAATAAATAGCGGACCAAAGTCATTGACTTGATCAAACCCATTGGTTATGCCATAGATTTAATGCAAGAGATTTCCCACCTTCTTTTTTTCTTTAGCTATTCTCAATTAATCAGGACAGGAGCATGAGCAGCCACCAGAGTCCTATCCACTGCGAAAATGAGATCGATGGTGTTTCAACCGATAACCCAAATAGCACAATGCCTTCAACCGGCCATGAAACTGACGTTGGTGTTGAAGTTGAGAGTAAGTCTCAAAGTGTTGATTTGTCCAAGAAAAGAAAACGTTGTTTCTTGCTTTCATATGGTTGCTTTGTGGTTATGTTTATAGCATTTTGCTTCGTAACTGCATTAACGTTTGCCCTTTACCCAGTATTGTACGTCAAGGAAATTTATGTTCCTAGCTTTGACAAATTCACACCCAATATTTCAGCAGAAATGAAGAATGTGACGTTCCTTACCTTAAGGTTTGAAAATCGCAATACACTTATTTCTATTTCATATGATGATTTTATCTACGTCTCTATTCATTATGTTCCAAACTCGAGTAGAACTAAAAGTGTCCGCTATGGAAATGTCACACTTTATGGGTTCAACCAGAATCCACGCAAGCATTTAACTATGGTAGTCGAGACACCAACACCCGGGATGTCTAGTTTACTGAAGATAAAGAAAAATATTAGTACAATAACTTTTCGTGTGTATTTGGAGTTCATTATGAAATTCCATTTTCGAGAACTGGGAAAACACAAGTTTTGGTTTATAATGACTGCAGACGTTGAGGTGTCCCTGAAATCTGGTAGAAGCTCTGAGGGAACGATCGAGATGCATTATTCTTAGTTAAGAGCTTTGCATTGTATGATCGGTGATGGTTTTTTTACATTAGTACGTGCGAGATGTAGTTCTTTACTTCTTTTATTTAAGATCTTTTCTTGATAATCTCAAGTTATCCTAGATGTAAAAGTTGAAAGCTATCTTGTTTATACCGCTTGACGCACCATTCTAGTTTTACCTTTCTTTGAATATCAACTAATCTATCGAGATATTTTTTTTGAAGTGGTTTATTTATGTGCTAAGTTAGGTTTTTCATATGCTTAACCTAATCTATGGAAATATCATTTTTCTAGTGGAATTTATTTATGTGATAAGTTAGGTTTTTCTTATGCTTAACTATGTAGATATCTCTCTAAAAGTTATAATTTCTTCATATATTTCTGTAAACTGAAAACTGAAAGACATCCTTATTCTGTATATATACGTGTCTCAAGTGAAACTTTACATGTGTTTCATCCGGTGATACTTATAAAAATTATTAATTATAAACAGAAAATTACTTAAGATGAACAGAACACATTCAAATTTACAAAATTGAACCAAAATTTGTCACATTAAGATAATGTCCATGCAATAAATGAAGGAGATGCAATATAATAATGAGCGAAGGAGATTGGGACTAATAGAAAGTTGAAGGAATAAGTTGAAGCATATTAATATTGCCTCTTATTTGATAATGAAGTTGGAGAAACTCGTTTTGTTAACTACGTAGTAGTTAATTAAGTGTGAGTACTTATTTAATAGTACAAATGATAATATTATATCATAGCATGCATAGAACATTGAGGTAACCTGAAAATTTTTGGTTCATTTTTGTATGGTTGAATTTGTTGTTTAATTTGTTAATTCATTGGACGTCGTTTTCTTTAAAATGTATGTATAAAATTGTTTCTAATTTTATGCCTCCCCGCTCCCCTCGAAACAAGTATTTAAGCAAATAAAAAATACCTATTCTTTAGTCAAATATGAAATGGATAAACTGATAATGTAAAATAGACGTAGTGATAAATGAATAAACGGTCGAGGTATTCCATTCTTGGTAAACCGAGAAAACGGATCTTAACTCGGATGTACACGGTCTACAAAAATAACCTAGTGGTCACGCGTTGGATGAGCTTTCTTCACTATCTTGCCTTATCAACGGGCTTGTTCTCAACATTTCACATGAAGATAATTGATCATGGTCCTTATATGAATCAGGCTCCTTCTCTGCGAGATCGCTATGCAAAACTATACAATCATTTATTTATTTATTTATTTATTTATTTATTTTGGATCTGAGACTGAATCTTCGTCTTTTTAGTGGAACTCATGGGTCCCTCGAAAGGTTAATATTTGTGCTTGCAGGATTGATCTAAATCGTCTCCCGACAAATTCCAACTTGATGCAAAGGGGCGTGCACCTTCATTCTTCTATGTGTGTGTTTTGTTGTTCAGATGAGTAGTCTAGGGATCACTTTTTTTTCGTATGCCCCATTATTAAGATCATTTAGTTTAAAATTTGGATTTACTGGGGTTCTTCCTCCTCTTTTAACCCTTTTCTTTCTCGGACATTATTTATAGAAATATCGATTTCCTTAAAGACAAATACATGGGTTAACAAACTATTTCACGTTGTTTGCTTTTCTTCTATTTGGACTATTTAGAATTGGATGAACAAAATTTGTCACCCGTACTCAGAAGATGAGAGAGTTGCTTTCCGTAATGAAGACATATTCCCTATGATCCAACCAGAGGCAGAGCTATTAAGGGATCGGGAAAGGTCCCGGCCCCCCTAAGCCTAAGCCCGTTAATGTATTTTTTCGCGGTTTCATGTTTTCTTTCGGAAAAAAATTGTTTCGGCCCTCCTATTTAATGTTTTTCCTGAAAAAAAAAATTGTTCGGCCCTCCCAAAATTTTTTTTCTACCTCTGCCACTGGATCCAACGGACGTCTCTCTTATGGGCCTCAAATAGAACATCTAATAATCTATTCTCATGGAAGCATTTGATTCATAACCCCGGTGATTTGAACAACTTGTAGCTCTTTTGGAGTTTGTTTTACTTTCTTCTTTTCTTTTCCTCCTCCGAGCTTTTTAGTTGTTTCATTTTCCTTTTTTTCCCCCTTTTAGCCTTAGCGAGCGGGGTACCCGCGCGTTGCTGCGGATATGTTATGGTTAATATAAACTTGAAATAAAACATTTGAAAAAAATTATTGCTGAAATGTTGGTTAATCTAAACTTGAAATAAAACGATTGAAAAAAATTATTTTTGTTAGTAACGACTAAATTTGCACAAGATCGATATCCGCAGAAGAAAAAAAAATATTTTTGTTAAATATTTAACCTCAAAAAAAAATAAAAAATAAAATAAAAAAACGGATAAACAGTACTGCTACAGTAAAATGCTACAGTAACCGGACTCACAAAACTACTGTTTTGTCCACTGTAGCTGCTACAGTAAACGATTCCCTCTTTTAGTATATATAATAATATATCTTCGCTTTTCAAAAAAAGAAATAACCTAGTGTACAAGGTGGTTGTAGCAGACTATCCGAATTACCCGGAAACCAGAGTTGTTGAAGCAAAACCAGATGTAATGGGATTGGACTTGGCAACCCGAAGCACCCAAAGGACAACATTATTGAACTTGATCTGACAAATTATTAACTTGACGTACAATAGTAGTTGTTGAGTTAATGTTACTGGGAGCGAGATGTGAAAGACTTGTAGGTAGTAGTTGTTGACTTAAAACCAAGATAAAACAATATGTAAAATGTGCAGGGTTTTTCTAAAATATGACCCAGGGCACATGTTAAGCATATCAAAATATACATGTGACCCACTGAAAAGTATCAAAAAGTGTTCAGGGACCCATAAATTATGTGTGCTTTTTTGTACTTTTCAGTGGATCTCCTGTGTACTTTGGTGTGCTTAACATGTGCCCTAGGGGCATATGTTAGAAAAACCCAAATGTGTATACTTTTTAGAACAAAACCAAAATAGAAAATAGACTAATAAATTGAGATGGAGGGAACAGTAAAGAAAGACCAAGACTAATCTCCACAAAGGCCATAACTGGATGCGTTAAACAAAAGATCTTAGAAACTGGCAAACATTAATATTATGGTCATCATTTTCTATTTGACATAACGCCATAAATTAGATGATCTGCGTGCATCTTTGTAGCTTTGGGTCGTACCCACTTGTTATTGGGCTAGGCGGTAGTCCAGTATACCTATTTGTTTTCTATGTTTTGTTGTGTTGGGCCGGAGCCCAACTGTGTATAATATAGTCCAGGCCCACTGGCCTGCTATCTGCATTATAGGTCATCAGAGTTCATTGTGAAATACCATTCTCGAGAACTGGGAAAACACAAGCATTGGTTTATAATGACTGCCGACGTTGAGGTGTCGTTGGAATCTGGTAGAAGCTCTGAGGGAACGATCGAGATGTATGAATATTCTATTGTTAGCTAAGATCTTTGCATTGTATGATCGTTGACGGTTTTTTTACATTAGTATAAGATGCGAGATGTAGTTCGATCTTTACTTCTTTTATTTAAGATCTTTTCTTGATAATCTCAAGTTATCCTAGATGTAAAAGTTGAAAGCTATCTTGTTTATGCCACTTGACTTGCCATTCTAGTTTTACCTTTCTTTGAATATCAACTAATCTATCGAGATATCATTTTTGAAGTGGTTTATTTATGTGCTAAGTTAGGTTTTTCATATGCTTAACCTAATCTATGGAGATATCATTTTTCTAGTGGGAATTTATTTATGTGATAAGTTAGGCCGGTTGCAATAAGGACCTCGACCGACTCGGTCCTAGTCGATCGATTCGGTCGTCCTTGTTGTGGGCACTAGGTCGCGATCGATTGGGAAGTGATTTTGAAGGGGAGTCGGTCCTTGTCTCGACCGATATTTGTTTTGGTGTTTGATCCACTTTTTGCTACATTAAATTGTTACAACCGTTTGTGAGTAAAAAAAAAAGAAAAAAAAAAATCTTACCGTTTGAAAACTAGTCGTTGGGCTAAAAAAAAAATTTCCCCTATAAATACACAACTAAACAACACTTCAATTCACACAATCTCACACTTCATTCTATTAAAAATGTCTAAGAAAACACCACAACAACAAGCAAAAGGCTGGAAATCTCGTTTACCACAACAAAACATCCCGCAATTATCACCGGATTCAACTTTCCGGTTAACCGGTGTGTCACCAACCATCAATTTCTGACCTCGTTCTCTTGATTACGAATCTCAACGACCTCCACAACAACAAACATTCAATCTATTTGCTATGAATCGTAATATTAATCATCCATTTGTTCCCCCGTATCAAAACAACCAACAACCACAACAAAGCAACTCTCGTCGAAGCCAACAATCTATGTATGGCTCCCCCGAATCGTGCTATCGTTCAACAATGGACTCATCAATGTCTTCCTACTCTAATTACCAAAATTATTCTCCGGTAAACAACATCAATCTTAATGCTTGTGATTTTATGGAACAATTAGAAAACAATCCGGATTTTTATGTTGGAACCGGTTCGGGTTATCCGAGTCAACAAGTGTCACCGGGTTATCCAGGTTCGGGTCACGGATCATATCACGATTCGGTTCCAAATGATGATCTTGTGGGTGACGACGACAACACTATTTCTGAAGAGATGTCACCGGTCAAACCAAAGAAGCGTGCTACAAAGGCTAAGAAGAAGACGGTTGAGAAAGAGGTTGAGGAAAAGGTTGAGAAAGACATCTCGAATTGGTCAAAAGAGGAAGAAATCGCGTTGTGCATGGCTTGGTGTGATTCTTCGGAGGATAGCATAGTTGGAACAAACCAAAATTCTAAGGGATTTTGGAAGAAAGTGATTACATACTTTGAAAAGGAGGTCGGTGAAGGGAGATCGTACAACTCATTACTAGCAAGTGGAAAAATAGGATTCGTCCTAGAGTTGGTGCATTTTGTGCCATTTATGACAATTGTTATACGAATTTTAGAAGTGGTGAGAATGATCTCAATATTTACCAAAAAGCGTCTCAAGAATATGCAATAATGATGAGGCACACGTTTCATTTGGATCATTGTTGGGAGATTTTGAGGGAGCATCTGATTTGGATGAAAAATGAGATGCCGCATTTTTTAATCCAAAATGATGGTCGAAAAAAACCAAGGACTTCTGACACGGGCTCGGATGTGCCTAGTAATGAAGAACCTCGTGATGAGCGACCGGTTGGGCGTGATGCAGCTAAGAAAAATAAGGGTAAGAAGAAATCGTCGGGGTTTAGTTTGGATGGGGTAGCCAAAAAATGGCAAGCAATTACGTCAAAGGCTTGGGGTAAGAAGCAGGAGCTTGCAGACGGATACTACAAATTGAAGGAAAAAGAGCTGGAGCAAAGGGATAAAGACGCGATTAAGAAACAATACAACCTAGAAGATTAGTTTTTATGTTGTTGTGTTTTAATAAGTGTTGTAATGTTTTTATTTTAGTTGAATTAGTATGTTGATGACGTATAGTCTATATATGGGCCACGAGCCCAAATGATAAACATTACTAAGGCCCAAAGCCACCATGCGTGGGCTATTGTCACTTGGGCCGCATCAATAATGGGAACAGGCTCACGTAAGCCCAAACCCAAATAAACTATACACGGTATAGATAAGGATCATATATCTATGGAAAAGATATCCTTACCCGGATAAGCACCATGGGTGCGAAACGTAAGGAGCACGAACCCTACAAGGATTCTGCGCCTATATAAGGAATGACATAACTCTCATTCAAGGTACGATTCACAAACCCTAAACTCTTTACGAGAACCCTAAATCGATTACTTACTCTCACGCCGGAGTCTAATCGTGGGAGACAATCCCACGGTAAGCCTAACGGTGTTGTTTATTTTCTTAGTGCGCAGGTTACAAGTACTAAGAAGCGAATTGGTACGAGAGCAAAAGCCTATAATCAGGAACACCCAACTTTTGTATCAACAAGTGGCGCCATCCGTGGGACTCTACTAAGAACTAAGAACTAGAATGACAAAGAATAAGAATTCAAGCCAGCGGACTCCGCAGTCAGAAAAACGTGACCCCCAGAGGAAGAATCAACAAGATTCGACCCTTAGGCAGGTTGCTGGGACAACCAGCGCACCTGGTCACCAAGAGGCAGGGACAACCCAACTTCTTCCAGTGGTAGAACTACCTGTAAGGACTACCCAAATCACCCCAGTGGTCCCAAGCGTTGAGGAACTCCAGCGCACCCTCTTCACTACTCCTCACCAAACTGTACCCACAGTGAACAACACTGTGCCACCAGGCGCGCCTAACCGAGATAGGGTGCCTAATAATGAGGCAGACATTCTTGCAGCAACTAAGGACACACCCAATCTAACGTTGGGAAATTTTGTATCCCAAAATTATGAAACCTTAACCGCCCTCATGCAAGAAGAAGCAAGGAGAAGGGCAAGCACGAGCCTACAAGCTCGACTCAATTTTGGTCCTGAACGCGAACCATCACCACTGCGCCACCCACGAGGAAGACGCGCAGAACGTACCACTATCCACGATAGGCTGGGTACGACATCTGATTCACAGTACTCAGAAGACAGCAAGAGGCGCACTAATGTTCACTCCAGACTTGGCAGTCGAGGGATACAAGACCGATTAGGACCTCAGCATTCGCCAAGCCAAGGATCCTCCAAACCTGGGAGTAAGAGGATTCACGACAGATTGGGGAAAAGAAGATCCCCAAGTGAAAGTCCCTCAAGCTCTTTTTCTGAAAGAAGCCGGCGCAAGCGCCGAAAAAGAGACTACCCTTCCTCCAGTGACTCCTCGGACAACGAGGATAAAGAAACAGGACACTGGAAGTCAAGAGGAAGACGTCGCGAAGAAGAGAATGAAGATATGTCTCTTCCATGGCGTCGCCAGAAAGTTGATGCGTTTACACTACGCATCAGCGAATACTCAGACCGCAAACGCAGGCGCATGCCCACTAATGTGAAAACATATGATGGAACAGGTGATCCGGATGATCACCTAAAAGTTTTCGAATCAGCCGCCACTATCGAAAACTGGCCACAGCCTGTGTGGTGCCACATGTTTAATTCTACGTTAGTAGGGAACGCGCGCACATGGTTTAGCAAACTCCCATGTAGGAGCATCGGTGGGTTCGAGTAATTACGGAAAGCATTCCATCTCAACTTTACCCAGAGAAAGAAGTGCGCTAAAATCCCTGTTGAGCTAGCAAGAGTGAAACAGCGCCAAGGGGAATCAACCAGTGCTTTTATGGAACGCTTCAAGGATGAGTGCATACAAGTCAAAGCATGTCCTGAAATTCTAAAAATTTCAGGGTTCATGAATGAAATTAACAACCCAGAACTTATCCGAAAGCTAAATGACAAAGTTCCCCAGACTTTTGATGAGCTAACAAAGAGCACCAGATCCTTCATATAAGGAGAAGCAGCTACTGCGGACAGCAAAAAGGGTTATTCGAACTATAGGCAATAAGAACAGCCTAGGAGATAATCCAACGATCAGAATAACAACCGCAGCAGGAATAACCGCAGCGGAAGAGACAATGAAAAGTATACCCCCCTCACAAAAACCCCGAGGGAAATATTTGTAATAGAAGGTGCAAACTTTCCAAAGCCTCCACCAATGCGCACTGATGAGGCGAAAAATGATCCGTTTTTAGGGGTCATTTAAGCCTGGAATTGAATTTATTTGATCAAATATTGCCCTAAATCGTTCCTTTTGTGATTTTAGGTACTTTGGGAGAGAATTCTGGAAAAGGAAGCAATTCGGACGTTTTTGGAGCATAAAAGTGAAGAAAATGCCAAAGTCTTAATTTTCCATGCTGGGAACAGTAGGTGACGGCGTCAAGAGTAACTCCCTGACGGCGTCAAGAGAAAAATTCCATGACGACCCAGTACAGATTTGACGGCATCACGAAGGTAGGGCGTCAAGAGTAAAAGTCATGACGGCCTGGAAATGATTAAGTCTTGACGGCGTCAAATGTAGATCAAGGCAGTCCGAGAATAGTTTTGGCGGCGAGGTGACGGCGTCACAATGTTGGTCTTGACGCCGTCAGACCCCTTTTCCTATATATAGTTTTCTAATTTTCACATTTAAAGGATAGAAGTTTTGGAGAAACCCTAAGTACGATTTTGGTGCGAATTTTACAGGTTTTTCAAGGGTTCCAAGCCCTTGATACCTTTCATGTGTAATTGAGATAAGTGTTCTTTTAATTCAATCAATATGTCTATGTGTTGGTTGTCTATATCTTGTTCTTATCTTAATTCCATCGTGCTAGGCTAGATCTATCTTGTGTTTGCTTGGATCTAATGAAACCTAGATGTTAATTATGTGTTGATTACTTGTTTATACTTGTCTTGGATGAATGATTTATATGTTAGGCTTAAGAAAACTGGCAGATCTCCAATTGGTAACATGCTTGAACGTCTTAAGAAACATGAACCGACGCGCACTAGGTCTTTATTGGTTGTATTTAATGCATGAGCCACTGTTTACAATCCCTATAGTTGTGTTGGGCATGGTGTAGGAGGAGATAAGAGCTCATAGAATTGGGGAGTTAAGTGTGCCACCCCATGAATGGTATTAAGGAATACGATCCGTCATCCATGCAATTATAACAAGTAATTAACGTGTAAAAGATGTCTAGGGAGTAGTGAAATCTAAGTAAACACATTTTCTCCACTTATTGCTCACAACTTTAGTATAATTTAGTTTATTTTTATTTCTAGTATTTTATTTTGATTGCATCTTTAGTATTGGGTTAGTTGATTAGCAACTAATTCCGCCTAAATCCTTCAAACCCGAGATTTTTACTTGCTTTCTATAAAATATAAAATACAAAAATAATCATCCCTCACCTTTAGAACTAGTATTTAGGTTTTCTAATCCTAGCGACACTATTCCTAAGCTGAACGATCAATCCCCCGGTACTTGTCACTATACTATACTACAACGATCAGGTACACTGCCTGGTGGGGGTTGTAAGCTTCTCAAGATCCCTTGAGAGGTAAAGCCTGGTGCGATTCCCACGTCATCAAGTTTTTGGCGCCGCAGCCCGGGGAATAGTTATTGTCTAGGTTAGAATTTCTTTTTATTAGGTCTACTTGCTAGATTCCTTTCTAGTAAGATTTTATTTTTATTTTTAGGTTCTCTTTAGTCTATCTTATTTCTTTGTGCCTTTGTTCGTAACCACCCAACATCATGGACAACGGGAACATCTTTGAACCCGTCATCCCACCACAACAAAACCCACCATTAGAACCCCTTAGGCCCCGAACCTTAGGAGAGTATTCCCGACCTAGCCACCAAGGCTACCGAAACACCATTAAGCTCACCGGAGCCAATGTGACCCCCTTGCGATCCGACACCATCCGGTTGGTGCAAAGCGGATGTGCATTCCATGGACTTCGTTCCGAACCAACATCTTAAGGACTTCCTTAAAATCGTAGATTCCATAGACCTAGATGTTGCAACTAGAGAGACAACCCGATTACGCCTATTTCAATTCTCTCTACGGGATCAAGCTAGTCAATGGCTTGAGCGTTTACCCGCGGGATCCATCACCACATGGGATGATCTTACCACTCGTTTCCTTGCTCAATTTTTCCCACCGGGGAGAACTACTAAGCTTAGAAATGACATCTTGATGTTCCAACAACGTCAAAATGAATCTCTTTATGAAGCATGGACTCGTTTCAAGGACTTACTCCAAAAAGTCCCTCATCATGGCATAGATCTTTGGCTCCAAGTCCAAATCTTTTATGACCATATCGACATCTCCACGAGGCGAGCCATTGACCAATCGGCCGGTGGTAAGCTATGTGATCTAAATGCGGAACAATCATGGGAACTCATAGAAGATCTTGCTCTCTATGACAACGAAAGTTGGAATGATCCCCGTGACTTGAACAAAACGGTCAAGGCAATATCTTTGCCTTCAAACAATTCTAGCACTCCCGACCGTAGGATCATGGAACTTGAGGACCAAGTCAAGTTTCTCATGAAATCTTACGAAGCTCCTAAGCCTTCAAGCCAAGTGAACAAAATCACTTCTTCATGCGAATTATGTAGTGGTCCCCACGACACTCGTGATTGTGTGGAACTCCCCGGAACAGCTTTTGCGGACTACGCATCCACGCGTACCGACGAAGCGGGAGATAAGTAGTACACTTTCAAGCCCGAGCCAAACACTTACGGTGATTCATACAACCCCTCTTGGAAAAATCACCCAAACCTTAGGTGGAAACAAAATCAACCCAATTCTTCCAATCCGCCTAATCGTTACCAACCAAACGGTCCACCCTCCAACCGTACTTTCAACAACAATCCTTCTAACAACTATGGTAGTACCAACAATCTTGAAGGATTGATGTCAAAGTTTATGGCATCTCAAGAAGCTCGCATAGCTAGGTTTGAAACCGAATTCAACCAACAACAAACAGAGATAACCAACAAGATTGACAACTTGTTGAAAGCCCTCAACAACCAAGCATTAGTCACACCTAGGAAGGACACTAGGGACACCAATAACGGAAGCCAAATTAAGGACCCCTCATCATTCAAACATGTCCACTTTGTCAATGTTGTCACCATTAAGCCAATAGATAAGGAGATTGAGGAGAGTGACAAGGATGAAGTTAGAATAGAAGCCGAGACTAAGGATGAGAGTAGGGAAGTTAAGGTAGAACCTATTGAAGAATACTTTGATAAGTTGCCAACCAAGGAAGAACGGGAATACCATAAGGATTTATTCGATAGTCCCGAGAGACCATATATCCTTGGAACCCCCTTATCAAAATGGGAGACCCCTCTAACATTAACATCCCATGCAATATCGGGCACATGCATATATGGAAAGCTTACATCGACCCTAGATCCCCCGTGAACATCATGACTAGGACTTATTACAATTGGGTGATGAAGAAGCAACTTATTTTAGGATGATGCCCGATAAGTAATTTTGTAGGAAGAGTGAAGGGACTGCATGTGATTATAGGGAATCTCACCTATGAGATCGATTTTATGATAGTTGAGGACACTCGTCCGGTGATAGATGCTTGCCTAAGCCAAGTAATATTTGGAAAACCATTTGTTGAGGCCACTAGGATGAGTTATGATCCGACTTTAGGGATAGTTAGATTTAAGGAAGAAGATGATGAAGTTGCCTATCAAATGCCCTACAAGATTGAGCAATACCGCCTTCTCTCTAATTTCGAAAAGGAACACAAGCAAGTGGCTTATTATAGGAGTGAGGAGGATAGACGTAGAGGAGTAGAGTATGTAAAGAATAGAATGCTTGGTTTCTACAAAGAATGCTTGCAACTAGGTCCGGAATACAAAACTGGTTTAGAAGACGACCTAGAGAGTGGAACCAACGATGAGGTCACGTAGTAACCCATGACCTTGAGTCTAGCTAGAAGACTCGTAAATAAAGAAAAGCGCTTCTTGGGAGGCAACCCATGTTTTGTGTGATTTTATTTTGTTTGTTTGTTATTTGCTTCCGTATGCATGCTTAATTTTTATTGTTGGTAGATCATGTTTCTAAACTAAATAGTGGAAATACTTTACTTTGATGTTTTGGCTTAGTCTTAACTCTACTTAAAGGTATTTTGCAAAAGATAAGTGTAAGGGGAAACCCCAAATATGTTTTCAAGAAACAAACCGATCATGATTCTTCACAATATTAAATGAACATGTATATTCGTATTTGTTAGAGTCAAATGCTTGTATTGAGTCATAATGAAGTTTTGCAGGATTTTCCAGGAAGTAGGACCAAGTTTTTCCAGAAATTTTCCGGAAACTTAACATAAGAATTTCTGCATGTCACTTCTGACGGCGTCAAGAGTTTACTCTTGACGGCGTCAAGTGTAAAAATCTGGAAATTTTACCGGTTTTGTTTTTCTAACGGAGTCTTATGGTTTTTGTGAATTATTAAGTTTTATAATCTCCAGGAGATCTGCAAACTTCATTCCACAAGCATTATATCTTATCTTGTTTTCTAGGATTTAGTAACTTATATAGGATGCCGCCAATTTTACGCGAGGTTGTTTTGTCTATTTTATCAGGTTTTACAGGTTATGTATGACAAGAAGATGATTTATATTCTGGAAGGGAAGCTTTGATTGTTCATTTTCTTGGAGGAAGATTTAACCTGGCCACCTTATTATCCATACCGAGCGAATCAGGGGAGTATTTGATTTCATTCTTTTTATTTTTTTCACTTTTACATTCTTTACTTGAACATTGGGGACAATGTTCATCTTAAGTGTAAGGGGAGGGTAAAAAGATGATACCTTACATATGCACTTTCGCTTGAGTTTGTTTTGTTTAATGGTAGATGTGTAATAAAACTATGAGAAATATTTGTTAGTGCAATTTTAGCGCCAAATTTAAAATTTTTTACAACATTTAGGAGTGAAACTTTAGCCATAGCAAACGTCTCATGGATAGGAGATTGTATGACTAGCACATAACCGTATATTCAGAAAAATTTTCCACCCAAATATGTGAGGTTCGCCTTTAGATTTGATAGGAAAAGCATTTACTATTAGTGCTTATGAGTGTACCGGTAGCATTTAGATTCTAGAACTTGCGTTAGTGATGCATCCCGAGACCGCTAGTGAGACTACATTCGTGTGGTAGGATTTACTACACATAAGAGGCACTAGGATTACCCTTGTGTTAAACCCGTATCATAATTACTTGACCATTAAGTCATATTATTTGGCTAGTTAAGTCAACTAATTTTTCTCACACCTTAGCGTTGTACTCATTTTTAGTACACGATACCCCTAGTACACCCCTCCGAGCCTATCTTTTCGTTTCTAACTTTAAGCATTTTACTTAAAGGAAGAATTTGTTACACCACACTTAAATGTACAACCAAATCGCCTTAGCCTTCCGTGTATGCGCTCATTTTTAGTGCATTATTGTTATTTGTTAAACCCTAAGTTAACTTTCTAATTGATTACATGGTTGCTAAGTCGAGTCATATCCTTGTACATATTGTTTTGGGACGATTGGGACTCATGGGTAAAGTACTTATTTTATGGAGTAATGGGGAAGAACATCATATTATTACCCCCATATGTACGTTAATCTTAAAAGTGCTCCAAGTGTTTTGATTTTCTTAATTCGAGTCATTAGATTAGTTATTGTAAAGTATGTAAAGATTCAAGTGTAAGGGGAATATTCATTCCCTATGATGTATTATTTTGGATGGTAGGGTAAGAATGTATGCAAAAAAAAGAAAAAAAAAAATCGAAAAAATCAAGAAAAAAAAATATAGAAAAAGGAAAAAGAGAAAAAACATACGGACTACCATCCCGTTTTATTCTATGTTTATTTTATGTTTTTGTTATTTTTCGTTTATTAGCTTAAGTCGAGTCTAGTCTTGGCTTAGCAACGCCACATTGTACATATAATTAACCAAGATTGTTAACTCGCCACCAGTAAAACTTCCTTTATCCAACAAAACCGTGTATTTCATATCCCTAAACCTAACGTTACAACCCCTTAAAAGACCTCTTTGATAGTTTATCCTAGGTGCTTACGCCATGTGGTGGAGGTTTGATCATTTCCCAAGCCTATGGTAATCTATTTTGCTATGTAGTGAGAGATATCTTCCGTTTCCATATTGTAATTTACACTTTATTACACCCGAGAGATGTGAGTATCTAAACACTATTTGTGAGGTGCTAGTGTATGACCTCCGTGCTTGTCTATTGGTCTTTAGTGGAACGATTATTTGTTGTAATTACTTTTATATTAGTGTTAAATGACCCCTAACTTGTATTTTGAGTAAAATAAAAGCGCATTTGCTTGAGGACAAGCAAATCTCAAGTGTAAGGGTATATGATGAGGCGAAAAATGATCCATTTTTAGGGGTCATTTAAGCCCGAAATTAAATTTATTTGATCAAATATTGCCCTAAATCGTTCCTTTTGTGATTTTAGGTACTTTGGGAGAGAAATATGGAAAAGGAAGCAATTCTGACGTTTTTGGAGCATAAAAGTGAAGAAAACGCCAAAGTCTTAATTTTTCATGCTGGGAACAGTAGGTGACGGCGTCAAGAGTAACTCCCTGACGGCGTCAAGAGCAAAATTCCATGACGACCCAGTACAGATTTGACGGCGTCACGAAGGTAGTGCGTCAAGAGTAAAAGTCATGACGGCCTGGAAATGATTAAGTCTTGACGGCGTCAAATGTAGATCAAGGCAGTCCGAGAATAGTTTTGGCGGCGAGGTGACGGCGTCACAATGTTGGTCTTGACGCTTTCAGACCCCTTTTCCTATATATAGTTTTCTAATTTTCACATTTAAAGGAGAGAAGTTTTGGAGAAACCCTAAGTACGATTTTGGTGCGAATTTTACAGGTTTTTCAAGGGTTCCAAGCCCTTGATACCTTTCATGTGTAATTGAGATAAGTGTTCTTTTAATTCAATCAATATGTCTATGTGTTGGTTGTCTATATCTTGTTCTTATCTTAATTCCATCATGCTAGGCTAGATCTATCTTGTGTTTGCTTGGATCTAATGAAACCTAGATGTTAATTATGTGTTGATTACTTGTTTATACTTGTCTTGGATGAATGATTTATATGTTAGGCTTAAGAAAACTGGCAGATCTCCAATTGGTAACATGCTTGAACGTCTTAAGAAACATGAACCGACGCGCACTAGGTCTTTATTGGTTGTATTTAATGCATGAGCCACTGTTTACAATCCCTATAGTTGTGCTGGGCATGGTGTAGGAGGAGATAAGAGCTCATAGAATTGGGGAGTTAAGTGTGCCACCCCATGAATGGTATTAAGGAATACGATCCGTCATCCATGCAATTATAACAAGTAATTAACGTGTAAAAGATGTCTAGGGAGTAGTGAAATCTAAGTAAACACATTTTCTCCACTTATTGCTTACAACTTTAGTATAATTTAGTTTATTTTTATTTCTAGTATTTTATTTTAATTGCATCTTTAGTATTGGGTTAGTTGATTAGCAACTAATTTCGCCTAAATCCTTCAAACCCGAGATTTTTACTTGCTTTCTATAAAATATAAAATACAAAAATAATCTTCCCTCACCTTTAGAACTAGTATTTAGGTTTTCTAATCCTAGCGACACTATTCCTAAGCTGAACGATCAATCCCCCGGTACTTGTCACTATACTATACTACAACGATCAAGTACACTGCCTGGTGGGGGTTGTAAGATTCTCAAGATCCCTTGAGAGGTAAAGCCTGGTGCGATTCCCACGTCATCACGCACCGCAGAGGAAAAGCGCATAGGGAATGGAAACTGCGAGTATCATGGTCAAAAAGGCCATACAACCAACGAGTGCGTCTAGCTAAGACAACTAATTGAAAAGTTAGTAAGGGAAGGCAGAATGGACCACCTTGTAAAAAACATCAAAGAGGGAAAAGACAAACAAAGGAACGGGGGTAAGAAAGAACCTCCCAAAGAAAAAGCTGATACCATATACATGATACAGTCATGGCAGCGTAAGATAAAGCAAAAAGTCAGCCAAAAATTCTCTCCAGAAAAAGAGATATCTTTCCCTACTCTAGCTGCGGACAACGCAGTTGTAGAACCTCTAACCATTGAAATACATACGGGAGGACATGATATCCACCGCATGTACATCGACGGAGGAGCATCCGCATACATCCTGTATGATCATTGTTTCAAAAGACTGCGACTTGAAATCCAAAATCAATTGATACCAGCAACAACGTCATTGACTGGATTCACAGGATAAAAGATTTGGCCTATGGGGCAGTTACGCTTGCTGGTGGTCGTAGGAAATGAACAACACTCAACCGCAACATGGATAAATTTCATGGTAGTAAAATCTCCCTCACCATACAACGGCATCATTGGGAGACCTGGAATATCATCCATGCGCGCTGTACCATCCACAGCGCACGGAATGCTTAAATTTCCAGTGGAAGGAGGAGTTGTCACCCTCTATAACACAACAGTACCACCAAAGGAATGCAATGCGGTAGCCACTAAAGTAGAGAATATTCCAGAACAGCGCACAGAAAAAACACCAAACCTAAAGGTCGCTATTCATCCCGATTACCCGGACCAACAAATTTCGATTGGTGGATCTTTATCTGACAAAGGTAAAGCAGCCGTGTACGCACTCTTGCAAAAGAACCTGGAAATCTTCGCATGGGAACCAAAACACATGACAGGAGTGCCGCGCTCTATCACAGAGCATAAGCTACAAATCCGACAAGGATATCCCCCAATACGATAGAAGAAGCGCGGCCAGGCTCCAGACCGTGCAAAGGCTATTCTGGAAGAAGTACATAAACTCGTAGACGCAGGCATCATGCGCGAAGTGTACTATCACGACTGGCTCTCTAACCCAGTTATGGTAAAAAAAGAGCGACGGCAGTTGGAGAATGTGTGTGGACTTCACAGATCTTAACAAAGCATGTCCACAGAACTGCTACCCACTGCCAGAAATAGACTGGAAGGTAGAATCCCTGTGCGGATACCCTTTCAAATGCTTCCTAGACGCATACAAAGGATATCATCAAATTCAGATGGCAGTCGAAGATGAAGAGAAAACAGCTTTCCACACCAGTCAAGGAGTGTACTGCTACACAAAAATGCCTTTTGGCTTAAAAAACGCAGGCGCAACATACCAACGATTGGTGGACACAGCTTTCGAAAAACAAGTAGGCCGCAACTTGGAGGTCTACGTCGACGACCTTGTCATCAAAAGCCACACAGAGGATGAATTGGTGTGCGACATCGAGGAAACGTTCAGAACATTGGGACGAATAAACATGAAGTTAAACCTCAAGAAGTGCACCTTTGGCGCAACCGAAGGCATGTTCCTTGGATACTTAATAGAACCTGATGGAATCAAGCCTTGTCCAGAAAAAACAAAGGCTGTTATTGATCTCCCCTCACTGCGCACACTCAAAGAAGTCCAGTCATTGAACGGAAAGTTAGCAGGGATAAACCGTTTCTTATCTAAGTCAGCAGACAAATCCCTTCCTCTCTTTAAAACACTCACGAAGTGCACTAAAAAGGGAGATTTTCGCTGGACCAAAGAAGCGGAAGAAGCTTTCCAACAACTTAAACACCATTTGGCGTCCCTTCCCAAACTTGTCGCACCGCGACCAGGGGAAGAGCTAATCATGTACTTATCGGCAACTCATGGAGCAATTAGCGCAGTACTATTGACAGATAGGAACTCCGTCCAGACACCCATATACTTTGTAAGCAAAGCCCTAAAGAGGACAGAGACTAACTACAGCGCTATGGAAAAGCTGGTCTTAGCTCTAGTATTCGCAGCCAAAAGGCTGCGTTGATACTTTCAAGCGCACCCAATAGCTGTAATCACTGATCAGCCAATCAAACAAGTTATCTCTAAACCTGACGCATCAGGACGGTTACAAAAATGGAGTGTACTGTTAAGTGAATATAACATCTCATGTAGACCGCGCACTGCAATCAAAGGACAAATATTAGCCGATTTCATCGTGGAGAAGCCAGATAGCGACAGTCCAACATCTGCAACCAAAACAGATCTACAGGAACCCTGGATTCTGTTCACAGATGGGTCTTCATGTGTAGATGGATCAGGCGCAGGCCTTATTCTCACAAATCCAGATGGTATGGAATTCACCTATGCGCTGCGCTTTGAATTCACAGCCACAAACAATGAGGCATAATACGAAGCCCTACTAGCCGGACTACACATCGCAATCCAAATGGGCGTACGCAACTTGGAAGCAAATGTAGATTCTCGGCTAGTCGCTAACCATGTCCTAGGTGAATATGAAGCCAAGGATGAACACATGATCCAATACCTGGAAAAGACCAAGTCCTTAATTAAAAACTTTGACAGGTTCACAATAAAACAGGTGCCTAGAGGAGACAACAGGAACTTGGTCAAGGATGTATCAACATATGTAATGTTTTAATTTTGAATGAAATTTTATTTTGTGTTAAAAATGTTGAAAAAAAAAAAAAGAAAAGAAAAAAAAAATTGAACTTGGTCGCCCTTACTGTTGCACTGAATCGCCTGCAGGTCGCTGGAAAAAGAAAGCTGACGTGACAGAACAAGTTGGGGGATTGACCGAAATAAGTTTTCCTTATTGCATCTAGCCTTAGGTTTTTCTTATGCTTAAACTATGTAGATATCTCTCTTAAAGTTATCATTTCTTCATTTATTTCTGTAAACTGAAAACTTAAAGACATCTTTATTCTATACGTGTGTCTCAAGTGAAACTTTACACGTGTTTCATCCGGTGATATTTATAAAAATTATTAATTATAAACAGAAAATTACGTAAGACGAACAGAACACATTCAAATTTACAAAATTGAACCTAAAATTTATCACATCTTATCTTAACTACTTATAAAGAGAAAATGGTCAAGTGAAAAGTGGAAAACTGAATTTTAGGTCAATGCCCATAATGCCCTTATCAAACTATGGAAATTAGGAAATTGAAAAGCTGTAAACGAGTTGTAAGTGTAACTGGCCGTTATAATAGGAAGTCAAACAAAGGTTTAATGATATAAATCAAAACTTTCGGAGGAAGAATCAGTTAAAAAAAATTCAAAACACCCATTAAAATCGGATTATGCATTCGCTATTAATCTATTTCCTATAGCTCTTGAATTAAACTTTTATTTGTATTTTGATGTTGCAGGCTCACAAATTGGTGTTACACGGAATCAATTTTTTGAAAAACAAATTTTGCATCAACACCGGCTCCACAATCAATAAGGTAAGTTATTTTTTTTATTTTTTTTATTTTTTTATTATTTTTTTTTTTTTGAATTCAGATGCGGGTGAGAAATCATATTTTTTTGTTACAAAGGAAAACAAATACGTTCTTCAGTCAAGTTCGTTTTATGATGTTATTTGAATTCTATTAATTACGTGTCCTTTGATTGTGATTTTTGTATTTTGATTGGAATTTGTATGCACATCAAGTTTAATGTGTATGTGGAAATTCTGTATTGGGTGTGATCATTGCTTGTGTTCAATAAACCCTAAGTTCTCTTTGTGCGGTAATTCCTTGTAAGGCCACATCAATTTTCTATAGGAAGAGCTTTATTTGGTCCGTGCTTTGTAGGTGTGGATTCGGACCGGATATAGTCGGACAAATGTCAAACACCACGGTTACCCATAGAACATGATCCATTGGTCATTAAAAAAAGTTGTATCCTTGTATAAATTTGTCACAAGCTCCTTATATAATCATATATCTTTATTTTGTTGTCTTATCACTATTTCGAACTATTATTCATTATTTTTTAAGGTTCAAGTTCACAACACAATCTCCGTGCTGATTGCCTATGTTGGTGACATCATTCCATACACCAATGAATTGGTCCAATTCTTTAAAAAGGTATTTGATCCAGTTAAAATATTACTCTTGTTGCATGTATGAGTATATTATCTCTTATTAGTTATTATTGAAAATCAATAGCTAATACAATAATTATTATGTAGCAATCTGTTTATGTGATTTAGGATTATAAATCACTTTATGTATGTAACTATTATGTGTATTACCACTAGATGCTCACTTTGCCTAACTTTATAATAATGCGTTTTGCAAGTCATCATGGCCTCATGTAAGATCATCATGGCCTTCATTAACGGACAAGCGTAACAGCAGCAATATGTATGTTGGCAATAGTGCTCACGGTCCATTCAGGCCGGGTGCAGCAGCAGGTTCTCAAAGTAGGGCCGCTGATAAACCAACTCCTATAACACCTCAGGCAGTTCAAAGAAAGGATGCATGCAGTGGGTTCGATTCACAAAACACTCAACCAGGAGTATCTGTAGCAAGAAAGAGGAATGTTCATGCTCAGGTCAGTGCACTTATTCTTTATGGAATGGAATGTATCAATTATTTATCGGGACATGTTGACTATCTCTTATATATGGATGTGGTATATGAGTTATTGGAAGGCCATTATTTTCAAAGTTATAAAAAATATGTGTGATTACTAATATGCTCTCTGTTGATTCAGTTTAACGAGTTACAAGTGTTATATGCAAAAGCGCAGATATCGGGGCAACAAAACCACAGAAGCAGGAAGAGAGGGATTGCACTCCTGTGCAAAGAGAAGGTTATCATCCGGGACTCAAGGATTTTCAGTCTGTACTTTCTTCTTTTACACAATATAGGTTTATTACTAATGGTTATGTGTTGCTTTTGACATCGTTATCTTAATTAGTCACAAGGTTTTCATGCTGAGTTTTTGTGTCTTCTGTGTAGTCGGTTGTGGGTTGTTGTTGAACATAGGCATGGGGATCTTTTCAAGTCAGCCATATTGTATCTAGGTTTGTTAGATATAAAAGTTATTTTTTTAGTTCAGAAACAACTTAAAATTGTCCCCAAATTTGTATTGTTTTAGGGGTTATTAATCTAAACAATCAAACTCATTATGTAGCTACATTTGATATCATTTTTTATTCGGGGTTTTTGGGTTTCGCCAAGTTATGGGGATTCACTTGAAAGACTGTTTAGATGCTTAGTCAGAGTTAAAATAGAACAGCCCATAATGATAGAAAGATCTACTTTAGTGTCTCACAATCATGCTTATTGTCAATTTGAGATATTAATTAATTTGCGGTCCATTTAATTGCTTGGTGTTTGATGTGTTATATGTTGAAGGTAATTGTGCAGATAGATATTTATTGGGTTTTGTTGAGGTTGTAGGTTGAAAATAGGTGCAACAAAGTTTCAAACAAATAGGCTGGGATGGTTACTTCATCCATTCAGTTTTACTTTTCTTGACTTTAAAGAGAAGGTTTAGGTTAGAAGGTCAATAATGGTGACGAGTAGTTAAGTTTTATCTATGGACCTAGCTAATAATGATTTACACAGAAACCTTTATATAGTTAGATACCATGTTGCTGAACTTATCTGGTCTTTTTCATCTTTGACACCCCAGATTTCGATCACAAGAGGGCCAACACGATTCGTAGACCGGTAATCACTTCTTATGGTGTACTTATTATTAGTGGTGGTGGTAGCTGTCCTGACTGATCTACCTACGAATGGGCTGAAACGGTTTTCAAGATACTGGTTTAACTACAATACAGAGGAAAGGGTGTTTGCGATGGGCCACTGATATGTGTGTGTTTTGTGTACTTCACAGACTTTTTTCAATGGCCAAGTTTCGTAAGTTGTGGTGTATTGGGACGAGTATTGTATTGGCTGAATATGGCGTATGAAAGAGGTACGATTGTAAAATTTTATTGGTCATTTCATGCCTTATCGATTTATCATCACATACAAACTAAAATTTGAGAATTTTTAGCAACGTTTATGCTACTATATTAATATTATCAACTGTTAATTACAGTAAGTCAGTCAACCTTTTGTATGCACCAAATTAGACTTAGTATAAGCCACTCAGGATGTACTTTAAGGATACTTATATGACTAATTCACTTTTTAATAAGTACATTAAAGTTGTATTTATGTTATAATAAGTTATGTTGTATTTGATATGGTATTTGTTAATGCTGGTAGTCACCTGATGAGCATGAAAGAAGTGGTTAAAGTTATTATTAATGTTTTATTGAATACACTCTATTGTGAATTGCCCCATGTATAAGCTTTTGAGTTTAAAATTGAATTACTTTATGTTCAGGTGTAGCAGGAACTGGAGTAGCTGCAATTGTACTTATTGTTGGACATGCCTTGGCAGTGTTTACACAATGAAGGCTACTACTAAAAACTCAAAACCAATGCAAATATTTTTCATCATCTGTTCCGGCTGATGAGTATTCTTAGAGAATGTTTGGACAGAAGCCTATCAAAGGTTTCCTCAACCAAGGTACGTTTTATAGACCCGGCTAATTAGAATGGATGCATTATAGAAAACCTTTTATTAAATCTCTTCAAGTAATGTTAAACAAAACTACGTGACACGATAAAACGACATGCCATTACCATTTAAAATACAACCAATAGATAAAAAAATTTTATTCTACTTTATTTCTACAAAATCTACCCGGCAAAAAAAATAAATAAATAAATAAAAAAAAAAAAAAAAAAAAAAAAGTTGAAAAAAGAGTCCCGCCTGCAGCACTGCGGCCGGCTCCATTCTTGTTATTATGTGATATACACAGGTAAAACAACTTTCAAATATAAGCTACTTGCATCTTAGATATAAGGAGTGCAAACTTCTAGAATGAACAAATACCTTAGTGAATTTAAAGGAAATTTTTTTAGGCAACAAATGCTAGAAAAGTTTGGCACTTGTTAGGAATATTTTTGGTATCTCGTATGAGTACATCAATGTATTAAAAGTAGTAGCCGCTTTGCAATGGACTTGTATTTGTCACATTAAATTTCTTTCCTCGCTTTGAAATTTTTGTATATTGATAAATTTGAGATAACCTTCACTTCATATATACTCACTTACATATTTATCTTCCAGGAGGTGAATGAAAATGTAGATGTGCAATGTCCTATAGTGGAGATGCCAACAAGCTCCAAACTTAGTTGCTTGAGCCGGAACATGTATGCAAAAAGCCGCATAGCGATTAGCGATTACGAGGGTATTGTGACTCTATGGGATGTAACTACACATTTTATGTATAACGTTACACGCTAGATAACTTGTTGCTATGCATTTTGATTATTTCATGTTTTATCGTATCTATAGTTATTTGCCGCTAGAAAATTCCGTTCCTTTGCACGGGTACTCGTCTAGTTAAGATAATGTCCATGCAATAAATGAAGGAGATGCAATAATAATGAGCGAAGGA
Source organism: Artemisia argyi (assembly GCA_030686995.1). Classification (NCBI taxonomy): domain Eukaryota; kingdom Viridiplantae; phylum Streptophyta; class Magnoliopsida; order Asterales; family Asteraceae; genus Artemisia; species Artemisia argyi. Next base: position 16,799,140 of record CM060683.1, on the reverse strand, counting down.
GATTGGTACTAATAGAAAGTTGAGGGAATAAGTTGAAGCAAATTAATATTGCCCCTTATTTGATAATGAAGTTGGAGAAACTCGTTTTGTTAACTATTTAATTAAGTACGAGTATTTATTTAATAGTACAAATGATAATATTATATCACGGCATGCAGAGAACATTGTGGTAACCTGAAAAAGTTTTGGTTCATTTTTGTAAGGTTGATGTTGATGCATAATCTGGCGCGGACTGATTCAACGACTCTCTTTGGGCCGTTAGTCGTCTTGTCAAGCCCTAAGTAGACCTGTCAACAAAGAGAACCCGTTAGGAGTGGACCCGAGGCCGTAGCCCCGGGATCCACCTCCGACGGTCAAGTTAGTATAGATGCGTGGTAGCATATAATAGTTAGGTTTAGAGTAACCTGTTATCTTCTGTTGTGAATGGAATCCCAGCCCTATATTTATAGGACATGGATTAGGGTTTAGGTGTAGAGTGGGCCGCTGTCTGCCGGGCCTGGCCCATGTAGGGTCCAGTCCGGACCATACGTCCACAAGCCCCCCAAGTTTAGCATGACATAGTGCATGGCTATGTTATGCTAGACTTAAGTTCTGTTCATGGCCGCGTAGGCCCAATCAACCATGACGGCATGGCCCATGTGTGCGCAACTTGTGTGCACATGGGACGGATCATACTGCGCAGCCCACATGCGATAGTGCGCACTGGGATTGCGATTGTGATTGTCTCACAATGGTGAAGGTGGATTCCGCATGCTGTATCCTGGGTAAGGGCGTACCTTTTGTACCAGTAGCGATGCAACATGGCGCAACAGAAGACGTGCTTCTGTGGCAGAAGTGCGCGCTATGCGCAACAAAGGTGTGCGCAGTGCGCAATAAAGGTGCGCGCTGTGTGCGAACATTACATTCGTCTTTACAACCGACAAAGGACGTCTCCCCTGCGGCAAGATGGTGTGAATATTTAAATCCGTCTTTGTACCGGGCTTGCAATACCTCTTACGTACGATCTGCTTCCAAATATGTCTGTGTGACTTGTACGGAAACAGTGGTATTATATACCCTGGTAGCCCCCCAAGTTTGATGGTGCTACTCTTGTAGGAGCATTAAAACTTAGTTATTCAAATCCTGAAAAATACTCAATGCAAATATTAGAAGTATATGTCGCGAATCGCAACATATAAAACTTAATAAGGTAAAAGATTAGCGCATAGCAAAAGTATAGCACATAGCATATATAATCAACACATAAGAGAAGTAGTAGTGCGAATTACGCCTATCGTGAGGTTTTACAAACTACATAAAAGAAGTAGCACGTAGCTAATAATAAAAACAGTGCGCGCATGGCGATTAATTGATTTTTTATTATAATAAAAACAATGGCGCGGATGGACGTACCATGACCGCGACTAATAGTTTCGCATGCACAGATGCAGATGGATATATTGTGACCGCATAGGCTCTAACGTTTGTGGATGATCGCAGATGAACATAACATGTCCACGGCTTTTGTCTCGTGCGCTCATGGCGATTGACTAGCATCGTGGTTTTTGTTCGTGCGCTCATGGCGAATGTCCATTGCGAAGATGTCCGAACGCACGGCCTAACGCGGGTAGATTTATCGTGACTGCGTTGTTCGCGTCTAAAAGATGTGCGCAAATTAATTCGCGTCTAAAAGATAAAGTAGGTCCGATCGTGCGGACATAATGCGCTCATAGCGATAGATAAAATCGTGTTTATCAAATTAAAAAATTTATGCAAAATCTTTTTGATATTTAAAATATATTGCCAGATTTACTTGTTGTAAATCTACCATATATTAATATTATCGAATATTAATGAAATAATATAAGATATTTGCGAGATTTACTTGTTGTAAATCTGTACAGTGGTATACAGCGTACTGTAAATACCGTTTTTTTTAAGGAGTCAATTGTCTTGAATCCTAAGTTGTTAAACGCGCACTTGTGCATTGGTGCGCCTCCGTCGTGGGAGACGCATCAGACTTATTCCAGCGTCTTGAGAATAAGGTGTTTAACAAGGATACGTGATCCGATGTTGATGGGTTTGCAACCCTCTTACTCAACGAGTAAATTAGTAGGTTAACTCGTCCTTTATGCCATCGTGTGGTCTTAGTAGGTGCATGCACGCCATGTAGGCACGCTACGTGAGCGAAAAATAACAACAATATTGTTGCATAAATGGTATGTAACCAATAAAGTAAAACGTGTCGCGGAGTTAGCAGTCATTGTTATATGCGTCTGCTGCTTGCTGCTTCCCGTAATCAACAAAACACGTTGCTTGTTATTGGTCACGTAGATCATCATATTGCATGCATGAAAATCATTAGTATACATATGTATGATAATCATTATATCTTTTCCCTTTTGATTCGTGGAACACAGTAGATCTAATCAATGGAAAAGAAAACAATATACTAATAGGTTTTGTTTTATCTTGTCGATCATGTTTCTTGGGTTTCGATGAATAACCGAATGAACAAGGGGTGCAATTTAGGCTGTTTAGATCAGCCATATCTTTTGACCAAAAGAAAATCTTTTCAATATTTGAAAGATATTAACGCATGATTGATAATTAATTATAAAACCATGCAATCCCGTAACCGAATATAATCAATTAATATGGTTTAGGGACCTATGATATAAATTGGTACGAGGTTTATTTACCCCATATGATAAACCAACGATTAATAAACAATAAATGTTTTTCCATGTTTGTGTTTTGTCATCACGTAATAAACAAAACAAAATTTGTACGAGGATAACTTTAATATATCATATGATATACTTGCAGAAGACGACAAAGCAATAAGAAATCAGATGCGATATTTTAAAGCGAATTAACCTTTGTCGCCAAGTAATCCTTAAAAACCAATCGTTGATCTTTCTTGATCGCGCGGATCATCATACGATCGTAACTCACAAAGTGATTTATCATGCATAAAGATCATTAGTATGTAGGGATATTATAAGATAATCATTACCATGTAGGGATAAATATTCCATGTACTAAAAAATCTTATGCGCAGAATTCTAAGACTTTTGTATGGCCCTTTTTGTTTCTGCACATATTGCGTACTAACAGAAAATCTTTTATGGATTTAGAAGATACGTTCAAGAATTAAGGAATACAATTTAATTCACTTGTACGTACTGTTCGATTATAAAGATTTACTTTAATGTTTAAAAAGTCAAGGTAAATCCAATTCACCTTAAAGAATTCGGATCTGTCGCTTGATTGGACCAAAGAAAAGAAGCAGTACGTAGGAACTTTTGGCTTTGTACCATGTATTAGCAATAAATATGCAGTTTTAGAGTTACCGGTTTGTGACCACGACGGTTGCTTTCCGGTGGTGCGAGAACACAAAACTTATCGTAGCGTGTCCCACGGATGGCGCCACTTGTTGATGCATAATCTGGTGCGGGCTGGATTTGACGACTCTCCCTGGGCCGTTCGTCGTCTTCTCAAGCCCTGAGTAGACCTGTCAACAAAGAGAACCCGTTAGGAGTGGACCCGAGGCCGTAGCCCCGGGATCCACCTCCGACGGTCAAGTTAGTATAGATGCGTGGTAGCATATAATAATTAGGTTTAGAGTAACCTGTTATCTTCTGTTGTGAATGGAATCCCAGCCCTATATTTATAGGACATGGATTAGGGTTTAGGCGTAGAGTGGGCCGCTGTCTGCCGGGCCTGACCCATGTAAGGTCCAGTCCAGACCATACGTCCACAGTTGAATTTGTTGTTTAATTTGTTAATTCATTGTACGTTGTTTTCTTTAAAATATATGTATAAAATTGTTTCTAATTTTATGCCTCGCCACTCCCCTCGAAATAAGTAAAGCTAAGGTAAAATTCCTATTCTTTAGTCAAATACGAAATGGATAAATGGATGTGTAAAATATATGTAGTGATAAATGAATAAACGGATGAGGTATTCCTTTCTTGGTAAATCGAGAAAACGAATCTTAACTCGGATGTAAAAGGTTTATAGAAATAACCTAGTGGTCACTGTTGGATGAGCTTTCTTCACTAACATGTCTTATCAACGGGCTTGTTCTAAACATTTCACGTGAAGATAATTGGTCATGGTCTTTATATGAATGAGGCTCCTTCTTTGCTAGATCGCTATGCAAGACTATACAATAATTATATATATATATATATATATATATATATATATATATATATATGGTAATATATTTTTTTTTTGTGTGCAAAGGTGAAGTTATATTAACTTTCCAATCATATGTACAACTTTAAAGATAGAAATGCAAAAGAATTGGACAGCCCCCAATTCCTAATACAAAAAAAAAATAATAATAATAATAATAATAATAATAATAATAATACTCATTATACTCTAACAGATAACTTTCAAAACAATCAAAAATTATATGAGAATATATTAGCTACAATTTATTGTAGCTAATTGACTACAATTTTAAGCTATAAAATGTGGGTTCTGATTCTTTTCTGTGGGTCCTGATTAATTGCTAGTGTAATTTTTGTCAAGGATTGTACCTAATTGGCTACAAATATTGTAGCCAAGATATTCCATATATATATATATATATATATATATATATATATATATATATATATATATATATATATATATATATATATATATATAAAGATTCAGTCCCTAAATTTAATGTGGAGTTATGATGATAGAGTTTTAGAGTTAGAAACAAGTTGGAGTCGTTTAGTAGTTACATAGAGTACAAGATAGCTAATGCTCGGAATTCAATGCAGCCTCATAATATCTATACAATCATGAAAGGAGGTGAAGTGCAAGGGTTGCCCGAGTTGATCACATAGCATTTAGTATAGAATTAAAAGTCGGTTAGATGAAGTGCAAGGGTTGCGAAAAGTTGCAAGAATAATTAATGATTTAACCTAATTCATGCCTATATAAACCGGCCAAAATCACATTTAGTATGTACATTTGAAGATGATTCACACATCTTTTAGATATTTGATTGTTGGTAGCGGTATATAAATTCTCTTTTGCAAGATTTTGGAGATGATTCACACATCTTTTAGATCTTTGTAATTAACTTGGTCTTCTTTTTTTCTTAATTTAGTTATCATACGCAGGTACTATAAAAATCACACAAGATCATGCATGCTCAGATAAATGAAACCAAAGATTGGGATACCAACTATTTTCTTTGTTTCTTACATATTTAGGTGATTGTTATATATATATATATATATATATATATATATATATATATATATATATATATATATATATATATATATATATATATTATTTTAATACATTTTCATATACAAGTAATTTATGTGCGTTTTCTATTGATGTAGCTCACATGTGCTAATTGATTCAAGAAAATGTGCGCGAGCATGTATGTAAAGCAATATTTAAATGGTTAAATGATACTTTTTAGCGTGATTAGTTTATGTAAGTAGTTGTTTTCTAATGTTATTTGAGAAATATTAGAATGAATTTATCGCGTGCAATTGAATTATTATTGAAAAGAAGAAGGTCGCACATCGCAAAGTGTTTTCTTTTTTCAATATGTAGAATCATTAGTGAGAAACCAATATTTACGCCAATTAAATGAGTTTGCCATAATAGCAAAATACAACATATTAAAAATATCACATTGAGTAATGAATAGAAAGGAAAAAATGCTTAATTTTTACTTAAATTCGTTTTTAAATTATAATATCAAATAAAAAAGTTGAGTTTTAAACATAAGCAAAAGTTCAAACTTTTATCGAAAAACAAAACCGGTGCATTTAATGTGAAGTATATACAACATCGAGATAGAAGTGCAAGACTTGCCGGAATTTATCACATGATATTTAGTAATTAGTATACAATTAAAAGTCGGTTATGAATTGAGATGAAGTTGAAAATGTTGCAAGAATAATTGATGATTTAACCTAATGCAATATATATATATATATATATATATATATATATATATATATATATATATATATATATATATATATATATATATATATATTATGTTAATGCATTTTCATATACAAGTAATTTATGTGTGTTTTCTATTGATGTAGCTCACATGTGCGAATTGATTAAAGAAAATGTGCACGAGCATGCATGTAAAGCAACATTTAAATGGTTAAATGATACTTTTAAGCATGATTAGTTAGTTGTTTTTTTTTTTTTTTTTTTTTGGTAACATGGGTTTCCGACTCAACATTGCGAACCGACTAATCACACGGCGACTACCCTTAAGCATGATTAATTTATGTAAGCATGCAACTTGAATAATGAATATAAAAGAAAAAGTATATAATTTTTGTTCAAACCCATTTGTAAATTAAAAAAATTAAGTTTAAGACATAATAGTGGAGTCCAAAGGTTTTAGTAATTATTAATTGTGTGTTAATTAATATTCATTTAGTTAGTTATTTAGAATTGAGTTTATTGATAAAATTTATTAATATTAGTTAGACTTCAATGTTAATTTTCAATGAAATTAGTTGTATAATAAAATTAGATGGAGCTAAAAAGGTTTGTAACGATTTTTATACAGTTTATATGACATTATTATACATACATTATTACACAAACTTTAACTTACAAACTTAATAACGAAAATATTTAACGCACATTAAACTATGACCAATTAGATAGACCCCGTGTGCTTTATATTACCATGCAAAAATCATCTAATAGATAAGTATTGTAGGGATAAGTAATAGACCAAAAGAAACAAAGCCATTTTTTACCTTGCAAATAAGTAATAGGCCAAAAGAAACAAAGCCATCACAACTTAATAGCCAAAATCCCATAATCCCATATATAGAATACAACACCACAAAACCAAAACAACGTCAAACACTTTTAAATTTTTATACAAGAAAGTTAAAACATTTCATACAACATACTAAACAATAATTAAGTATACACTCGCCAATATACAGAAAAAATACATGATTAACAATTAGATTCTTAGCCCGTGTGTAGCACGGGTTCTGCCTGCCTCGTATATATATATATATAGGGAATATATTAGCTACAATTAATTGTACCCGATTGGCTACAATTTTGTGCTAAAAACTATGGGTCCCTGTTTATTTTTGTGGGTCCCTTATTCTTTTTCGTGGGACCTAGATTTATTGTGTGTATATTTTTATGAAGGATTGTAGCCAATTGGCTACAAAAACTGTAGCCAAGTTTTCCCCATCTCTACATTATATATAACAGGAGGCATTTGAAGGAAATGCCCAGTCATTGTCCAGTCAATGCCCAGTAATTCAATTTCAGCCATGTCATCAGCCATGTCATCACATAAGCAATTTGTTAAATTTATTTTGTATTTTTATAATTAATTTCAGAAATCTCATCATAGAATTATTAACCTTATCAAAATTTCGGAAATAAATTTTAAAAAATGATGCTAGCATGGTTCGAACTATGGATGTTTGGATTATTTATCACGATTTGTAACCACTGGACCAGATTAATTTTTGAATTATATCATGCAAAATTAAATATATAATGTTTAACAACTAAACCTTGCCTATATAAACCAACATTATACAAAAACCCCTAATACGTTTCAATCCTGAGCCTCACGAGAAAACCCTAATGTCCTTCTTTTTCATTCCTGTATCATTCATTCCCTCCTAAATTCCTAAAATCCTAACTTCTGTGTGCTTCATCATCTTTCTGTTTACGTACGTTACAATAAATAAAATAGTAATTAATAGAAGTTGCTATTTTGTTTATCCATAGCAGAATATGCACGAGATGAAGTTGCCTAATGATGAAATCTAGAGTTCGTTATGAAGCGAGGTATAATCAACCTTAAATTTTCAGGAATAGACTAATCTTATGTTTTTATGATTTATTATCATGTATAAGAAGTATTGTGTCAATCAGGGCCTACGCTTTTGGATGTAACTACTGGGAGAGATCGCCCAGTTTTCGTGGTTACAATTCCTTTTACATTACATCAACTTCAACTACAAAAACTTATTATAATTACTAGAGTATATAATTGTGTGATTTTGATTATTCCATATTGGATAGTTATTTTGAGAATGCAACGCCAAGCACCCCCAAATCTGTTCACTTATATGTAAAGACTATAATTTGTGTGTAATTAATATACAATGATTTCTTTTCGATGGCAAGAATGTGATTGAGAAGATTTAACAACATACTGTAAACGTTTTTTCCCTGCTGCACGACGGCTCATCCATTGCACAGTTGCAGTATTGCAGCATATTTGTTTTGGCTAATGAGTTTTCGAATACAAAGGAGATGACGCGCTTTTTTCCGCATATCATCATTGAGCAAAAGACCTCCTGCCAAAAACTATCTTTAGCAGCTGCCGCCCCAGATTTCAAAAGCTTTTGAAAAGAGGTAGTAATTTTTTTAAATATCGTTATTATGTTATATGATTTAAGCACTATTGGACCTAAGATCAGTCTTAATTCTCTTTTTCAGTCCGGATGAGGCTTCTAAAGATCTAAAATTACCGTCCAATCTTCCAGTTGATTGTCCCTCTAAACAAGTAAGAAGTGTTATTGTTCCTATATATAGCCTCACCAATCGTTGAATTATAACCAACAATATCGAGTTTAATAAGGAGATTGGTTCAGGCACTGAGGAGGAAGTCGAATTACGAGCTTGCTCTATATATACAGTGGAAAAGATAAGGGATTTCATGCAAATAAGAACCTGGAAACATGTTGGTTTTGTTAATTTATTGTGTGCTATATTTTAGTTTTGTTGGTTGTGCTACTGGAATGAATTGAAAGCACTATTGTAATGTGTATCTCAAATGTGATGATTGTTTTATATGTGCAGCATTGAAGATTCCAAAACTTCTGGCCTACATCTGTTCGCACGTCCAGTAAGCATGAGTTTCCTAAGATTTCTATGTTATTCATATCCACATTTGTATTATTTGATTTAAAACTCATTGAGTTTTTTCAGCAACTTACAGAAAGTAGTAGATGTAATTCACCACATTTCTGAATCTTTTTTATGTTTTTCTTGATTTTTGTCGACAGCTATGTATTTCAAGATGCCATGAAGAGTTAAAACATAAAGCATTCAGCATTGATTTGGAAAAGACATTCTCCTGTGTAGTTGCATGGTTTAATCTGCACGACCATGATGAGATCCTCCCCAACGAACAGGGTAACAATATTACCCCATCGTGTGTAGCTTGTAGCGATACAGAGCTTTTAGTAGGCAAGGGTGCCAGAAACCAAATCACAAGGAATCCTACTAACACTGTTTTTGGTAAGTCGATTAGATCACATATTATACTTTTATAACTCAAGATAAAGTTAGAAGTTGGAAAACCAGACATTTGCTTACGCCCTATAATAATACTATATTATGAATGAAAAATGTCACCCGTAAATGCAGAATTACTGGATGATAAACAGACTCATGGCAAGTAAGTTTTATTAGGCTTAGTTGATCGGTTTCTATTAGCTTTTTTATGAAAAATCTGATATGGGTATGCATATAATATAAGATTAAGACAACAATATGATTCTGTGTTTGTGTGTGCAAGGTTGTCCATTTGAATTTCAATTTGATATCTAGATGCTCATACACTTTGTTAGATTTTTTCTACATTGTATGCTTATTAACCAAACATTTTTTTTAGCAAATATTAACCAAACATCAAATATGTTTTTTTAATAAGTTTACTAATTTTATCACCTATGGCTATATAAAAACAGCTTTGAAGAATGTCGTGTAAATAAAGAGAGTTGGCAACAGCTGAACTTGAATTTAAGAAACCATTGAGCTAAGAGGAAAAAACTGAGAATAAAGAGCAACGTTTGGCAGCAATTGGTACTGACATCTTCCATCACGCTTACTGTAATTTGTTGCAAACTGTCACATACAATATAAGTTAAGCCAATATTAGATGCCTTTTGCAGGTGGTGTAAAATTATTATATGCATCTCTTTTATGTTTCTGTATATATAAGCCTACGATGAATTGCTTTGTTAATTTGACTATTCAGGGGAGGATCTACTGGCTAATGCACAGATCAACCATTCAGATTTCCAGCTACATTCACCTTCGTTGTTAGAGTTTTCTCAGGTTGGCTAGATAATATGATGGCAAGTGTACTGAGTTGGCCATCTGTTATCATCAAAACGATGTCGTTCAAGGATATGATCTCCTGAAAACAGATAATATTTTTCATTCTAAAGGTTTATCTGAAGATGTCACACCCTTTTTTTATCCTGAGATCGTTCAAGAGCATGGCCATTCTGTTTTACGCTTCCTTCAACAAAATTTCAAGCAAGACCGAAGAGCTTATTGGGTACTTTTTGCCACTAATCGAGATAATTTATTTTTTGTATCTTCTTTATGCCTTTTTTTGCTAAAATATTGGTTGTTTTTTTTTTGTGTCTGTACAGCTCTTCAAAAATGCCGGAGAGGATAACATTCAACTTTTTGTCTCTGTTATTCAGAGTCATGCCACCAACAGTTGTGACGATGACTATACCTTTAGACCTTCTCTAATTAATAGAGGGAGAAGTGATTCGTTACTCTCACTAAGAACTCCACTCTACCGTGTTGCTCAAAAACTCACTTTCATCGATTGCTTTCTCTCTCTCTCTCTGGGTAACGGGCTGAGTTGGGTAATGGGTTGGTGTAATTTTTGTACGTTATTGAATGAAATTCATTTGTGGTGCTTTCGTTATATATCAGATACACTGAATACTCTCATGGAATCATTTGTTTGCTTATAACACATCTTGGTGCATTATTGCAGGCCATCCAATCGAGTGCAAATACTTTGAGCATTGTGACCAGGTGTGCTCCCATTGTCGCACTCTCTTTTAGTTTGAAGAGAGGCTATTGGTTCATCCGCTCGGGTAGGTTCTCTATATCGCCGCTGCTGTTTAATTATTAACAAATTCCATACACCAACTTGTAACAACCCTTCACAAATGATGTTCTGCCCCATTATGTACCTTTATAATAGGGCATATTAGGATCATTTTAAATCTGTTTATGTAGTTATCAAGCTAACTGTGCTTGCTACAGGTGATTCTGTGGTTGAGATCAATGACATTGATTGCAAAGTCATCACTGAGAGAACCATTTTCGATCACATACGTGGAAAAGCTAAGAGCTGGCCTAATTAGAAAGCGTACACGTGAGAGACAACTTGCAGTCAGTGACACTATAGTATCTCTAAACCTGATCGAAGATTCTAATCCATGTGAAGAATCAACTAAGACAGACGAAACCACTTCATCCATCAAACTAAACGAAGATAAAATAGCACCATACCTTAGACAAATAATCTGTATTCATACGCCAACTATTTTTTTCCAGTTACACTTTCTTGAACACATATGGAAATGTTTGAAAATAATGCAAGGTATGTTGTATAGAATCATGGGCGTGAATGGTGCAGCCTTAGTTCTATTGTTATCTCTTTGTTTTTTGATAAAATGAACCTAACGAAAATATTAGTAGTTTATCAATAGACTAACTATTGTATTAAGAGTACTAACATCCCATATGTGGATTTGTCTCATACTTGAATGGTGCAGGATGATGAAGAGGGTACACCGTAAACTAATGGTAACTGATTTTATTAAGTCAAATTCTGCATTATCATTTGGAAAACTAATGTATGACATAGTTTTGGTATATGATATAATAGTCTTATATACATGTAAAAGAAAAGCTATGAGTTCTAATACATAATTGAAAAGAAGCTTAAGACAACAAGGTATCCACGTCTTGAACTTTTAATCTATAAACTCAAGATTCGAATTATCCGCGTGACACACAAGGTTAGATATATCAAATTATGATTATGATATAATTATTATTTTTATGAAGAAATGAATATAAATAAAGCAAAAAAAAACACAGATTCCTAATACGATGCAAACTTAGCAAGAACATATAACATAGCCACCATTCAATGTAAGATAAATTGGCTCATCAATTTGAAGTATGTTTTTACTTAATACTGATATTTAAATAGTAACGAGCACAGACTAATCGCTGAGTTCAATGGTCATCTTAGTCAAGAATTTCTCTAATTATTTATCTTTTTCGTTCATGATACATTCAATAAATATGTTGGTATGTTTATAACTTATTTTTCTTAACTTAATTTCTTTAAGGATATTCATAAACCTAACACGCCCATTGACACGGACAAGTATACATGTTTTGCATTTGAGTTTAAATTGTATACTATGTTATTACAAAGAACTTTGAATATTTTAATAGTTCTATAAATGTTAACGTTTAATTATTTTCATTGTTAGTCCATTCAATATAAAAATTGGTAAGTTTATATCTTATTTTTCATTAACTTATTTATTTTAACAGTTCAGTAATCGTTGATCCTCAACTATTTCCTTCTATATTATTTTCCGGCGGAAAACAAAATACTACAAAAAAAAACTATTTTTTTAAAATAATAATAAAATATACGTCAAGATCACCTTTTCTTATAATTTTTTAAATATAAACTAATACCATAAAAAATATATATAAACTCGACGTCATTAAAAATAATTTCCCGTTAATTAACTAACACCATAAAAATTACTTAAACTTAAAAAATAACAACACAAATCTTCTTTTACACCAACCTAACCTTCTCTTCAATTTTTTTAAACGTAAACCATAACAAAATTAAATAAAATCAAATTAAAAAAACAAAACACCTTAAAAAAATACGTTAACTAAAACCATCCAAATTATCATTACAAGTCATGCCCGCCCGTTGGGCGGGCTTTGAAGTCTAGTATATATATATATATATATATATATATATATATATATATATATATATATATATATATATATATATATATATATATATATATATATATATAGATTAACTTTATTTTCAGAACCATGTTAAGTGAGAGAACTGCGAGAACCCATCTATGACCGTTAGATGAGTTGATCAAGGGTTAAAATAACTTATGCCATAAATGTAATAAAGTAAAACAATAGGTTAACTTTTGAAAATTTGAGGTTATTTCTCCTAAAAAAAACTGTCAAACACATAATTTATGTTGGATATTTCATTGTATACCAAATAACTTGATCCATAACCTAGCCGCCACCCTTATATCTCATTTTCCCTCTCAATCACAGCCTCTTACAAACCATGTATTCTCACCTTTTAGATCTATCGCACCCGTTTGTGCCTTATACCGGAAAGAATATATTTAGAAGGTAAACGATTTTAAACCAATTTTATTTGGAGTTAGTGTCCGTAGTTTGGTTTCGATCGGTTATCCTTTAGTTTGGAGGTAATTCTTGAGCAATAATTTACTATTACAATAATCATATGCATTTTACTTATAGTTAAATCTTAATCGAAATTGGCCATTGATGTTAACAAAATCATCTACATAACTAACACTATATAAAATATTAGATTAATAAGGGGTCAAAGAAGATGGCTTATGATAAGGTTTTCTTCTGACGATGATGACGGGAGGGGGAAAAAAATTCATGTTTTCATACTAAAAGTTCTCACAATGTTAAAGATTGGAATTAAACTTCTGACGATGGTGGGTCTTTGGAATTAATTTCTTATTTAATAGTCTCTGTAAGTTAGAGCGAGCGGTAAGGTGACGTCAGGTTAAAACTTAACTCACTGTCACGTCAGCTTTTACCTTTTAACCTTAACTTTTGACTTTGTACCCCGGTAGCATAACTCACTTTAATTTACCTCCACCCCAATTATTTTTAATGTCAACCTCAAATTTTAACAAATACTTCATTTAAAACTAACAAAACATTTATAAAACACAAATTATATTAACTAGTCATCTTAACCATAAATTACATTAACTACAATAATTAAACATAAAGCATCTTAATTAAACTACGATAATTAAACATAAAACTACGAATCACGAAAATAATTCAATCTGTGACATAGCCCTCGTCATTCGAATCGGAGGCACTCGAATCGTCCTCACTCGATGGCACACGGGGTAATCCCATACTCCATCGCCATTGTGCTCGACGGTTTCTCCGATCCTGTTTAGCTCTTGCTCGCGCCTCATCGACAATTACAAATCTATATAAAAGCTTACCAAGTATCGTTGGATGGTTTATGTATTCATAATGTTTTGTATTCGATAATGAATTTTATATAATATGATTTGATTTTTAAACCTTACGGGGTGATTTGTAATTTTTTCATTTTGGTGTTCAAAAAAGCAACTAATATGACAAGGGCCAAAACTGTAAAAAAAAAAATAATAATAAAAAATAATAGTCAGCAGCTTAACGCTGCGTTAGATTATTAACGTGCCACGTTAACGTGGACTTGACTTTCGTACTCGTAAGTTAACTTGGCTAAAAAAGGTTGTGTGTTATAAGTTAACGCAGGTGACATAGTCATCTTACCGCTCGCTCTTACAAATGATGTAAATGATTTTAGAAGGATTTTAAAATTACAAGTCATTTAAGAACTATTAAAATTTTAAGTCATAAAAGATGGGTCTTTGGAATTAATTTCTAATTCAAAATATTGGAGTTTGGATACCAGTGCATTGTGGGCCAAAAACTAGATACAATAATTAAAAAAACTGGGGCATATAGGGGTGCTATTCGGGTCGGGTTGGTCGGGTTCGGGTCAAACGGGTCGGGTCTAAGTCGGGTCGAGGGTAAAAATAATATACCCGAACCCGACCCTATTTGAACTCGGGTTAGTCGGGTTCGGGTCAAATCGGGTCGGGTCAAGTCGGGTTCGGGTTTGTCCATTTTTTTTTTTTTTTTTTTTTTTTTTTTTTTTTTTTTTGCGAATGACAATTATGAAAAACCAAATTCATTTTGTAGTTTGAACCTTTAACATGAAAAACTATGTATATACTAAGATACCAAAGATTTCATTCATACGAAATAAAAAGAGAAGATATGCATGTAGTAGAGCCATGTTCATGTTTCAAGTGTGAAGTATCCACGTTGCATATGAAAAGGGGCATGTCATACCTTCAAAGTTCAAACACTATAAATTCTCACACCCACCACCTTTTTCTCGAGGAAGTAATTTCTACGTTCAAACACTATGTCGAGAAAAAAAAATTATATAGAAAATGGGCCAAGTTTACTACATGAATCACTTAATTTAACTTGGGCCTATCAATTGAACAAAGACAAAAAAAAAAAAAAAAAAAAAAAACTCGGGTTAGTCGGGTTGACCCGAACCCGAATAGGCAAGTTTTTGAAACCCGATACCCGACCCGAGTTCGTAATCGGGTTAGTCGGGTTGACCCGATTGACCCGACTAAGATTTTGGACCCGAGTAACCCGACCCGAGTATCCTTATTCGGGTTCGGGTCCGGGTCGGGTCGGGATTTATGACACCCCTAGGTGCATACATGTTTTAAGGGAATGGTGCATGCATGTTTATGTAAAAAAAAATCGATAAAAATGGTGTGCATATGTGTTTTATTGTTCTTCATATAAAATCAAGAAAAATAGTATGCATGCATGTATGTTTTTTTATTTTTTTATTTTTATTATTTTTTTTTGCTTGATACAAAATCCATAGAAGTGTGTGCAGAAGTGTTTCAACATTAATAAAAAATCAATAGAATGGTGCATACATGTTTATGGCTTGTAAAAAATCAATTAAAAGCGTGTGCATATGTATTTCAAGGTTAATTTAAAACTAGTGAAATGTGCATATGTGTTTCAAGTATGATATAAAAGTGACTTCTTATTTATGTGTAGTTTACTTATATTTGTGTGCGCTTGTTTCAGGTTAATGAAGATGATAATAGCATTGAAGACTAACAAGTTGATACGCATATAGATGCATGAAGATAATTTGCGGCTTTGAGAAGAAACAATTATTGGATATGTATTTTTTGTACATGTAATCAATTGAAATGTAACGTATAAGTATATAAATCTTGTTATTTTTATATAGGTTTATGTTCTTTAATTTTTTTTATCAAACTTCACAAAGAATAATAGCTAGTTATACGTTGAGAAATATTGGTTTGGTGGTATAAATGTTTAAACAATTGAACAATAGAAACATACATGCACCTCATCTTTAAAAGAAACATACATGCACCTCATCTTTAAAATAAATAAAAAAAAAAAAAAAAAAAAAAAAAAACGCATGCACCTGCAAGCTAGGGGGGAAAAAAGAAAAAAAAAAACGAAATTTAGTAATATTTAAAATCGGGATTTAATAAAAAAAAATTCAAAAAAGAATTAAAAAATATGTATTTTAATTTAATACCCTTTTGGATTAATAATAATTTTTAATATTAAAAAAATCTCATTGGTCAAGGTGAGTTCTCGCACTTAAGAGAGTTATGAAAATATGGCCCATATATATATATATATATATATATATATATATATGAGACTCGATCTCCGTCTTTTAAGTGGAACTCATGGGTCCCTTTAAAGGTTAATATTTGTGCTTGGAGGCCGGGTTGATCTAAATCGTCTCCCGACAAATTCCAACTTGATGCAAAGGGGCGTGCACCTTCCTTCTTCTATGTATGTTTTTTGTTGTTCAGATGAGGAGACTAGGGATCAATGTTTTTTTCTTATGCCCCATTATCAAGATCATTTGGTTTAAAATTTGGACTTGTGGGGTTCTCTCTCCTCTTTTAACCCCTCTCTCTCGGATATTATTTCTGTAAATATCGGCTTCCTTAAAGACAAATGGGTGAACAAGCCTGATGCTTACTTTTCTTCTATTTGGCATATTTGGAATTGGAGGAACAAAATTTGTCACGCGTCCTCAAAAAATGAGAGGAATTGCTTTCCGTAGTGTGAAGACATATTTCCTGTGATCCAAAGGACGTCTCTCTAGGACCTCAAATAGAACATCTAATAATATATTCTCATGGAAGCATTGGATTCATAACCCCAGTGATTTGAACACCTTGTAGCTCTTTTGGTGTTTGTTTTTCTTTCTTTCTTCTTTTCTTTTGCGCCTCCTCCTAGCTTTTTAGTTGTTTCATTTTCCTTTTTTCCCTTTGTGGCGTTAATATATCTTTGCTTTCAGGAAAAAAAAAAAAGAAAAAGAAATAACCTAGTGTAAAAGGTGGTTGTAGTAGAGGATTGTTGAAGCAAAACCAGATGTAATGGGATTGGACTTGGCACCCCGAAGTATCCAAAGGACAAACATTATTGAACCTAATCTGACAAATTATAATTTGACGTACAATAGTAGTTGTTGAGTTAATGTTATGGGAAAATTCTTGATTTGACCCACAAGTACAAAAGTACTTACCCCTACTATCCCACAATTTTTTTTTTTTTCAAATGCCCTAGAGGCGGAGGTTGCTTGAAAAACTTGGGCGGAATACATTATAATGTGACACTTGTCCCTAGTGGTGTTCCCACCATGTACCTTCATGGTACATGGTATCATGTACTCTATTTTGTCTATTTGTCAAAAAGTATAGTCTTTTTTTATTGTTTTATAGTACATCTATTTTGGGCGAAGAGGTCCACTTTTTTTTAATTTTTGGCGACTAGTTAAATATGTAGTACATTTTTTGTCCTTATTTGTTTGCTTGGTATTTCATTTTTGTCCAACTTTTAAAAATTAGATAAACATAAATATATAAACACTAAATACATTAATATATTTCTCTCATCTCTCTCTCATAAAAACACACACACCTCTCCTTTTTCCCTCCAGTCATCTTCTCCGGCAAGATTCCGGCCACCGGAATAATTTTCCGGCCAAAACTTTTGTACTGTTTATCACATTTTATTTCATTTATATATATTTCACTTAAAGACACATTGTCATTGTTATTATTAAGGCGGTTTAAGAATTGTCCTGGCAATATAATATTACGAGAAATATTCGCACTACCACTTTCTTCTTTTCGGACAATATTGGTGAAATTACAGTAAAAAATGTGTCCCTGACTTTAGTGGAGATCTTTATTCTGCACAATGCAAACTTTTATATGGTCTTGGTCTATTATTTTGGAATTTTATACAACTCTTTTTTATGGTCTTGGTCTTTGCCTTTTTTTTTTTCTTTTTTAAATAATGGTCGTGCCTGCCTTTTGACTTCGTGACACTACCTCAGTTAAATCGATCTCTGTTGACCTTTTGACTTCTTGACACTTTAGCAAAATAAAATAAAAACATTATCTTTGTAGAAACTTTCTTCAATATTTTATTTCATGATTTTAGAGTGATGTCAATTTGGTGTAAGAAAAATATCTTTGGCCGTAAAATTATTTCGGTGGCCGGAATCTCGCCGGAGAAGACGACCGGAGGGGGAGTTGCCGGCGGTGTAGAGAGAGAAAGGAGATGTGTGTGTGTTTTTATGAGAGAGAGAAATGAGAAAAATAAAAAAATTGTTAGTGTTTATTTTATTTTTATGTGATTTTGAAAAGTTTTGACAAAAATGAAATATGAAGCAAATAACAAGGACCAAAAATGTACTACCTCCGTCCCATTTAAAGTGTCCACTTTCATAATGCACAAAGTTTTAGGAGATTCCACTAACTAAACTCTCCACCAATCAAATATTACTTTTACCCACTAAACTCTCATTTTATTGGTTGGAAGGTACAAGTGGACACTTTAAATGGGACATGCAAAGATTCCATTGTGGACACTTTAAATGGGAGGGAGGGAGTATTTAATAATTTTTTTACAAAAAGACAAAAAAATGCAAGTCGCCCAAGTTTTGTGAGCCTATTTGCCCAAAAATAACATATGGTACCATGTACCATGAAGGTATATGATGAGGACACCACTAGGGACAAGTGTAACATTATAATGTATTCTGCTCAAGTTTTTTAAGCGACCTCCGCCTCTGAGGCATTTGAAGAAAAAAAAAAATTGTGCGGTAATAGGGGTTAATATTCCCTGATATTATTTGGAGCAAGACGTGAAAGACTTGTAGGTACTAGTTGTTGACTTAAAACCAAGATAAAACAATATGTAAAATGTGTGCGATTTCTAGAACAAACCAAAATAGAAACATGGAATAATAAATTAAGATGGAGGGTACAGTAAAGAAAGACCAAGACTAATATCCACAAAGACCATAACTCGATGCGTCAAACAAAAGGTCTTAGAAACTGGCAAACAAGTTTGCAAATAAGCTGTCTAGTGGAACGAACAAACAATGGACATTGCGGTCATCATTTTCTATTTGATGTCGGGCTTCACCGTGGTTTCTGCTGTAGCCTTGGTGTACTTCTGGAGAGAATATTATTTAATCATCTATCGTGACATTTTCTACGTCACTGGTAATATACATTCCAGATCGATCCAAGTGTTAGAACATGGCAGATTTCTACTAATAAAATAAACTAAATTGAGAGTTTTTTGTTAAACCATTGTAGTTAAATAAGATAAATACACAAACCTTGTAGTCTTAAAGATAATTCTAATATAATATGCTATCCCCTTCTTTTCTTTACACACCTCTTAAACCAAATTCTTTGGAGTCTAACCTCCTTGTCGTTCTATTTTAAAGTTTGGCTATGTCTTTTTGTTGATCCGTATCTCACGCCATAAGTCCATCGATGTCTATAGATCATCGTCTTCTTCAGTTTTGTGTAGCTTCCCTTCCTTGCTCACAATTGCTATGACTTTGCATTTTTGCGTTTTTTATCGCCTTACAATTTAGTTACATGTTACTTTGCATTTTTGCGTTTTATCGACTTACAATTTAGTGTTCATCATCTCTTAAATCGATTCCTTTAAAACAAATAGAAAGTGCTCCATATCATTTCTTTATTTGATTGTATATTTGTTTACATGTATATCTATCTACGTTTTCAATATCAGATATTAAATGTCAGTGATTCTTGGTGTTTTCAAATGCCATGAAATCTATGAATCTTGTCAAATAAACTTATCTACAAATAAAGTTAAAGATGATACGCTGAGCTTGTTGTAGTTTATGAATTCACGTTCTTGAAATAACAGACAAAAAAGTTTCAAACTAACTTTATTCAATATATAAAAACTACATTCATATTTGTGTAACTAATATCTGTTATGCAATCGAAGAAAAAAAAAAGAGTATATTTTTGTGATGTTTAACCGAGGAAAGATAAAAAATTACATTATGATGTAAATTTGTTTAAAAGTACCACCTTTGTGTATACATCTTTTTAAATTACAATGGCTAACAAAAAAACTCCTAAATTGAGGACGTGATAATCACTGTCCTTAAAGAATATTAGCTCTCACTATTTACGCTGGTGGGATTCTAGACTAATTTCTTCTCAGGATTTGACCTCAACAATTAGAAATTTATGCAGCGTACATAAACTTCTCTATGAACATCATCAGATTGCATATTGTATGTTTAGTGAGTTTGTGAATTTTTTGCATATCTTCCGAACTACCAAATGCACCCTTTTATAATTGGAAAACCGAACCATTGGTTACTTTTTCCTTCCAGAAATAACTTTCATTAACTGTCATTAACAAAAATAATTTTGCACTAAAAATAATAATGAAATTAATTTAATATATATTAATTTAACAGTGGTTTTGTGAGTCCGGTTACTGTAGCAAGTTCACTGTAGTTGCGACAGTGGACGCTACAATATTTTTTTTTAATAATTTAATCCCCCCCCCCTTTCTCTTTTTTTTTTTTTTTTTTTTTTTTTTTTTTTTTTTTTTATTATAACAATAATACCATTAAATTGTTACAAATTTTCCACAACAATATTGACAAGCAAATTCACAAAATAAAGTTTAAATAAATATACAAAATATCTTCTGAAAAATTAACAAACAATACATTTCCAACTAAAGAAGCAGATTCTGGCGTGTCAACGGCAACATGGGCGCACTTTCCGGCGAACTAACGACGGCTACAGGGGTGGCAAGCGGCTACACTAACAAAAAAAAAACCAAAGCGTTGCTATACAAAGATCTAAAAAAACGGGTTAACTCACCCGACTCGGTGAGTCACCGAGTCGTGACCGGGTCACACGAATCGTAGCTAAACTTTCAGATCCACACAAGTTTTTAATAAAATCCGATTAAAATTAAGAAGAATGGGAAGGGTGTTTTTATAAAAGGTTTTGTTAATAAAATCGAATTTATAAAAACTTTATAAAACTAGGATTTCGGTTTTATTAATAAAAACGAGGAAGGGGGCGGGTGAGTGGTATTACCGTCGAGAAAAGAAAGGGGAAGGCTGCAGTGGCGGCGGCGGTGTGACAGCCGGTGGTGGCGCTTGAATCGTGTTGTGGTGGGAGCCGTGAGCTCAAAAGCTCCAGAAAGGACGGGAATCTCCCGATCTACTGATTCGGCTAATAAAAATCCTCGGCGGAAAATTTTCCGGTGGCCGAAAAGTTGGCCGGACGTGAGGCTGCCGGCGGTGATATCACCATCACCATTACCACCGTCGCCTTTCACTACCACATACACAACGGGAATCCGGCGTACATAATTGGAAATATGCTATCACCACAGGTTTCTATTCCGTACCGTCAATTAGATATTTAGATAGATTCACCATCATCTTCGGATTGATCTACGTTTTTTTTTTAAAGATTTGTTGCTATTTTTTTTTAGATCTATCAAGTTTGTAAGGGTTTTTTGAAGATGAGGATTACTAAAAAGATGGAGAGAGGGATAATAGGTAAATAGATAAAGTGAATCTGTGAATGTGGGATAGGTAATAAACATAAAGGGTTTTAAACTTTTAACTCTTTTTCGTTTCATTTGGGCAGGGAACACATATTGCATTTAGGTTGTGTAGCATTAGTAAGAAATATTGAAATATTATACAACTGTTATCCATTGACATTTTGACTGTTATCCAAATACATATTCACTTAATAACAAATTAGCCCAGATTACGACACAATAAAAAAAAATATATTTAACAATACAATAAGTTTACAAATAGTAACAAAATTAACCACCTCTATAACAATAACAAAACAAAACATACATAAAACGGAATTACAACATTGTGAGAAACAACATGATACGACACAAACCAATATTGCAAAATCAAGTAGCCTTTAAACCCATTAAACTTATAATACGCAAAACAAAAAAAATACAACACAAAACACATATCTAAACACTCCCGCCGCAACGCGCGGGTTTCCAAACTCGTTGTAGTTAAATAAGATAAATACACAAACCTTGTAGTCTTAAAGATAATTACAATATAATATGCTATCCCCTTCTTTTCTTTACACACCTCTTAAACCAAATTCTTTGGAGTCTAACCTCCTTGTCGTTCTATTTTAAAGTTTGGCTATGTCTTTTTGTTGATCCGTATCTCACGCCATAAGTCCATCGATGTCTATAGATCATCGTCTTCTTCAGTTTTGTGTAGCTTCCCTTCCTTGCTCACAATTGCTATGACTTTGCATTTTTGCGTTTTTTATCGACTTACAATTTAGTTACATGTTACTTTGCATTTTTGCGTTTTATCGACTAACAATTTAGTGTTCATCATCTCTTAAATCGATTCCTTTAAAACAAATAGAAAGTGCTCCATATCATTTCTTTATTTGATTGTATATTTGTTTACATGTATATCTATCTACGTTTTCAATACCTGATATTAAATGTCAGTGATTCTTGGTGTTTTCAAATGCCATGAAATCTATGAATCTTGTCAAATAAACTTATCTACAAATAAAGTTAAAGATGATACGCTGCGCTTGTTGTAGTTTATGAATTCACGTTCTTAAAATAACAGACAAAAAAGTTTCAAACTAACTTTATTGAATATATAAAAACTGCATTCATATTTGTGTAACTAATATCTATTATGCAATCGAAGAAAAAAAAAAGTATATTTTTGTGATGTTTAACCGAGGAAAGATAAAAAAATTACATTATTATGTAAATTTGTTTAAAAGTACCACCTTTGTGTATATATCCTTTTAAATTACAATGGCTAACAAAAAAACTCCTAAATTGAGGACGTGATAATCACTGTCCTTAAAGAATATTGGCTCCCACTATTTACGCTGGTGGGATTCTAGACTAATTTCTTCCCAGGATTCGACCTCAACAATTAGAAATTTATGAAGCGTACATAAACTTCTCTATGAACATCATCAGATTGCATATTGTATGTTTAGTGAGTTTGTGAATTTTCTGCATATCTTCCGGACTACCAAATGCACCCTTTTATAATTGGAAAACCGAACCATTGGTTACTTTTTCCTTCCAGAAATAACTTTCATTAACTG
This sequence comes from Artemisia argyi, assembly GCA_030686995.1. Lineage (NCBI taxonomy): Eukaryota > Viridiplantae > Streptophyta > Magnoliopsida > Asterales > Asteraceae > Artemisia > Artemisia argyi. The sequence goes on along the minus strand of CM060683.1, from coordinate 16,775,933 downwards.
TCATTAACAAAAATAATTTTGCACTAAAAATAATAATGAAATTAATTTAATATATATTATAATTATAAATATAATATGAACCAAATTAATCATCCACTTGTTCCCTCCAAAAAGCTTTCAAAAGAATTTCAAACAATTGAGTGGAATAGCACTTATAAACACATTTTCACTTCATTCACCCATCTATGTGGGTTAGATACAACATACAACATTGTTTGATAAAACCCATAAGTTCCAACAATCCCCTACTTGGGTTTTTATTAACAATATCCAACAGGTTATGCATAAGTTAAGGTAGCTTTCGCTTTGAACCTTAACATAGTGTATATCCTTCAAATAGCCTAACAGAATTAATGATGTTTTAAAGCATTGAGCCATGATCCTTAGTGTTAAACTCGGAAAGATAACACACATAACATGTTAAATGATATTCATAATGTAACACCTCCAATTTCAAAATATGCAGCAGAATTTAGATTGGGTGTTACTTCATGGCACAACAGTTTAATAGTAGAAAACGATCATAAATTTAGTCGTTTTAAAACATTTATCATTCGAATTTTATAAATACCATAGTATACAAAGTGATGTCCCAGTGGTTTAAAAGTTTATTAATTAGGTAGTAAAATTTATAGCCTTCATAAGTATCCGTGCTCCTCCGTGCTATCCTTGCTCATTATGGACCTGAGATAAAACACATGCTAAAAGCGTCAACACAAAGGTTGGTGAGTTCATAGAGTTTATAAGTAGAACAGTTGATTTCCAAAATCAAATAGTTTGTGAGTCCATAATAGTTGTAAATAAACATTTGAGTATCAAAATCAAAGAGAGGGTAATTCCATTATGTTTATAGTTCAAACAATTGATTATCAAAATCAAAGTATGAATAATTTCATAAAGTTTTCAGTCGAAACAAATGATTAGCAAAATAAAAGTATGGATAATTTCATAGAGTTTATAATTTAACCAGCTGATTATCAAAAGCGAAGTGTGAGTGAATCCATAGAGTTTTACATAAAATCAGTTGATTTTCAATAGTTCCAAGTTTAGGTAATATGTGTAATAAATACAATTATTAACAGAATAAGTAGTGGGTTACGTTATTATACACCCATAGTTGGTTCGTTATAAAGTAAGTGGTGGGTTAAGTTATAATACACTCATAGTTGGTTGAATTGCCCTAAATAGGTCAACACAAAATAGTTATAGTTTTCCAAGTAGTGATTTCCTGCTATATAGTGAACACAAGTTCGAGTTTGATAAAAATAACGGCAATACTATATCATGACTACAGTATTATTCTATTGCTCTAAGCCTCATGAAACTCAACGTTTAACAGGCATCAAACATGATGTAACATACTCGTGGCCCTCGGGATAGGTATTTGCCAATAACCCATAAGTGTGTTCAAATAAAGTGCGTTTGGTGGCTCATTCTAGCAAAACCAAACGGGGATTGTCAGTCCCAAATAGATCTATTCAAAATTACTTACGTTCACTTGCAAGTTATTAAGGTTCATGATATGAGGGACTTCGAACATGGCAATAAGTAGTAAACGTAGGCAATAGTAAATCAGGTATAGCATACAGTTGAAAATCACTTGTAATCATGTTTATAGCAGGTCTCTCTCCATGATATATAAACTGTGTAAAAGTGGATTCATAAGTTCATAGTAATTCACAAAAGTTTATAGTGTCTTTGTAAGTAAAAGCAAGTGTTATGTTTCAATATCAAGTAGAGTGGTTCATTAACCGAGTATAATATTTCAGTCCAAAAGGCATACTTTGCTTCCACTTTTGGTCCAATTTTCTAACGAAGTTAGTTTAGTCGTTAAGTCTATTTGTAAAGTGGCAATATTAGTCCTTTAACCTAACGGTCGTTTGCAACGTTCGTCCTTTACACCAAAATGCGCAGAGTGAGTGGTGGTGTATGGTGTGCGCCTAACATGAGCAGGGTGCGTAGAGCAGTAGAGGTGATGGGGGTTGTGTATAGTGAAATGGAGACAGGCGGTTGTAAATGAGAATGAATTTGATGGTGCCACGTGGAAATGTGAATCAAGGGGTGTGGGTCCTACTGGCTGCAGTAACACAAGTTAAAGCGTTGTCTAAGCGCCATCTCAGTTTTTACTAAGCATCAAGTCACGCTTTCTCGATCCAGTGTTGAGACTGAATATCGAGGTATTGCTAATACTGTTGCTGAAACGTGATGGTTGCGGAATTTATTACATGAACATCATACACCCTTATTCTCTGCTACCATACAACTGAAGCTGATGTATTTTGTTCTCTTTTCTAGTTTTTCCTCATTTCTTGCAATGTGTTTGTTTCTTTATCCTTCTTAGCACGTAAAACTGCCTTTTAAGTTTCGACTATTGCAACTGAAGCTGTTATATCCATAAACTAGGTGTTTTAGTGTTTTACCTTGTAGAACATTGTGGAGAGTAAATAACAACGGATAAATGCCTTCTATTATCAAGCATGACCTTTCCTCTTATAATTTAGTTTTAAACTCATGGTCAGTTGATGTTTAATTGTGTTTTACGTGCTTAGATTGGCTTGCAGTGACCTCACATTAAGCATGAGCCAGAAGCCGTACGCATATCCACATTTTTTGTTGTCATTAAGCTGAACAGAAACGAATACGTTTGTGTTCAAACTTGCTAGCTTGAGGCGTCACTTGGCACGTGGATATCTTAGGGGCTGTCTAACACTTTTAGTTGCATTGGCGAGAATACAAGGAGAAGCACAGAGAGGAGAACAAGAAAGCAAAGTATAGAATATTGGCAGTATAATGCACAATAGTTGTATTTAATTTGTTGATACTACAATTGAATTTGAACCTTCGAGTTGATTAAGCTTAAACAAGCTTTTGAGTCATATTTATCAAGTTCAAAGCTGTGTACCAAAATGAGCTTGAAAGCATGTAGCAAGTTTAAGATCCTTTCAATAACAAAAGCTTCTTATAAACGAATTCTCTTCTTGAGTTCCAGAACCGTAACCTTTTTAGTACAAGAAGTGATCCATAAAATATACTGGTGGTAGAATACAGGAAAAAAAATGTTAGTGAGTCGACCCAATTTGACATGACCCGATCTGGCCATTTTTTATAATTTGACACGGTTTGACCCAGTACCCAACCCACCTGTTTGACCCGTGACAGCACTTCTTCCAAGTTTAGACTGAGCAACTAACCATACATGTTCCAACCTTAATAGCGCCGGTCATTCAAAATGTACAATAAAACCAAAACATGTAAATATAAACTGCGGAGGGTGCAACACAACTAGCAAATGTTGGTCTCTGACTCTAGAAAACAACGTGTTTGCATATTGGTTCTCATGACACATTTGTGATATAAACGAAAAAATAAAACTTGCAAAATAAACAACTTCATATACCGATTACAACATGAAACAAATAAACCAGAGAGTGTATAAAACTGTTCTAGAATCTACATTCGACAAAATAAAGATGCACCTGCACATTATTCTTTAATGACATATCTTGTATCAAGAATTCGTATAAAAAAATTAACATCAACTTACATTCGACAAAAAAATTATAATGCAAACACATAACAAATAATAAAAATCAAAACAAAATTTCTATCATACACCATCTTCATATGCATCCTCACCCTAAACCATCTTCTGTATCTATTCTTTTTATTTATCATTAGTCTAATCATCCCAATCAGCATCCCAACCGTCTTTTTTTGTAGCCCGTGAAGTAAGCCCGTTAGATGAGATAGATCTAGTTTGACCACGTCCACCTGGCGATCTTATGGCTTTATCTTCATCCCAATCATCATCGTCCCAATCTTGGTCCCATCCTCCTGCAGTTTCAACATCGGCTGCATTTGATGATTCTGGTAGGGCCATCTCAAGTTCTTGATATGGGACTCCTTTGTCGGTTCTCCTTTTTCTAAAACTGCATAAAGCCCATGATGCCCCAATAATAAGGGCTATAAGAAAAGCAAAGTAAGCTCCGTATATAGGTGTTACTTGCTTTGAATAAAAGGTTAATTGGTCGAGTATGTTGTTTTGTGATATGGGAGTGTCCACATTAGCTGGTGTAGTCTTAGGAAGAGGAGTATTTTCGTCTTTTGATTTCGAAGGATCATCAACGTCTTTCGACTTTGAAGGGTCATTGACATCCTTTGACTTTGATGGGTCAGTGTCATCTTTTGACTTTGAAGGGTCATCGACGTCCTTTGACTTTGAAGGGTCATTGATATCTTTTGATTTTGAAGGGTCATTTTGGTCTTTTGATTTTGAAGGATCGTCCATGTCTTTTGATTTTGATGAGTCATCGACTTCGTTAGACTTTAACGGGTCATTAACGTCCTTTGACTTTGAAGGATCGTCGGATTTTTTGGGCTTTGTAGGATCTTCAACTTCTTTAGCTTTTGAAGGATCATTTTCTTCTTTAGACTTTGAAGAATCGTCAACATCTTTGGGTTTCACAGGGCTGTTGTCTGTAGAGTTATTAACATTATTGGGCTTTGTGGGACTGTCTACAGGATCATTGACATGTTTGGGCTTTACAGTATTTTCCGGATCCTTAGATTTTGAAGGAGTGTCGACGGGTGTAGTCTTAGGTTGATCAATTTGAAGCTCACAATCACCATTTCCAGCATTTAAAATAACTTTGGTGCTTTTGTCTCCAGGGAATATAATATTAATCTACAAAATACGATTAAGACAAACACGATAAACAAATTGAATATGGAAGTTTGGATCATTCAGTATCCTAGCGCGTCTCCAATAATAATCCATAAATTAAGTATAAGAACTGTCAAATATATGTGAAATTCAATACCAAATAATTTATAATTAACCAGAAACTTTCAGACCTCGATCCCAAAGTTAATGGTGTTTGACAACTATTGAAACTTTCTAAATAAATATTTACTGGCAAATTTCTAAACGAAGTAAAAGTGAAATGTTAACTGTCGACTTCTTTCGTAAAATGTACCATTAACATCTAAACCAAAACTTTGCTAGATTGCAAACATCATACATTATTGCTTTTTCAAGAGTTATATGTAAAATTAAATACATCTTCATACCTTTTCCGTCCCGTGACCAGGTATCTTAAATTCTGGTGAATTTTTGTCCGTAGATTTTCCAAAAGCGACATTCACTTTCAAGTCTATATCTCGTTCATTTTGTACAAGAAGTGTCAGATTGTTGGAACCTACAACAAAGGATATGGTTAAATATACATACTACACAGATAAAAATATGCAAAATACAAGGGTTAAACAACGGAAGAAATTATATTCAACTGAGTACTTAAAAGGAATGTAATGGCATGCATTAAGCAGTCTTTGATGCAAATGTCTTTTCATCATTACAGTGATAATAGTTCAAATAATATAGTCTAGGGGACAATATACGTCATGCTAAAACTAGTAACGACCACTACAGTATAAGTAAAACATATACTGTAAAAATAACACTAGTGAATCTAACAGCAAGGAGAAACAGTTTTACCTTTATCAAAATCCTGAATACACGCAATCATGGTTTTGTCCTGGTCGTTGCAGATTGAATTCCCCTTGCAGCTTTTGCTGTCAAACGTTTTTGGCTGCGTTTGGTTTTCTACTTTCGGTTTTTCCTTATCACCAGAGCTTGTCTTATTAGTAGCATCGTTTAACTCAGATTCCACATTTGAGGGATTTGTAGTTGGGTCATCTTTTGGCTTTGTTACCTCAGCTGGTGATGGATTTGGTTTCTTAGCATCAGGTGGCGGTGAAGACAATGTTGAATCCTAAAGACAAAAGAACAAAGTTAGTAAAGATCCTATGTAGTGTGGTAAAAGGTTGTCCGTACTGTTTACTGTTATCAATTTTTGGCAATTCTAGCTCAGAAACGATGCACATATGCATCACAAATTTGCAACAAGTGAAATACTCTTTTAACATATATACTCGAGGAGGGGACAAAAATGGGGTTGATAGGCCCATGTCTTCATCATATCCTACCCAAGGTAAACTATTGGAGATTACACACAGATAGGCTCTAGTACATCTCTATGAAACGTTGCAAGAAACCCCTTTTCGGGAAGAATCGTCGACAACTAACAAAAAAGACCATTTAACCTTCAAACCAGAAACTTAATGTATAGGATCCGGATACAGGAATAAATTTAGCAACCACCAATCGTAAATTCCCCTAATCTATATCAGACAAACATTGCAAAAAGAAAACGATAAACTTCAATAGAAAGTGTAAAATGACATAAAAAGCTAAACGCTTTGTTTATTAGCGTTTTTAATATGAGCATCTAAACAGAATCCAAACGCTAAACGCTCGTTGCCAAAACAAGCATGACATTCTTAACACTAAAAGCTAAACACTAAATGCGCCAAAAAGCTCATCGTCAAACACAACCGTAGTATTTTGATTTATTAGAGTTTCAAATATGAGCATCTAAACAATATCCAAAAGCTCATTTGCATTATATTCTTAACACTAAACGCGCCAAAAAGTTCATCAGCAAGCACAGCCACCGTATTTCGGTTTGATCAGGGGGTGTTTTTTTTTTTTTTTTTTTTTTTTTTTTTTTTTGGGTAATCAGGGGGTGTTTGTTTCGGCTTACATAGCGGGCTTATGGCTTATTTGGTTTTGGGCTTATGTTTCATAAGCTCACTTTTTGTGGCTTATTTTGAAACTTTTCGGCTTATGTAAAACATAAGCCGAAAACCACATAAGCCACAAAAAGCGAGCTTATGAAACATAAGCCGAAAACCAAATAAGCCATAAGCCGGCTATATAAGCCGAAACAAACACCCCCTAAGCTTATACAAAACATAACCCAAAAATCACATAAGTATTAAATATTACTATGATCAAACATTAACAGATCAGAAATAAAATACTACCTGATTAAGATTCGGATCTTGACCCGGATCCGAACCCAATATCCTCCCATCACACCGACAAAACAAAATCAGAAACAACAATAACAAGACAATAACTGATCCATTTCTACCCATTTGACTTACAAAAAAGTCAAATAATTTAACATAACTGAATCATATTCTTTAAAAAAAAAGAAAAATGAAAAAGACCCGGAATGATTAATTTGTTGAGGGTTCAATTTTGGTGAAAGATGATGATGATTGATTGAATTTAGTAGTAGAAGAAGAAGAAGATGTGTTCTTGAAGGTTTGTAAGAGCTTTTTTGTTTGGGCCGGGTGGGTGTTCATTTGTGAAGATTTGTTTTTTTACTATTTGGGCCATGATGATTTGGAGGGGTGTTTACAAATATGGTAAGGTTGGGCCGAGTAAAATCGACCGAGTCCCGACACCCGACCGAAACCGATCATAACCGACCAAGACTCGGATCGGGACTTGGTTTGGATTTTCCATCTTGTCGGGACTCGGGTCGGGACAAAGCAAAACTGGGAAAACACAAAGAAAACCGAGTCACCCGACCGAAACCAACCAATACCTAACAGTCCCGAGTAAACCCGAGTAGTTTTGGGTCGGGATTCGGTTTGGGTTTTTCGTTATCTTGGTTTTGAGACTTGTCAGTATCGGGTCGGGACGGGTCGGTTCCGGCACGATGCTCACCCCTATGGTAAGGAATCAAAAATTGAAGCCGAACTGAACCGAATAAAATTGAATTGGATTTGTAACTGTATCAAATTTGTTAAAGTTGAATTGAACTGAATTAAATATACGGTTTTTGGTTTGGATGTAGTTTTGCCAAAATGAAAATTGAACCGAACCGAAAACAGAATTCACATACGTATTTATATTTTTTTACATAATATTTTTTAAGCTTTGATTTTTTTTTTTTATGTCTATATAATTGAATGAAGAAAATATATAAATTACGTAATCCGTGTCAACCAGAAAACTGGACCGAATTCAGATTTGGTTTTCGGTTCGGTTTAATTCAATTTGAATTCGCTTTCTAGCTAACCGAACTGATTAAATTGAACAACCCGATAACTGAACCCATGAACACCCCTAGACCCGACTAGAACCATTGTTTATATTGTTACATAATTGGAGGTTATATCATATACCCTTTTAGACCCGACAAAAATGATCACCTCAAAATATTAGCCAGATTGACCCATAAATAACCCACAAGACTAAAATTGACACCTCTAGTTTTGGCCTTCACTAGATATTTGGAACATGACTAATTTCTCGTGTATAAACCAAGCGTTTAGAAGTTTTTTTAAGTAACTAGCAGCTAGCGTTTAATGTTTTTTACATAATACTTGTTTGAAAGCAACCAAATAGCATTTCTAGATTTTTTAAACACTTCAAATCAAGATGGTACTTCTAGTAATATTTACTGGCAACCAATGTTTCCACTTAGTAATTATGGTTATATAACTATATGACAAACGGCTATTGTTTCCTGCTACTGCTTACTGCTGCCGCTATTGTCGTCTGACATACCCTAAGTTAATTTTAGCTCAAATGGGTAATTATGTTTTTTTAGCTCAACTATTTTGAGGAAGTTTTAAAAAAAAAATATAGTGCATTTAGTTGGTAAAAAGCAATCCATCTTATACAAAAGTTTTCATATGAAACCGAACATAGAAAACTTGTTTAGTCACACTTTTTTATGTTTTTCCTTGCACATCTTATACACTTTTTTATGTTTTTCAAAAAGTATTATTTAAACATGGTTTCTAAATTTTCAATATTTCTCAAGAAAGAAAAACCTTTTTATTTTCAAAACAAAAATTATAAAAAGTTCTCCGCAACCAAACACACCAATTCCTTGAAAGACATTTAACTCATATAATATAAGACATATATCAAATTATTGGTGTTTATACATTGTGTGTGTATTTGGCCCCAGCCAGCATGTAAAGGCAGAGTCTAATTCATTCAACTAGGCTCCTTTAGTCCTTTGTTCATAGAACATTTGTTTTGAGCTTGACATTCTTATCAAAATAAGAGATGTCAGCCCATATAAATCCTTTGTAGATTCACATTAGACTAATGCTAATGTCAACACTATCTCCACAAAAGCAACCCCGCCACGTTAGCGCCACATCAATTTTCTCTCTCCACAACTCCACCCCGACCACAATTAGCTAGTAGTGACCACAAAAGAAACCACATTTTTTACTCCCCAACGTTCGAAAATTAAAGCCTTGATCATTCAATTGTTTCGGTTGGTGATGCAACCGCGAGTTTTGGAAAAAGTTGAAGGACGACGCGTTGCTTTGGGGTTTGCTAGGGGGAAGTAGCGCGTTGCTTTTGGGGTTGCTTGGTGAAACCAACGCCCATTAGCATTGGTCTTATAATTGTATGATGGTAGAATATCAACTTTTGTTTGGTCAAACTCTAAAGCAAAAGGAATATCATGTGTATGTTTGGCGCGATTATATGAGCTTACGAAAATGATCATCAAGTACAGCAGATAATGCATATCCATGCATTGCAAACATACACACTACACCCGTTCTTTTACATTCCGCATCTTTACCTTAACAACTTCTTCATCCATCATGTACAACACATAGTGCAGTTATGAAAAGTTGTGAATCTAAAAGCAATGTGTTCAAAGATCACTCAAATGGTATGGCGGAAATGTGTTATTTCTTCTCTGACCTTGCAGCTCCGGTGTATGAAATTAAAACTTTCCGTTTCCATGCATAGCGTCTCAGTCTCAGCAGGGGCGGAGCCAGGATTTTTAGTTAAGGGGGGCTAGCCGTGCTTAACGCGAAAAATCATAGTGATAAATATCACTTCAAAAATTAATATATCGTGTTGTCTTTTGTTGTTTAAGATATTCATTTATAAATTTTGTAGACATGTTTATAGAATAACGGGGGTTGAATGTAAGAACTAGTAGAAAAGCGGCTTGTAATCTAAAGCGGCTTGTATGCTGAATTACTGAATATATAGGTGTTAAATTTGTGTAATTACAGCGTTATGATGACTTGATATAAAACACAAACATATGTGCATATTTGATTAGCATATACTCCGCAATAATTAGGAGAGAATGTTACTTTTGTTGTATATAACCTCTTATAATCTCTATGTATATAGTCTCATTCTGGTGAATTCTTGTGTTGTTTAGGATTACTGCTAAGCGAAGTAGTTGGTAATGATTGTTGACAGGTGAAAGGTGTTGGAATATTGGATAAATATTAATATGTAAATGTCTAGTATCGAACCCGAGACTTCGGGATTGCACACTTTACAAACAAGAATAATGAATAATAAATATATATATGTTAAACGTATCGTATATATATATTTATAAAACACTTAATGGACTAAATGGTCGTTAGTTATTAACCGTATGGACTAACTATCATTAGTATTGAAAGATAAGGACTAGAGTGTAACTTGGGTGTCAAGAAGGATCTAGAATCCCTTGTGGGATGCTATGGCCGGTCGAACAAGGGTGGGTCAAGCCCAACCCATGTTTGCTTGGTCACCAAGAAATCCTCTAGTATATATACAAGGCCAAGGATTAGGGTTTCACATCTTTTGTGCACACACACTAACCCTAATTCTTTTCTCCTTGTTTCTTTATGGCCGATCGGTTCAAACCCTCCAAGGGATCTTGGATCGATTTTTCCAAGCAATAATATTAAGTGTTTTGTTTACTTGCAACAAACCTTTATTCGTTGATAGTTTGTGTGTACAAGAACGAGGTAATTACTTACTTTAGTAATTATCAAGGGATTGATTAACAAAACGGTAAGGGGTTAATCATTGATCCATATAAACCCTAATTAGGGTTCTTCATATTGTTAAAGACTATTGCTTTTGATTCTTGTTCGGGCTAGAATCACCACGGTACGCTCTTATTTATGTTTTAGTTAATATTTATGTGTTATACTTGATCCTACGCTTCCGCATACGTGTGCACTTTGATTTATATGATTGTCATGGTTATTGAATTCTAACAGTGGCATCACGAGCCATGTATAACATGTAATTGATTACTAAAACGTAATAAAAATCGGATCTTTAATTGTTTTAGATACATGTTTTTTGATCTAGGGTTTTTCCTATTTTTTAAATTCGAAACCCTAACCCTAATTTTGGGGGGGGGTCGATTTTCCCATGAAACCCTAATTAGGGTTTTGTGGTTTTCTTGATTATGTGTAATCACTAGAAACCCTAGGTCATTAACCGGTTAATTGAACGTATCTTGTGACCTAATTGCTAATTGTTAGGTTTTAATCCGTGACTTACATGCATGTTTGTCATGGATCTTGTTTTGTTGTCACATATTTAGATAGATCTTAAATTGGGGAAGACTCCAATACATATTAAAATCAATTTTATATGCTATGTGGTGTGTTTTTAGTTTTGGCCTACGCAATTGATTCGTCAATGTATGTGACTCACCTCCATTAAGAGGGGAAGGCCTTAGTTGATTACATGCATTATTATACCTAGAATTGATTTTATTAGGATCTTTTCTAATACGGATTGCATGTGGCTAATTGTTTCACTTATTTATTATTGTTTGTTTGATTTTCTTTGATACTTGTTTTATTGTTTTTTAGTTGGACTTGATGTAAGCAATAAAAGGGTTGTTTTCATAAAGAAAATTAATACGGACTAATAATTGTGAAACCCTAAAGTGATAAAGTAAGAATCTTGCAAAGGTCTTATGACAATCGTGGTCCGATTCGCACGGTAATCAGCTCCCAGTCGAGACTAGCAAAATTCAAACTTTATTACTATTTTGAGATTGAATCCATAAACTTTTGCTTGAATGATGTTTTGTGCAAATATGCTTTTAAAATTAAGTCTTTTAAGATGATATTCATAACCGTGATTTGAAGGCTTTGAAAAGAGCCTTAGAGTCTGCCTTGGTTATCACAATCTTGAATATGTCTTAAACGAATTACTTTTAAAATCATATGTTGTAGAAAGTCATCTTAGGGTTTTGGCATAAACCTCAAGTAAAACTTTGTATATTAATTTCACGAATTGAATATAAAAAGTTTTTATGAAAACTTGTGTTATAAAGATGAGTGCATGCATCTTTGTACATAATTTTGATTGACATATCAAAAAATAATACCCTTAATAATTTAAGTTACATGCCATCTAACTATAAGAAACACTTGAAGTTTTTATTTAGTAAACGTGAGACGCAGGCTAAATTTTAATGACAAGGTAAATTTCCGAGTGTGCGTGAGACCACACATGGAGAATTTGCAGTTTCTAAGTTAGACAACTTAATTAAGTTGATGCGTGAGACCTAGAGCTTAAGGCATGAGATGGGATGAAACATGCTTACATGACAAATTGATGAATCAATTTGATGTAAATCCCATAATGATCTAGGAATTGGAAAAGTGTTTGCCAATTATTGTTCGACAGATTACCATCTTTTATACTTTCACCACTAGCAGATCAACTGATGTGGTGGAATCTATGTAAAGTTGGATCCTAGATTTTCAAGAAAATGTGTTGGTTATATGAATATATCCTTGGGTATTATATTTTCTTGGAAATATAAATTATCGAAAATACTAAAATTGAATTTTGTAAATTCTTTAAATGTATTAATGCAACTCAAAACCGTAAACGTAAGTTATTCTTTTAATTGATCTACACCCGTTTGGGTTTTTTGGTTAGAGTCAATATATACAAAAAGAATAAATATAGTCTTCTTTCCATTACGAGAAGTGTGAGACTTAAATCCTATTCCTTTTCATGAATGAGAAAGGTATAATAGGATGATTAGAATTGTCTAAATTCTAAATACATAACTCATAGCAAACTTTAATAGTAAGAGTATATGCACCTTATGAGTTATTAAATTAGAAGCTAGACTAATTACTGCATAATGGTAAAAGACAAATTAGATTATTTTATCTAGTTGTTTTGATTTGACCATTTAAAGATACTACATACAATTGTTGGTATGGTAGATCTATACAGGAAGAAATTGCATGCCCAGCTTTTTCAAGTTAATTATTTGGAATGTGATGAATCACATTTATGTAGTAGATTACATCCTTTTATAACCTATATAATTGTTTGAATGGGTTTTCTTAAAAGATGTAGGAAAGTAAATAGTACACCATTTCTTTCACTAATTAATGAAACATTTACAATGTTGTCAAATTTAGTGGGAGTATTGTGTTCTTATGAATGAATAAGGGACTATTATTATGTTCTCTAATTCAGTGGGAGTTACAAGACTTATTGTCTTGATTGTAACTTAGATTATCTTTTGAATATCTCAAGGTAATTACTTTCCAAATATAGACACTAATATTTTCAAGGATAGTCATGTACGTTTCCTTGATTGATTGAGTAAACTCTATATCTACTAAGTTATGTTAATGACACAAATCATATTGTTCAAATTAACAAACGCATGCGTGTTGTTTATATGATACATGGTGTTGTACCATGCACAAGTGGGAGAAATCTTCATTATGTGCAAAGTACAACACATAAGAATATGATTGAAAGGATTCTCTTAACTGCAAGTAAGAGATTATAATTCTAATTAGATTAATACATCTAATCTTAGAAACACTTGGTGTTGAAATTTAGTAAACGTGAGACGCAGGCTAAATATTAACAACAAGGTGAATTTCCATGTATGCGTGAGACCAACATGGATAATTTACAGTTTCTAAATTAGACATCTATTAGAACATGTGTCAATAACGATACTACTTCAACTTTAACATTTATGTATTATTAGAATGACATAAATGCATGAAGTAATATAAGACTACTTCAATAATTATGTATTCTTAGAATGACATAAATAAATGAAGTAGTAAGTTAACTTGAAAATATTAATGAAACCAAATGATGGTGTTCATGATTACTTTAATTATACATGTTTATACATTATTGTATATTTATAAACATAAAGTCTTCTAAGTATTACAAGACTTATAATTAAGTAAGACGTTAGCTTGTTATAGTCTTTTAATTAAGACATATACAAGAAGTCATTGAGTTAATCAATGATTAATAACGTATAGTGAGATTATAACAAGTTTATGTTTTTATAAGACATAAACATGAAGTGACTTGGTCAAAAGTACTTGTGTTATAAAGCATGCAATTGGTTTGGAAATACTATTATACCATTAAGTTGACTTAGTTGGTAAATAAGTATGCCAACAGGAATATGGTTATCTTATATATATTGTTAGATCTTCTTACAATATTAATTCTAATTGAAGTATCACATATGGATAGTATGTTCAGTTAGGGAATCAAACTCTTGTTAGATTGTTTGATTGAAGATAACTATGATTTCTTTTCTTCCAAAAAGTTATCAAGGTTAGAAATTGAGTATGACTTGAATACACTCAATTAGACTCCTAGAAGATTAATAAGACGTTATTGAATTATGAAATGTGATGAATCACATTAAGTCTTAAATTGAAGTTCTGAATTTGTTAAGCTACTTATATGAAGGTTATTAACAAAGAACTATCAATATGTATTTGTAATGTCCTAAAAGAGAACGCTGGATTGTTGCTCTAATTGCTAAGTAGTTATAGACAGTCTCTATATTGCTAAAGGCAAGTGGGAGTATTTTATCTTGAATAGATAGAATTACAAGATACATAATCTTCTAAAACCACACTAGTTAAAATCATGATGAGGCTTAACATGTAAATGATAAACCTCAAGATGATGGAATTATCATTCATAGATCCACTTGGATATCTCAGATATTTAATTAATATGCTGATGATTATATGATGTTGTATTACCAAAATAATGAATTGGGTGAATTACTCATATTATGAATGTTATAGATGCTGTTCATAAAGATATTCAAATTTAGAAAATTTGGTTTATCTTAAATTCTTAATAGTTAGAGAATTATGATGAGTTTATTCAAAGATAATGTAACCCTAGTGGTTTAAATCTTTGTGAAATAATCATATGGACAAAAATTGTACACATATCTTAATGAATATCTTATGACAAGATTATTAATCATACTTAAGCAATTAACTATGATTGAATACTCTTTCTTAAGTACATTAAAGATATAAAGATGGTAATTGTCATATTTACATGAATGTGAAATTTGACAATGGAATATCAAAAACTCTTTCTTGAATAATTACTTGAGCGAGGACGATAAGTAATCAAAAAGGAGTTTATGAATTCAAGAAAATCTTTGGAAGCGTACAAAATGCAATAATCCATGAATGGATAAATGCATGCATCTAGGAAATTATTATTATGATAAATTATTAAATCTATATTTAGGTTTATAATTAAAATAAGGTAATTTCTAAGTATTCCAGAAAGCTAGTGGGAGTATTATGTTATGATTTACTAAATCATATATGTTGTATAACATATAAGAGTAACATTCCATATAAGTAAAAGGTTAGACTTAATTTGGAACGAAACATTACTTGAAAGATTTAGGAAATATAACATACAACCTTGAAACAAAAGTTTATTATTAAATAAACAAGTGCGGTAAATAAATTCTAAATTGAATATGATATATTATTTAGGATGACTAAATGGATATACATATTTGTAAAGATCAAACATGAATAAAATCTAAGTTTGACTGAAGGATTTTTCATGAGCATTATATTATTGTTGTATCATGCTTAAGTGCTTAAATGATTTGACAATATTTGATATCCAATTAAAAGTTATTATATAACTTGTGTAATAGATATTCTAATGGAAAATGTTTGAAATTAGAATAATAATCCTCAAATTGGAATAGCTCCTAAACATTACACAATGGATATTGAGTTTACGGAAATTTTAAGAGCATATTGTGATTATATACAATGATGCTGGTTTAATTGAGATGACACTCAATAACTAGTCATGGTAGGATTTTATCCTTGTTAATGGCCATGAGAACTAGTTGTGCTTACTAAGAGCATAGTTGCATTATACATTAAAGAATTAGAATACTTTAAACTTTAAAAGGTTTGAAAGTTTGATTATCATAAATTAGTGATTGAGGATGTCACACCATTTATGAATACTATGTGGCTATATCAAGAAAGTTGGATGAACACATACAAGAATTTTACTTATTGAATTCTTGAATTAAGTATTCTCAAAATTTGGATAGATCAAAGTTGGTTGAAATAATGCCTTGTCAACAAGAATGATTGTCATTGCTTGAGGCATTATTGTCTTCAAGTTATTACTTGAGACAAGATTCATTAACTAGAATTATCATGCATTGATCTATTTAGTGTTTGGATAAAGGACATTGAGCAATTATTATTTATAATGAATTAAAGTACTTAGTACGTTTGCTTTCATTAATAATAAATTGTGTCCTATATTTGCATGTTTAAATCCGTGAATAACTTATGTTGTTCTAAATTGTCCATTGTCGATTAATGATATGGGAATATCATTAAACTAAGACGAATCTGAGTATTGGTTAAGAATATACTTGAAAGTATATTGATGCGTTGACATACCAATTTCACATGATATTTGATGAATTGAATATTGGACTTATCCCAATAATATGATTTAATATTTAATGTGAGAATCATATTTAAAGTTATCCTCAGACTTGAGATACCAGATAAGTGTCATGGATGTAGTGCATTTTTGTGAAGCAATCTACCGCTCACCGTAACAGGGAGTCATAAGGGTTGTTTTCAGAAGTGTTGCAAAGTTCATGGGTTATTCTTGTAGTCAAGAGAGAATTTGTTCCTTCTGATTTGTTCAGAAGTTTAATACTGCTGGGCCCCTCGTAGGGTTGACAAAATGTTTGCGTGGCCACGCCCAAAGTCTATCTGGAATACGTTCAGATGTTTTGGTAATTTTGTTAAACCATAAAGAGACGAGAAACAGAAATTTAATAAAGAATCTCACATCTTTATTAATGTGGTATTAGAAACAAAAGGATAATTATAATGATGAATCATTAAAAGGTTTTTTCCAGAAAACCTAGCTCGGATTGAACTAGGGGCATTGGAGTGTTGCAAGACGCTAACCAATGTCATTTTACTATTAATAGATATCCAAGTGGGAGCTGTTGGAATATTGGATAAATATTAATATGTAAATGTCTAGTATCGAACCCGAGACCTCGGGATTGCACACTTTACAAACAAGAATAATGAATAATAAATATATATATGTTAAACGTATCGTATATATATATTTATAAAACACTTAATGGACTAAATGGTCGTTAGTTATTAACCGTATGGACTAACTATCATTAGTATTGAAAGATAAGGACTAGAGTGTAACTTGGGTGTCAAGAAGGATCTAGAATCCCTTGTGGGATGCTATGGCCGGTCGAACAAGGGTGGGTCAAGCCCAACCCATGTTTGCTTGGTCACCAAGAAATCCTCTAGTATATATACAAGGCCAAGGATTAGGGTTTCACATCTTTTGTGCACACACACTAACCCTAATTCTTTTCTCCTTGTTTCTTTATGGCCGATCGGTTCAAACCCTCCAAGGGATCTTGGATCGATTTTTCCAAGCAATAATATTAAGTGTTTTGTTTACTTGCAACAAACCTTTATTCGTTGGTAGTTTGTGTGTACAAGAACGAGGTAATTACTTACTTTAGTAATTATCAAGGGATTGATTAACAAAACGGTAAGGGGTTAATCATTGATCCATATAAACCCTAATTAGGGTTCTTCATATTGTTAAAGACTATTGCTTTTGATTCTTGTTCGGGCTAGAATCACCACGGTACGCTCTTATTTATGTTTTAGTTAATAGTTGGTAATGATTGTTGACAGGTGAAAGGGATAATGTCGTGATGAGACTAGTTTCTGTAATAACACTCAGTAATATTTCAAGTTGATAATTATCCTTTCTGAAATGAGTTAATCTGGTAGATTTGGTTGATTATTACTTATGTGGCATTTTTTGTTGAGGCGGTTTGACAAGTCATCTTTCTTACCTGCTATACGGGTTGCCTGACCCTTAAAATACCAATTTAGCCTATTTCAGAAAAGTATAATTACTACGCCGGTTATTATTGAGCATGAATGTATGATTACCAGAACAGACCACCAATCCAAGTATGCCTTAGCCCAAGTTTAATAGTAGAAATACCATTTTGTGTTTTGAGATCGAAATTTGATCTGCTTTACTTGCTATGTAATGTCTTTGATAGCAGAATGAATTAACGCCCAATTGATTTTCAATTAGGCCTTGCTCTGATTCATATCGTCAAGTGTACCCATTCCAAATTTGATTCGCTTTCTAAAATAAATCCACATTGAGACTGAGCTGCTCCGAAAGGCGAGGCCTACTTAAATAAGTAATGAGCTGTGTGCTGCTCCAGGAGGCTGTGTTTCGAGTTTAAGCTATAACTGATAACACTTGTGGAAATATTACCTATTCTTATAGAGCGTTTGGCTGTTTCCCAATAGTCGGGTTACTTTAGTCTTGAAAAAGACCTTGTTGGTTGTCGGCCCACGGTTTGGTTTCAGTCCTTTGTATTGTCTATATGTCATCTTAAAATCGGGACTACCAAACCTAAGTTTACGCACTCAATAAATATGTTGTTCGAAAAGCTAGTTACTCCTGCCATTTTGCAACCCACTAAGTGACAAAGATATATTTAAGAGACAAAACTGCAGTCTGACAAACAGTTCAGGGACTATTTCTGTAAGAAACCAATCAAACACTTCAATCATTACAATGTGGTGGACTGGTCACTGGTGGTTAAGTCAAAAGTCTACTCCACTATTTGCTGATAAACTATCCTTGCTGATCATCTCCCCTGAATCAAGGTACTCACCTTTCCTTTGTTGTAAAAAGTTCCTTTTTTTAGCAGCAAACTCACACTCATTTTACGCACCTTGTCCCGAGTGTGACTAGAAAAGTAAATATTGTGTTGTTATATTCACTACAAGTATTCAAAGTTTGCTCATTAGTTAGTAGTTTTTGCTCGTCTCAAAACAACCGAATGGTTGGGTTATCGGTGTTTTTAGGACCTTTAGTGGATGCTAGTTTAATAATTGGAAAATGGTTGGCTGTACCAATCAAAAACCAATATGGGTATCTCTTTAACTACAAAACCAACATTAGAAAACTTAGAGAGCGAGCCGAGGATCTTGAAAATAGTCGAGCTAGTGTACAGCAATCAGTTGATGCTGCCACGAGAAACTTAGAAGTTATAAAGCCAGATGTTTCGGCATGGATGAATGGAGTTGATAAGTTGAAAGAAGTGACAGATGAAGTTTTACAAAAATCTAGTACAGGAGTTGGTGTTCAAAAAGGGTTCTGGTGCTTTAGTTGGCGATTTATGGATATAAAATCTCGTTATTTACTGAGTAAGAAGGCTGTAAAGATGACGAAAGTTGTGCTAGAATTCCAGGAGAAGTGTAAGTTCACTAAGTTTTCTGATCCTCCATTGCCGGTGGAAATCACTGATTTTACTCATTTGAGTTATTCTGAAGGTTTTGGATCAAGGGTCTCGACTAGAACTGAGATCATGGAATCTTTGAAAGATGATAGTGTGTTTGTGATAGGGGTATGTGGAATGGGTGGTGTTGGGAAGACAACAATGGCAAAAGAAGTTGGGGCGAGAGCTAAGTTGGAGAATCTATTTGATGTCGTTATCAGGGTAGATGTCACTCAAGCACCAAAAAAGAAAACAATCCAAACTAGTATAGCGGAACTTCTGGGCTTGAAGCTACAAGAAGAGAGTTTGGCTGTAAGAGCGGCTCGGATAAGTGCAAGGCTAAAAATGCTTACAAGGGTATTGATAATACTGGATGATATATGGACAAGACTCGACCTGGAAGAGCTAGGGATACCGTTTGGTTCAGATAGACAACTCCAAGGCTGCAAAATCCTGTTGACTTCAAGAAATATTAGTGCTTGTAACCAGATGAAATCTGATAGAATCTTTAAAATAAGTGAAATGCCACTGAATGAAGCATGGCTTCTTTTCGAAAGAACTGCAGATAAAACGTTTCGCCCTGATCCCAATCTGCATCAGGTAGCTAGAGATATTGTAGAGGAATGTGGTGGTTTACCTCTTGCCATTGTGACTATTGCAAGAGCACTTGAGAGCGAGAACGACAAGTCTATGTGGGATGATGCACTTCAGAGACTAAGAAGCTATGACCTCGAAGGAGAGTATGCATCTGTGTACTCGAGTCTTGAGGTGACTTACAATTTTCTAGAAAGTGATGAGATGAAGCATTTTTTTCTGTTATGTTGCTTATTTCCGGAAGGTCATGATATATCTATTGAGGATCTGCTAAGACTCGGGTTAGGACTGAATTTGTTCAAGAAAACAAATGGGGTTAGTGAAGCTAGAATCCGAACATATGCTTTTATTAATAAACTCAGAAACTTAAATTTGTTGTCGGATGGAGGGGATGAACAGTGTGTGAAGTTGCACGATTTAGTACGTGATTCTGGTCTAAAGATTGCCTCAAAGAACAACCTTGTTTTCATTGTTAAACAGGGTGATGGTTTAAAGTTTTGGCCATCTGAATTTACGGACGAATGTTGCACGTCTATTTCTTTAAGATGTGATGAAATGTCTGACCTTCCAGATAACCTCAACTGCCCAAAACTCGAGCTTTTGTCTTTGGTTGGAGGAAATCACCCGTTGGAGTTCCCTACTAATTTTTATGATGGTATGGTTGAGCTGAAGGTGGTAGTTCTTAAAGGGATGTTGGTTCAATCCTATCCTTTGTCATTTGAAGTCTCGACCAAACTCCGAAATTTGTCATTGGAGTACTGCACCTTTGACAAAACGAGTGACATATCAATGATAGGGAATCTGGTGAAACTAGAAACATTAAGCTTTCTACATTCAGATGTTAAAGAGTTACCTATAGAAATCGGAAATTTAACTCAACTAAAAGTACTCGATCTGACTGGATGTTCAGATCTTTTGAAAATAGCTCCTGGGGTTCTGCAACGGTTGATCCACTTAGAAGAATTATACATGAGGGGAACCCTTATCCGTTGGCAAGAGAAACAAATCACGACGAGTATCAGTGAGCTTAATTCATTATCTTTGTTGACTACTTTAGAGATTGAACTATCTGCCTATGACCTTCTACCAAATGACTTCGTCTTTAAAAGGCTGGAAAGATTCAGAATTTGCATAGGATTCTCTATCGAGAGCAAGTTGTTTCAAAACACATTAAAAGTATGGTTTCCAACTCACTGGAAAGACGGTGGGATGGAAGTCTTGTTCAACAAAACTGAAATCCTGCATTTACATGGTTGGCGGTTGTTAACAAATACTATCCTCAATGAGCCCAAAAGATCGAAGTTCTGGAAGTTGAGAAACTTGAAGCTAGAATATTGTGATTTAAGCTATTTGGCTGAAATTTGTCACAGTCAGTATCGTGAAACGACCGTGAGGGAAATTACAGTAGATGAAACCGAGATATGGCAATTCCCTTTGTTTGGGAACCTACATGATCTTGAGATTGTGCGGTGTGTTAATCTAAAAGGTATATTCTCACTCGCTGCCCCAACTGATTATCTTAAGCTTGAAAGGCTCAAGATTACCGGGTGTGATATGATAGAAGAAATTTTCTTGAAGAAGAAGAGAGGTCAAGATGACAAATCCATAGTCGATATTGAACTTCCAAATTTGAAATGCTTGATTCTCGAGGATCTCCCGCGTCTCACTTGTTTTTGCAAAGATGTTTCTTCGCTCGTGCTTCCTCAACTTCTGGAGTTTCGGCTTCACAACATTCCTAAGTTCATGGATGTCAATGTCATAGAGGATATTCGATCTTCCACCAATCACAGTTTCTTCAGTCAAAAGGTTCAATTCGTCTTTTGTTAAATTACTATAGTATGTTTTGCACAGAGCTTTTGGGTGCTTTGGAGAGCTTAAGATCATTTTTTTTTATAACATAAGCTCTAGTTGACAAAAAATCCTTGTTTGGATGAATAAGCTTTGGCTTTTATATTGGAAAATTAATCTCTATTTAAAAAACTAACCAGGAGCGTGTGTTTATCCTTTTATGCCATTTTACACCTTTCAACTACAACTACTTTTTGCGAGAACTTTTATACAAATCACAGCTCCAATTAAAAGCTACAGCTCGAGCTTCCACTCGTTTTACCAAACATACCATTTTGTTGTGTGTTTCATACTTTAAAGTGGTTAACTCTTGGATTCTGACATTGCAGATTCTTTTGGCTACACAACTAAAGGTTTTATCAATTGCAAAAATGAAAATGAACATGAATGAGATTCAGAAACATGTGCTTCCTGCATCAAGTTTTGTTAACGTAAGGGTAATATCATTGTCCTACTGTGATGATTTATCAAGTGTTGCTCTTTCTGATCTGTTAAACGAGCCCAGTGATCTCAAAATACTACATGTCGAGGGTTGTAATTTGGTAGAAGTGGTCTTTGACATACAAACTATGATGCTAACAGAAGACGATGGCGTTCTTAACAATTTGACCGATTTGGAGCTAGAAAAACTACCCAAGATGACACATATCTGGAAACATGGACCTGAAACTTTCAAGGGGTTTCAGAATCTGACTAAACTATCAGTAGCTAGTTGTAATCGGCTAACTTGTTTATTTTCGCCTACAATAGCCGTTGTTCTTTCAAACATCCAAGAATTATCCATAACCGAATGTAAGAGGATGACAGCAGTGATTCTTGATGAAGGAAATGAGCACGAGATCACCCCAAATGAGCTTCTGTTCCCTCGATTAAAAACATTAGAACTCATTGATCTTCCTAGATTGAGGAGTTTCTACTTGGGTTTGCATGCGTTTATATGGCCATTACTTGATTCAGTATGGATTGATTGTTGTATGGAGATGATGATTTTCACTGCTGGAACCTCGAGCACACCAAAGCTTACGGAAATTTCGATTAATGGACAGATTCATGCTATGGAGGGAGACTTGAACACTGATCTGCAGTGGCTGCAACAACAGGTTAATGGACAGAATCATGCTATGGAGGAAGACTTGAACACTGATGCTATGGAGGGAGACGTGAACACTTATCTGCAGTGGATGGAACAACAGGTCACTGATCCGCAGTGGCTGCAACAACAGGTCAGTTCTTTTTTCATAGAACCAGATTGTTGTTACCACTTTTCGTATCATTTTGTATCTCTATGATATTTTTTTCTTCTAATCTGAACTATCACTGTTTATTTCGGAATAGACATTGATCATAAGTATTTATTTCGGAATAGAAAAATATGAATATGGTAACCACATTTGTTTATCGAGATAAAAGCAACTACTTGTGTTCAATTCCATTAGTTGCACATGAACATCAATCTCATGCTTAGACTATATTTTGTTGTTATTTCATGAGATCTAATATTTTATATGTCCCTCTGTTCTTTTGCTGTTGTGTAGTCGAATGATGGTAATACTAGTGATTCTTCCTTCACAAGCTCAGCCATAGAGTGACTCTACTAGTGTCCAGAAGGAAGAACCCTGGCTATATTGTATACACGTACATAAACGGATGAGGTTTTCCCCTCAGGTTATGTGGTGAGCTAGAGCGAGATGTACGCTGCCTAACCGCGTTATCCTCGTGACTTTTCCCTATCATTTCCCTGGCCACTTGCAAATGTGGACATCATGTGCCTAATTAACCACTAGGCAACTTTGGTGATGGTTAACTCAAAGCTATATCCTATCTTCTCTTATTTTTTTAAACTCTGGACCTTAACATTTCATGTTTTTAATCATTTTCATTAATAAATAATTAAATAGTATTTTTAGTTTTAGTACATACTACTAATTTGCTGATTTGTACGTAGTTTAGTGGATCGATGTTAAATGACTACATCTATTAGAGCACTTACAAACGTAACGCACGAGATGCGTTATTTGAATTTTAACATGCGTTATTCGTACATTATTGATGTTTGTGGTCGCGTTAAACGTGCGTTAACACACCGGGTTAATCCATTAACCCGGCGTTAAGGTGATTTTCTAAAAAAAAAAGACTTTTTTTTGTCACTTTTGTCCTCTCTAAAATTTATAACATTTGGAATATAAGATAATGGAAATTGCAAAACACCCCCCTTAGTTCAAATTCAAATTCAAGATTACACGATACTCAACATTACAACAATACGAAAAAGAAATACACACGATACGGAAAAGAAATACACACGATACAGAAAAGAAATAAACACGATACGGAAATTGTTAACATAAAACACCACTACTCATCATCTCTGTCCCATGCCAACGTGTTTCTCAGAGCGAACCACACATGTTGATATTTAATCTCTCTCCCATAGCGTTCATAGTAAATTCGGTTTGCATTGCTGAGACGACAAGGGTCTTCACTTGTACGCAGCAACTCTTTGTAAATAGCATTATAGTTACGACATTCAAGGTTCATTCTATTCCATTGAGCCGTAATACTATTTTTATTACGGTGCTGACCATCAGTCTGATTGTTTAACCTTTGTGTAACTGCATTCCAAACAGAATGTTCATTCACAAGGTCTTTAGAATTGTGAACTTCAAGCCATACGGTTGCTAGCAAGTATTCTTCTTCCATTGTCCAACGATTATTCATTGTGAAATGCTTTAGGAGTTTGTGAAAAATACTATTGTATGGTGTGTTATTTATAGGGGATGATAGAATTTTGAAATTTGAAAATTATAATTCAAATTTGAAAACCGAGCGGGATAATAATCAAATTTCAAAAATCAAATTTGAAAAACGAGCGGGATTTTTCAAACATTTAAAATTCAAAAGTTCGTGGGCGGGATTGTTTTAAATGTTTAAAATTCAAATCAATGGGCGGGATTTATGAGCTTATTTAACACCCATTCACAGTTCATTGTTGCTCACACAATGCACACATAATTCTCTCACAAATCATTCATAATTCACAAATAATTCTCTCAAACAATGTCTCGCAAAGACTTCTCCCAACAATTCCCAACTCACCGTGACTTCTCCCAACAATTCCCAACTCACCATGACTTCTCCCAGCAATTCTCAAGTTCCAGCATGATACTGAATGAACCGGTGAATACTCCACCGGAAGACATCTTCCCGGTATTCACACCGGATAATGAATCGGTGCCCAATCCACTGGTTGTCCAACAACAACCCAATCAACTGGTGAACAATCCACCGGTGGCAAACCAACCCATTTGGAGAGGGTTGACTGATGAAGAAACTATTTCAGCAAGATAAGCAAGAATTGTTACGCGTTCAAGCAGAGGAAGAACGTGAAGCAAGGGAGCGTCAGGAGTACTTAAGAGGTAAACAGGCTCGGAGAGACCGTCGTTGTGAATGGCGAATAGAAAATGGAATAGACCGTGTGCCAACGAGTGAGGACGATTCGAGTGCTTCGAGTCACGAGGGTTATGTGTCGGATGATTCATTTTATTGATTCGTAGTTTTATGTTTAATTATGGGGCAATTCCATATTTACCCAACTAAAACATGATAATGTCATATTTACCCAAAATATGCTTTAAGTGCATTGTACATCATGCTATCAAAAATTGTATTTTGGGTATATATGACAATTTCATGTTTATATTGGGTAAATATGGAATTATCCCTTTAATTATCGTACGTTTATGTTTAATTATCGTATTTTATGTTTCATGTTTGTTGTAGTTTGTTTAATGTATGTTTACATTTTAAGTATTAATATAAGTTGTGTTTTATTAGTTATTAAATGAAATTTAGTTTTATTGATGGTTGAATTTGAAAATAGTTGAGTTAAAACTGAGTTATTGTTGTGGGTGTTTTTTTCTGAGTTAAAGTTAATGTGTTAAAGCTGACGTGGCACTGAGTTAAAGTTTAACATGCGTTATTGATGAAACTGCTCTAAGTAACAACATGCATCTTATCTTTGTGTACGTTCATGAAACCCCAACGACAAATGTTTCAATCATAAACCATATTTACAACATATACAACCTTTAGAGGCCGAGACAGAATGTTAATGTCGAGAGGCAAATTTTGATAATTTTTAGAAATTACACTATAAATCGGTTTGTAATTGAGGCAAATTATAAAAATAGCCAGATATTTTAAAATTTTACACTATAATATTTTTTGCTAGAAGGCACGTGCCCGCCCTACTCCCCTCCTGTCTCCGCCTCTGTTTACACTCATGGTAAGAATGTCATCTACTAAAAGTATGCAATGCTAATGCATGGCGCGTGGTTGAGTTCTAATGAGTGAGAGCATCTTTACACCCAACAAACACAACGTCAAGGGTTCAATCCTTAGCACCTCATATCCACAACTGCTGAGTGAGTCATGTATGTCTCCCACATTATGAAAAGACAGCTGATTGTGAGCCGTTTCGAGTTATCCGTTATTAACCTTTTGAACCCAACTAAAAGTATACAATATTCTCACAACTATAAAATTTGACCTCAAGCATGTAGCTCACCTAATTCCATAGACAAGATTTTGTAAAGTAGTCACATTTTCAACTTGTACGAAAACTCTCTTAAACAATTTCTTTTTCCTTTTCTTAACGGCAATTTATAACTATCACAACATTTATGCAATATTCTCACAATCATAAAATTTAACCTCATGTAGCTCATCTAGTTTAATAGATATGATTTTGTAAAGTAGTCACAATTTTCAGCATGTACGAAAACTTTCTTAAACAAAGTTTTTTTTTTTTTTTCTTTTTTTAACAGCAATTTATAACCATCACAACATTTATATTACAAATCAATCTCTCATGTCTTAAGTAGAACTTGAATCCACAACCATTTAATTGAGGAGCTTCTCACACAACATAAGTAAAATTGAAACACAAGCCCTTTGATACTCTCTTAAACAAATAACTAAATCAGTATAAAGCATAAGCTCAACATTTTTTTACAAATACTGTTCTTCCGATAAGCATAGCTAGTCATCAACTTAGCATTAGAAATATTCAAAATAAGGCTAGGATTCATTTTCAACAACTTCAAAAGACACATTAATTTGACACACTTCAAAAACAATCTTATCTTACCTTATATAGTACCCCAAACTAAGTTGAAGTGGTAGATAAGATCATAAGATAACAACAGTCAAACATAACAATTGTTATACCTTTGAACCTAGAAAAACACATTATATTTTTTACTCTTTTGAAGGAACTATCAGCTATCGGCGGTTGGTGTTAGTTTGTTCGACAAGTACCGCGCGTGTAGTTTTGTATTTTTATTAAAATCTAGTTTTGCAAAATTAGCCGCCATATGCTTCATTATAGCCGCAATTGATTATTACAAAATAAATTCTTTTGATTGTTGGCAGTTTATCTCACCTGTAGGGTAAAGATTATCAAACTAGATATATCATTGAATCGTGTAATCACTTTTTAAAAGACACTATTCGACCCTAATTGTTTTGGTTACACGGATATCTTTTTGAAATAATTTAAAGAGTTATTTTCTTGATTTAGACACAAATTTAAAAACCCTTTCGCTTATTAGTGTTTGAGTTTGTTTCTCTTATATGGAGAAGAAACTCATTCAATGAAATTATGAAAATTAATTTGACCAATTAATCTTCTTATACTCGTAATATTTATCCACTACAGCAATATAAGACCAATAATTATTACCGATGCTACTTTTGTCAAACATACTCATATATATATATATATATATATATATATATATATATATATATATATATATATATATATATATATATATATATATATATATATATATACACACACTACTACTTTATAATGCATGCATCACTATTCATTAATTCCTTAAATTTAAAATATGTGTAAACCCTATAATATTTTTGTTTAAAAATGGTAACAACATTCGTCACAAAATTAATATTTTATATATTATTTAATCCTCAAAATTTTATCATTTTTCATTTATAACATATAAATTATTTTCTCGCAATTACTACAAACTAAACTCGTAAATGTTGCATCAAGAGCTACACCAAAACCATCCACTTGCAAGAACCCGCTGGAGCAAATTACAATTTTGCCTTACCAAATGCGTTATGCCTTGCAAGTCATTAGTTGATGCAAAAATAGTCAGCAACAAAAAAATGTAAGACTTTAATTTAGAAAATATATTATAAACTATTAGTCTATTAGATCTTGCAAATCTCGACGTAGGAAGCCTATGCATTATCAGATGTAAGCCGAACCCATTTGTTGTCACATAAGACTACGCAAGATCAATAGCTTATAATAAATCAAATTTTATAGTTTTTATTCATGTTTATTTTCTTTTCTAAAAAACTCTTTGCTTTAATACGAGTCAATACTAAATTAAAAGTAAGTAATAGACAACTAAAAACATGTATGTATAGCAAATATTAATAGCAATTAACCATTAATAGCATGCAAATCATAAGCCGATAGCCATAATATATACTTAAACAAGGCTCCCACTCAGTTTTCGAGCTAGGTACCAAGTGGACCACATACACTGATTAAATCGATAGCGTAAGCCTTATACAAATATATATTACAACATATACAAAGAGCTAACAAAAAATTTAGTCAAGTTCTGGCCCCGAGCAGGCAAGGAAGGATCTTCCCCAATCTTATTACTAAACTACAAAGTTGTAGCCTACTGAGTCGTGAATCTACCATATTTCTTTTAGATTTTTTCGACATACTATGAATTAATTACGAATTTTTTTAGTAACCGAGTGCCAAACAATCCAAAACTAAAATTACTTTATTAAAACATCTTAATATGTATGTAAATCACTTAACAACTAACAAAGAACATATATCAAATGTCAAGAACCAACATACATGATAAAAAAAAAAAAACATACACATTTTCACCATGCACCATGGACATCAAATTATGAAATTAATCATGGCAAATAATATATAGCGTAATCTTACCTAATAATCACAGGTTATAAATCACGTAAAATTGCATACATCTTAAGGTGTTATCTACTAATTTTATAAACCATAATGAACGTAACTTTTTACATTAAAAAATTCCCAAAGGGCTTAATAAAATTAAAGATCAACAAAAACCAAGGTTGCGGATGGGCATTTTACGGCATCAGTGAAAGTGTTATCATCCTCCGGTGTTGCTCCATATTGTGATGATACCGTTAAAGCCTTGGAGGGTTAGCATCCTTACAAGCAACCCCCATCCATGCCGAGCAACACATTTTCTGAGCCTCTCCTTGTAGCAGAGATTGAAAGTGTATTTGGTTGTATTAAATCATTCCCTAAAGGCACTTCATGCGGAAGAGATGGTTTGAGGGCACAATATGTTTTAGATGCTTTATGTGGAGAGGGGTCTACTAGCTCCGCAGATCTCTTAAAGGTAATCACTTCCGTCATTAATTTATGGTTAGCGGGAAGGTGTCCACCTGTTTTAGTAGAGTTTGTTGCATATGCTCCTCTCATGCCATTCTTTAAACCAGATAACGGGATCCGCCCTATTACAGTAGGCACTATTTGGAGACGTTATTGATTTCCAGTTTGGAGTCAGAGTTTCGGGTGGCGCTGAGGCTATTTTACATAGCACTAATAGGGTGTTGAGTGAATATCACAATGATGGATCTCTTGCTATGCATATTGTGGACTTCTCGAATGCATTTAACCTTGTGGATAGATAAGCATTACTTCACGAGGTTAGGGTAAGTTGTCCCTCGATTTCTTTGTGGGTGGATTTCTTATACGGGTAGGTATCGAGGTTGTATATAGTAGACACACGTATTTGGTCTGCTAGTGGGGTGCAGCAAGGTGACCCATTGGGACCTCTTCTTTTTACTCTTGTATTGCACCCATTAGTACATAAGATCCATGACAATTGCAAGCGTCTTTTTCATGCTTAGTATCTTGATGTTGGGACAGTTATTGGAGATTTAGAAGAGGTGGCCAGGGTGTTAGACATTATAAGGGTGAGTGGTCCAGGTTTGGGTCTTGAACTTAATATCAAGAAAACAGAGATATTTTTGCCCTCGTGTAATGGTATGAAGCTTCGTAAGGGTATATTCCCTGTTGATATTTGAAGGCCGACATTGGGTGTGAAGCTTCTTGGGGGAGCTGTTAGTATAGATGTGGATTTTATTAGTAGCTTGGCTATGAAGAGAGCTGTGAATGATGTTGATTTGATGAGTCTTCTTTCACAGTTACATGATCCGCAGAGTGCGCTCCTTTTACTTCGATCATGTATGGGTATTGCGAAACTATTTTTTGGTTTAAGGACTTGTCAACCTATACACATGGAGGAAGCGACCATGTTCTTTGACAAAGGGTTGTGTGGGTCGATTGAAAACATGGTGGTTTGTGGAGGGCCTTTCTTTGGAGACTTACAGTGGTGACTCGCTTCTTTACCCATTCGATTTGGTGGTTTAGGTTTGTACTCGGCAAAAGTGGTTTCCTCTTATACTTTTGTGGCCTCAAGGGCCCAATCTTGAGTGCTACAAGACCATATCTTACGAGAGAGTGGCATATGTGGTATGGATGATGATTATGTTTGTGCTCTGGATTGTGTTCGTGATATGATTCCAAGCTTTGATTTTAGTGGTTTCACTAATAAGGACATCACCCCCTCTAAACCTCAACAAACATTGGAGAGTGCACTTTTTAGTGAAATGGTCAAAGATATGGAAGTCCACTTCGACATGACTATGAGACATAAAGCAGTTTTTGAGTGTCTACATGCTCCACATGCCCAAGATTTTCTACTAGTTATCCCTATAGACGAGCTAAGTCAACATATGTCACGAGTGGAATATCGTACTATCCTTAAGTATCGGCTTATGATTCCTTTATTTCCTATTGATGAGATATGCCCAGTTTGTCGCAACGCGTATTTAGATTCCTGTGGGGAACACGCAGTTCATTGCAAAGAGCTTTCAAGCTTCAAGT
Source organism: Artemisia argyi (assembly GCA_030686995.1). NCBI lineage: Eukaryota > Viridiplantae > Streptophyta > Magnoliopsida > Asterales > Asteraceae > Artemisia > Artemisia argyi. The sequence continues at coordinate 16,745,144 of CM060683.1, read as the reverse complement.
ACAGATACAATATTGTTAGGGATGTCCTTTTTGACGTTTGTAAGCATGATGGGATCTCTACCAAGAAAGAAGCACATGTGAAATTTTTGACTAACCCGTTGGATGGAAGATCCACACTAAGACCGGTAGACGTTTTAATGTTTGGATGGGTTGGAAGGAAACATGCATGTGTGGATCTAACAGGGGTTTCTCCTCTCGTAGGTTTTAGTAGCCGGGGTTTTGTAGGACAAGCTGCATTGAAAGCCGCCTCATAAAAAGTGGTAAAACACGAGAAAGCGTGCATTGAAAATCAACATGTTTTTATTCCTTTCGCATTTGATACTTTGGTTTCCTTGCACCTGGGGCTGTGGAGCTCCTCAACATAGTTCAACGAGTTATGCATAGTAATGTTCTGACACCCAAATCTACAAACGTATTTTTTAAAAGAATTGGCTTTGCAATTCAAAAAGGGCTAGCGGCGCAGCTTGTTGCTCGTGTGCCTTGCACCTCTATGTAAATCGAAAGAATTAATTTTAATAATGATAATGATGACACACGTTGTATACACATTCCGGTTAGAAATTTGAGAGTAAACTACAAAAATCATTCGGGTAATTAGTTTAGAACTTTAAATTTAGATGCCTAAATTATTGGTAATTAGTTAAGGGGTAAGGATCCAGTGAGAAGAAAACTTAAAATGAGAAGAATGAGAAATAGCTATAACGTCATATTTGAGATGCATCGACATGAATTAGATGCATCTCTATGCATTTAGATGCATTACAATTAGTTTCGAAAGTGATTTTAAAGTGAAAACGATGCAAAGTAGTACTAGCAACAAATTTGACCCGCAGAGGACGAAAAATTCATATGATTCGTCTAACTTGATGAAATGCATCTAATATATGTATATGCATCTAATTTTTAGCTACAAAATATATTATGATGCATCTAAAAGATTAGGGATGCATCTAATTCACATTGATGCATCTCTAATGTGTAGTTATAGTTATTTCTCATCCTTCTTATTTTAAGTATTCTTCTCATTTCAAGTGTAAGATATTTGGTCATACTCTGACTGATTGTCCTACAGTTGTTATACCTCCTGTTCAGTCTACTAAGTCTGCTAATGATAGTTTCAAGACTGTCAATCACAGGAAGAAAGGAAAGCAAGGTGGTCATACAATTCCGGGTCAAGGGGGTTTACTAAACCTGTTGTGGGTAAGCAGTTTCAGTATCAACCCAAAAAGACTCCTCCTGAACCTAAGAAGACGACTAAGAATGTTGGTGGCACTAAGAAGACGACTTCTGATGTGGCTAGTTTTAGTGGTACTAAGATTTCTACATCTAACCAATTTGATGCTCTTAATATGGATGATACGGATGCGTTTGGTATTCCTACTTATGACACCAACATGGATGTGGATGTTGGCCGTACAATGGAAGTTAATGAGGATGAGTCGGTTAAGACTGGTACTACATCACAAGAACCGCTTGTGAGTGATTCAATGGGAACTAAGGAAGTTGGTTCTACTCCCATAGTTGAGAAAATTAGTAAGCTTGAAAAGCTACTTATCGATGGGAAAGCTACTCTTGTGGATGATGAAGGTCATCTTATTCCGTCTGCCTCTGTCACTAAGAGGGCTAACCCATTTTCCAAGGTGGGTGATGTTGTGGTTTCTGATAGTGATGAGGATGAGGTTCTTAACACGTTCGACGAATCAGCAAATCTTTTTGGTGGAGGTCATGAGCGTGAAGATGAGTTTGATGACTATGATGATTACTCGAAGCAAATTTATGATCTTCCAGGGGAATTGGATGCTCTTAATGTCATTTATGGCTTTAATCTCCAAGGTCGTAGGAAGTAGTTTATATTTTTGTCCGAGTCTTTCAATATTATGTGGTAGTGGTTTTGTTTTCTTGTCTAGAAAATAGGAAGTATCTTGTTATGTAAGCTTTTCGCCTATGTAACGGGCTGAGATATGAGATTCACTCATATCCGTTGTACTTAAATGTTTTTTGGAGTAATATATTTACCGGGTCGTTGACCTTTTACCCAAAAAAAGTATTCTTCTCATTTGATCTTTAGTCATTAGTTAAGATGCCTAACTTAGGTAATTTGTTAGCTAATTTGTTTAGAACTTTAAATTTAGATGCCTAACTTATAAGTAATTAGTTAAGATGCCTAACTTAGGTAAGTTGTTAGCTAATTAGTTTAGATGACCAAAACTTATATGGATATATCACATCTTCGTTCGACTAGAAAAACATCATTGTATTTTATTTGTAGAACGAGTAAAATATTTATACGATACATGCTTTTTTTTTTTTTTTTTTTTTTTTTTGGGTTTTGTTAACAACCCCTAGGGTGTTGTATAAGACTTCCATAATTAAAAACATTTTCATGTATGAACTTACTTGATATTAATATATACCGTATTGAAACTCACTTACCTTAATTATATGTGTTTAAATCATGTATTTATAGAAATGATTAGTTCATACATGGAAATGTTTTTAATTATGAAAGTCTTATACAACACCCTAATGATTGTTTTTAACAAAACCCTTTTTTTAAATGGCAAATTTTACAACCTACACCAACACGATACATGCTTATTGTGATATACAGAGTATAATATAGTGCGTATCTAGTAAATTTTTGGCAATGAAACTATATGTGGGTAAAAAAATCTTCATGATAATTGAGTTTTAATTTAAGGCCTTTCATACATTAGGAAACTTTAGATCATCAAGACTAATCTAGATCAGGAAATGATCAACTCTAAACTTTTTGACTAACTCGTTTGATGGAAGATCCACATTGAGACCGGCTGACGTTTTGGTTTTTGGATGAGTTGGAAGGAAACATGCTTGTGTGGATTTAACTGTGGTTTCTCCTCTCGTGGGTTTGAATAGTCGGGGTTTTACAATTGGATATGCTGCTTTGAAAGCTGTCTAGCGCAAAGTGACAAAACACGAGAAAGCATGCATTGAAAATCAACACGTGTTTATTCATTTCGTGTTTGATATATTTGGTTTCCTTGCAACTTAGGCGGTGGAGCTATTCAATAAAGTCCAACGTATTATGAACAGTAATGTTATAACACACAGATCGACAAACATTGTTTATAAAAAAATTAGTTTTGCAATAAAAAAGAGCTAGTGGCGCAGCTTGTTGCCCATTTACCTTTCACCAATATGTAAATCCTATTTTGATGAAATAAAATAATTCTAAAAAAAATAATAAAATAAAAATAAATAAATAAATTGTTGTAATATCAAAATTCAAGTTATGTTTTATAAGGTCCTGATTTTTATAATGGTAACGTAAATTATTTTATAAGAGCTTAGTTACATTGCTCGTGAATTAACTAATCAAATGATCAAAATACCATCATTATTAAAAGGGTTAATTACATAAAAATCCATCATACTGTCACTTATTATCATTGTATATTGCGTACTATTTTTTTTCATTTTGACACCAACTTTTTTAAATCGTGCTATTGTGTGTACTTTGTAACTATTTTATCTTTAATTTTCTCAAATTTTGAAGGGTAAAATGGTCATTTTTATGGCTAAAATATTCGCAAAGTACACATAATAGCACAATTTTAAAAGGTTAGTGTCAAGATGAGAAAAAAATAGTACGCAACATACAATGACAAAAATTGACAAGTATAATGTCTTTTTATGTAATTAACCCTTATTAAAAATGATCGTAAGTTTCTTTGTAGGGAAATGCATGCACATTAGGGACGGACCCACATGGAGCCAGATGTGGCATGGTCCACATCAGATTTTAGGTCACAATGTGTAATTTTTTTTTTTTTTTATAAAATGTATCTTTTATAGAAACATGCAACCTCCAATTTTATCTAATAAATTACTTATCGGGCAATTTTAATACTTATAATCATTAAAAAAATTATGCAACATCCTTTCAAAATCCTGAGTCCGTCGCCGATGCACATGCATAAACATCTCTCTATATATATGACTTTACAAAATGTTGTTATATCTACACTTGACACAAATAAGAAAAGAAAGTTAAATCGATAAAATGTTTAGGATGATGTTGAAGGTTTTATGTGTTATAATAGCTTGCATGATGGTGTTGGTTTCATATACGGCTGCTCTCACATGCGCTGATGTCGATAGAATGACTGGAGCATGCTTGCGCTCGGCCAAGGCTGGTTACGCTAGAAATCCTCAACCAAATTGTTGTGATGATCTTAAAGATTTGGTAAAAGCTACATACAAATTCATAGATCAACGAATAGCTTGTGATTGCTTAATGCTTTCTTTTAAACATAAGTATCCCGATCTCACCCTCGAATTGGTCACCGGCTATAATGTCAACTGTGGTGTAAAAATTCCTTAACTTAACCCTAAAGCTGATTGCACCAAGTATGGAGAACGATAAATTAGGTACTATTATTTTCATGCATACTGAGACAAATCTCATTCACCTATTTTATATCAAGAAAAAATAGATTAATTGATATTTTCAGTTAAAACCCATTTTAAATCTTTTTTTTTAATTATATATCTCATTTACCGTAAATCATTAACCTACATAAATTACATCATCGCAACGGGCATTTAATTATCTTTCAATAGAGTGGCACTTTCATACACTTTTGGCAAACTTTTTTTTTTTTTTTTTTTTTTTTTCGCTTTTTGGGTACATTATTTTGCTTAATATATCACATTTGATATAAAACTAATATGTAAATTCAAACACTCAGCATGCTGTCATAGAATAAGCGTAGGTATTTGTATAGAACTCTAAATGATACCTTGTTTTTTGCATTAAAAAATACACATCATTAGCTTGTCAACCATATATCACGCATTTTTTAACCTAAAAATCAATACAATTTATTTAGAAGTTGGAGATTTTTTTAAGCCACACTCGCTTGATGTATATCACATGTGATATAATATTAACTTGTAAGTTCAATCACTCAACATTTTATCATAAAATGGGCATAATATTTGTGTAGAACTCCAAATGATTTATCGTTTTTTGGCATTAAAAAACACACATCATTAGTTTTTCAACCATAAATCACACATAGTTTTGAACCTACAAATCAATACAGTGTATTTATAAAGGTTGGAGAAAAAAGAAAAAATAATTATAGTTAAACTCGCTTGATGTATCACATGTGATATAACACTAATGTGTAAGTTTGAACGCTCAACAGACTATCGTAAAATGTGCATAAGTATTAGCATAAAACTCGAAAAGATTCACCATTTTTTGTATTAAAAAATACACATCCTTAGCTTTCAAACCATATGCCACACATAATATTTAAACCTCTAAATCAATACGGTTTAGTCATAAAACTTGGAGAAGATAGGGGAAAAAAATGATATTCAAACTCGCTTGACTTATCACATGTGATATAACACTAATAATACTTATGTCCATTTTATGACTTTATCTTCAGCATTCGAATCTACAAAACTAATGTTATATCACATGTAATATATCAAACGAGTTTGAATATAAAAAGAAATCATATATTTTCTCAAACTTCTATGAATAAATTGTATTGATTTGTAAGCTAAAACTTATGTGTGATATATGGTTGGAAAGCTAATGATTTTTATTTTTAAATGCAAAATAACGGTTAATCATTTAAAGTTATACACAAATTCTTATACCCATTTTAGGTTAGCATGTTGAGTGTTCGAACTTACAGATTAGTGTTATATCACATGTGATATATCAAACAAACTTTAGTACTGAGGAAACCTACAAAAACATGTAAAAAAGTTTGTTGAAAATATATAAAAGCATCACTCTATTGATAGATAATTAAATGCTTGTCGTAATCGTGTAATTTGTTTCATCTAACAATTAACGATTTTTGAATATGTTGTTTTTTTTTTTAAAGAAGAGTGAAAGCGGATTTCATTAAGAAAAAAGTGGACGGTGGGGGTGTGGAAGTTAATATTTATTATACTACATTATAATAGCTATTTATGATGTGACAAGTAATACTAAGCTTAATGATCTTCTTAATGTGTAATACTCACTCCTATTGGTGGAGGATTGTCATTAAGCCAAGTCAAAGGGGCAATAGTGGTAAAACATCATGTTGTCACCAGACCATTGGCCAAAAAACATGTGGTCTTTTACTGTTCACAGATTAGGTGATTAATCACCTTCATCGTACAATTACTAACCACCTATGGCAGACTCTCGATTCTTCCACATATCTTTATCTCTCTAAACAAGCACACAGTCCTCTCTCTCTCTCTCTCTCTCTCTCTCTCTCTCTCTCTCTCTCTCTCTCTCTCTCTCTCTCTCTCTCTCTAAACACAGGCACAAACACAGATTTGAGGTTTATTATTCTTGCAAACAATTTCCTTCGCATGATTAATCTGTCCATGTATTGATTGTTGTGCTATATTTTTCCAGGTTGGTTGAGACGGATCCAATTTCAAGATTTTAAGATCATTTTGTAAGTTTATCAACCTTAATTACATTAATCAAGCAAAAGGGGTCATCAAGAAGATGATTTTCAGAACAATAATTCTTCCAAAGGTAAGATCTTTTCTTTATTTTAATCCTATTGATTTTTTATCTTTAACAAAGAGGTGTTTTCTTTTTCATCCAATTAAGAGTTTTTTGTTTGTGTTCTTGATATGGGTTTTGATTATGTAGACCAAACTGAAGATTGAAGAACCACTAATTCGTAGCAGGAACACTGAAAGATGAGGAGTTCGAATGTTGTTGACGATGGATAAACAATGGGAAAAAGGGCTGTGGGGTTGTGTTTTGGGCGTGGTTATTGGTGTAGAAATTGCAGGAGCTGTGCCTACATTATGTTTGATGAAATGCCTAAGAGAGTTGAAAGTGTGGTAGTGGTAAGGTAAAAAGGTACCCAATTGATTTTAGAAAATTTAATCTTATTCCTTTCAGGTTTAATAGGTATTGCAAGTTATTCATACAAAAAGAATTAATTTTGAAATTAAGGTTTTGTTATAATTTGAGGGTTCTGTTAATTTCATTTTTTAAGTGGTTTTTATAAACTTTTGCTTTTTTTTCGTAGTTGGATTGTTTTTATCTGAAACATGTGTTCTAAAGACTTAATATAAATAAAAATGTTAAAAATCTGATTGCGTTAAAAGTTTAGTCATAAAATGAAATATCTTATACGGAGTATTTTAGATGCATGTGGTCATGAGGCAAAACCACTGTAACCTTCATTTTGTATTGGTTATAGATGAGTAGATTTTAGTTTCTGCTGGTCTTTGTCATACAAATAATAATGGAGGTACAATGTTCTATTTTTATGATTAATGATTTGTGTTTGTTGTATTTTTTTGGTACAGTATAAGATTGAAAGTTTAATATGAAAGTTATTTTTTTTAATTATTATTATTATTATTTTGTAGGGATTGTTGCATTTACCGCATTTTGGCCCCCAGTGCTACATATCCACAACATATGAAGGCTACATCAGGTATTTTGATGAAAGAATCCACTTCATCACACACTCCTTTTTGTAAGTACACAATATACTTAGAGTTAGCCATAAAATTTCTGCTTTATCTTCGTGGATTTGTGACTGCATTTTCTCTTATATTAATAATTGTGATATCCTAACTGTTCCCCGAGCAGATAAAGGGGTCTACAATAGTAGTCGTACAAGCAGTGGTTCAATTGTTAGTTTTAGTGACAAGAATTTGTACCGGCATAGAATTTTGGCATATGCAATTGATGACTACTTGCAAGAGGTTGTGCGCTCCTCAAATGCACACGTAAAGGTTTGTGTTATTCTATCTATTAGAGCCTTATCATGTCATCACATCCGCTTTGAACATCGAAAAAAAACACCCCTAATGTCAATTTTCCAAAACTGTTATATTTTCATTTTGTATAAGATTCAGTAGTTTCATAAACAGGTTTAGTACAATTTAGGTCCTAATGAAAATTAACCGATTTTTTTAAATTAAGTTGCGTGATGTTGATGTTGGTGGTAAAAAAATGTTTCCTCATACTCCGTTATGTTAATTTTAAAATACAATTTTCATTTCATGTACTTATGTCGAATTTTTATTTATGAATTTAAAAACAATTTGTTATAGGTATCTATTGTTTCTGTGATAATAGACATCTACCTATAACGGATGTCCATAGCAATCATTTTGAACAGTACCAAATAATGTATCTCTGAAATTCCATAATCTTCTAATGACATGTATCTCTCAAAATTCCGATTTCCACAATTATGTAATCTATTCTCAAAACACAGTACCAAATACCCATATACAATTTATCGTTGATGGCTTTCTATAACACATAACTTAAAAATTGTTTCTTTTTCGTGTTACGTAAATTCACTCTACATTGATATACGGTTTTAGGCCATTGCAAGACACACGGACTGGAAATAGTGATGCACACCTGCATCTCGGTAAGTAATAGTGTAAGAGTACCTAGGTTGGAAAATACTATGGTGAGGATCCTAAAGTTGGGAGACGACCTCCGGCTTGGTATGCACTCAAAGGTAGACTAATCTAATAAACTTTGTTTTAGTATCACATGTCCCAATTAAATCGGTATCATGTTTTTGTTTCAGGTGTACCCACACACTTTTGTTCCGAAAAGGAAGAAGGCAGCTGAATTACACAAGGGCTAAAGCCAAGTGCGGTGGTAGAGGTTAACGAGAAAAAGTGACGCAAAGTGAGCAGGGCATGGTTGCAGCTGTGGAGTGCGCCAAGAGGTATATGATTCTTGATATTTTATATATTTTAATTAATGTGACATCATCTATAAAAGATGTTTTAAAAAAGTCTTTGCAGAACCTTGAATGACATTTTATTCATAAATTTAGAACTGTAATGCTGATATCCAAACATTTGTTTCAGGATGTTGCAGATCCACTAACGTGGCCCTCGGATGGTCAGTTTTTGTTGGTTCACCTAAACATCAGTTAGCATCTTTTTCATCGTCTGCGAGAAGCTGAAGCAAGCTTTACATCCATGGTTAGAATTCTATATACATTATATGGGAATCAGAATTTTTGATTCTTGATGCTGTATTTTTTGATTATGAGGTTGTTATATTTTGGGTACTTAATATATATTGTTTGTTACAGCTAACTGGCGTAGTGCTACAGGCGTAAGAGATTGCTGAGAGACTTTGTGAATCTACTGGAATCAACCGTTCAGGCTCAACAATGGAAATACAAAAAATCAGGCTGCGGTGTGAATGTCAATGTTTTCAATTTCAACTGATATTATGAATTTTATGGGGATTGTTTTTTTCATGAATTGACAATTGTAGAAAATAGTGTGTCCATAGCTATAATATGTTTGACTTCTTGAGAGAGATTACTGGTAAGGTTCCCAATTTAGGTGGTTCCAATGCGGTTGCCGAGGACAGAGCTGCACCTAACAGAGGTTTGTATAATTTACTTTAATGCACAAAGTTATAGTTTCTACCGGACATGTTTACTTCTACGTTTTTGTCGTTTTTCATTTAATACTTTGCTGTAATCATGAAAATTGCTGATGATGATCATAATGACAGCAACAAAGGTGCAAAAAGGGACAAGATGCACAAGAAAAAAGAAGAATGAATAGCTGCCGGATAAAGTATATGTATTTGTTGCACTGTTAGGATTCACTATAGCCAAAAAATGGGCAGATTTTGAATGGGTCAAAATGAGTAATTTTGTATAGGTTGGGTTGATCTGAATCATGTTTATCTTACACTACTGAATGTGTCATATGTGATTCTAAATATTAGATTTGTTATCTACATTTTTTATTTATCTATTTATTTTTATTTTTAATTTTGCATTTATGACCCATCACATATATATACCATAGCCAACTCTAAAATTCACGATGGACGTAGTTTTATGCTGACAATAGTGGTTACAAAAAGTTTACATAAATATAACCGCCCCGCAGCAGCGCACGGGATAATCCGCTCGTTTGATAAATAAAATAAGTGACTGATCCATGTAAAACTCTTTTTTAAAACAATTATTACAATACATTTGTAATATAACTCTCCATTTTTGGTTCCACGTGTATTATAAACTTCATTGTTGATTAAATGGTTGTTACTTGTTAGCTGTATTTATGTTGGATGTTTGTTTTAGCTTATTTGGTGATAGAATTATGAGTTATAAATATTCTGAAAAGCTAATAATCCCATTTTTTATTTGACTATTATTTCAACTTTAGCCAATAATTTTTTAATCTATGTTTCCAGCTCAAAGCGATAATTTCATAAGTAATTAAAATGGGTTTATTAACTTTTTAAGTTTCAGTAAGCTAATAAGTTTGTCAAATAAGGTGAAACAAACATCCTAGTTACAATTATTTTATTATTATTTTTTTTTTCGAGTTATTGTGCTTTTATCATTTAAACATATCAAGTACTTTGTGAAGAAAAATATTAAAAATATAATAACAAAAAAACTAATTGATGGAAAATTATTACTAGTATTATTTAAAAAAAAAAATTATTATTATTATTTTTTTATGTGCAGGATAGAGTGACATTTATGTTGAATGCCAACAGAATGAGTAACTTGGGGTGAGCAAGCTTTAAAACTATATACAATAAATAAAGCTATGTATATGTACAGGGGCGGAGGGAGCATGTAAATAAGGGGGGGGGGGGGGGGGGGGGGGGGGCAGGTGCCCTCAACAAATTGGCCCAATGAAATTTTTTATAGTGCAAAATTTTGGTTTTAGTGGACTTTTATGTTTCATGCCCTCAGCTAAAAACTGAACTTGCCCTCAACAAAATTGAGCCCAACATATAATCTTTTTCTTTTGTCACATATTCACTTTATAAACAGGTTTTCGATAGGTTTTTGCATGTTAAAAGCTGTTTTGTTGGGCTGTTTTTTGTGCTGCTGAATTGCTGCTGCTGATTTTGGTGCTGAAAGCTGTTTTTGGGTGCTGAAATTTGGTGCTGAAAGCTGTTTTTGGGTGCTGAAATTTGGGCTGTTTGGTTGCTGCTACAGTACTTGCCCCCCGTGACCGCATACCCTGGCTCCGCCACTGTATATGTATGTCGATGCATTTCATTGTATTCCAGTAATGTCCGCTGTTATCATTTGAGTGTATTTGCCTGTGTATATGTATAATTTTAGAATATGTATTATGAAATAAGCTCGTCCCGCCCGTTGGGCATGTATCTGGTTTCCATTTTCTCAGAACGAGTGTTGTAAAAAGCGCACTTCGTTGCAGTATCATACGTCTTTGATTATTATACTTTGTTGTAGTATTTGTACATCATTAATTACTAGTTAGTTAGTTGTAAAAATTGATAAAATTAACTCAAATATATAAGAAAAAAAATGAAGCATTATCTACTTTCTATATGTCAATTAGATAAACCTTTGTTGGTCTAAGAATACTTTCGAGACATGATCTAATACAAAAATCAACTTACCATACATTTTTTAACAACATTTAACAAACAATCTTATTGCAATCAGGAAAACGATTTAAGAGGCTATATGAAATAATAAAGTTGACTCTGAGCTAATTTTAGTTCACTTGACCCATTCGATCTGTAATCCCGTTTAGCTAACCCAATTAGATTTGTAAGTTAGAAACTCTAAAAAACGAAAAGCCCCACTGCACCATTAGACCTGAAGATTATTTCGGATTCACAAACACAAACATAAAGATCCGAAAATTAATTATGGATTAAAATCATCATCATTAAATTTCAAATGTTTTATGAGTTGGGTTTGCTGATTTAGGATTTGGGTTTGTATTGAATTTGATTTTTATTTTTTTGTTTTTGGAAGGATTTTGGATTCCTGCACATGTGTGTGTTTTTTAATCTTGTGTGTTTCTTTATCTATGTGTTAAGAGGAAAAAAAAAAGGCATTTTAGTAACTTCACAAGGCACTTAACGAGATATTTAACTAGTGTTATCTATAGCGGAGCTCCAGGGACCAAATGGGTAACTGTTCCCTAAAATGGGGATGATGCACGCCACAAAATCAAAATAGGGGACCAAATACAGCAACGAAGTGGAGTTTAGGGACGAATTTACCTTTTGATATTATATTTGGGGCAATTGCATATATACCTACTAAAACTTGCATATTTGCATATATACCCAAAACATGCTTAATTTGCATTGTAAATCATGCATTGAAAACTTGTATCTTAGAGAAATATACAAGTTTTTGAGTTTTAGTGAGTATATATGCAATTCTCCCTTGTATTTATATTTAGTTATATTTAAATGTTCCAAGTAGAGAGAGAGAAAAAAAATATGTTGGTCCATTAATCCACCCAAACCTCACCCATTATAATAGGATTTGCGTATGCTTGATTTGGAGGGTTTGAAAACTAATTTTAAACCCATATTTTCTACCAAACAAATATACAACATTACTCTTTACTACAAAATTTCACCTCGCGTATGTTATACTGGTTCCATTGATTTAATTTATAATGATAGTCATGTTTTTTTTATGTGCGAAATCTCTCTTAAAGATTTAACTAGCTAGTTGTATAAAACATAAGCTCGACATTCTTTCAAATATCATTTCCAAGATAAACTTTATTAATTATCGACTTATATAAACAAATAGAGTCAATTTTTCATTTCCAACAACTTCAAAAGACACATTTGACACACCTAAATATAATCCTACCTTTCCTTAATTTAATTGTACCCCAAAGTTTGTTGAAGTGGTAGATAAGTTAACATAATAGTCAAACATAACAATTGTTACACCTTTGAACCTTAAAAAACAAACAAACAATATTTTTAAACGTTTTGAATCACTATTAACTAGCGTATAGAGTTCAATATATAATGTTTGTTTTACAATAATCGTGTAATGATATGATGAATCACTTTCTTTATCATCAATAGTGATTGATTTGTTTATTATTAGATTTACTGTCTATTTTTAAGCAAATTATATATATATACTAAAGATGAGAATTTGCTAGGCATAAAATTGTTGTACAACACTGTTGAATGAACAGTATCAACAGTGTTTCGCACAGTAACTGTGCTTCAATGAGTTGCACTTTACTGTATATATTGGGCTCCTGCATCGTTGGTCTCGGCCGAATACCAAACAAACCAAACGGCATCTCAAACTCAACCAAATCCAAACATAACTTTAAATAAATAAACAAACAACCAAATAACACAACCACAACAATAGTATAAACCTCCCAATCACACCGAGTCGACTTCGGGGTGGTGGTGGCTCGGCTGCCGTGACGAGAAGAGGGGAAAAAGGGGCCCACACGAGATTTTAACACAAGTTTTAAAACCATTTTCATCAACAAAACATTTATATATTCGGATCTATCAAAAATAATAATTAGAGTTTTGTTAAAAAAGATTTTTATTAAAGAAAAGATGAGAAAAATAGTGGTGGTGTGCTCGGTTACCAAGAAAACGAAGGGGAGGTGGTGGAGGCAAGGCGTGGCAGCGGCGGTGGTGGCGTGGTGGTGGTCTGGGCGGTTTTGAAACGATTACCACGTACTTCCGGAACGAGCACGTCCCGATCTATCTTTTGGTGTAAAAAAGTAAAAGTGGCCGGAAAATTTTTCGGTGACCGGAAGTTGGAAAATTATTCCGGTGACCGGCCGGAATCTGCTGGTGTTTTTGGCCGGAAACTTTGAAGATACCGACGAGTGAGATAGAGAGAGAAAGAGAGAAAAATATGGGTGAGTGTGTGTTATTAATGATAAAAATGAATAAATAAATAATAGAGGGGTTTATATATGAAAAAGTATAAGGTAAGTTTGGAATAAATTAAAGTGTAGGATGTGTAATGAAAATACAATGAGGGACCAAATCTGCCAACATAGCCAAATTTCTCGCAAAAACGCTTCGGGGCCCAAACGACATAGCAAACGGACTCGAAAAATTACGAAACTTGCGCCATTGTTTCCAAAATGATTTTTCCAATAGTATCAACTATAAAAATGCAAAACTTTATCGAATTCAATTTATTTGGCAAATTCGGTTTGTTTCATGTCATTTCAAGTTTACATCAAACGCAAAATTCCGGGAGCAATGGCCACGTTTACTGTTATTCAAATCAAGACGCATACCGAATCAAATAGGTTTTTAATATGTGTTAGTATTTTGTGTGAAAACACATAAAAATGTAAAAAAAATATATATATATAACTAACGTGCCGTAAAACACTCCCGTAGCAACGCGCGGGTAACCCCGCTCGTTTTCTACTATAATATAATTGTAGATTTTAAATTAAAGAATGTAACATGTAGACATTTTGTGTGCAGCTAGTTTATAAAGTATCTAGTCGCTTAAACTTTAAATCTACCACAAAAACTATTCAAGTTTCAAATTTGTTTCATTCTTGTGAAATGACTATGCTTAAAGTGTCCATATATGCATCATCATGTTATGCCTTACTAATAAACACTCATCCTGAATTTAACTACTCTCGATTCACAACCAACTTATGCAACTCTGAATAAAAAAATAATCACGAAATAACAACCAAATTTGAGAAATGTTATCTTAAACTTTGACATAAAATTTCAACAACAATTAAGCATTACCGAATGTTTGAGGTATTTTTATAATTAAAACAAAGCTATATTGACTATGTTGATGCATAATCTGGCGCGGACTGATTCAACGAATCTCCTTGGGCCGTTAGTCGTCTTCTCAAGCCCTAAGTAGATCTGTCAACAAAGAGAACCCGTTAGGAGTGGACCCGAGGCTGTAGCCCCGGGATCCACCTCCGACGGTCAAGTTAGTATTGATGCGCGGAGCATATGAGAATTAGGTTTAGGGTAACCTGTTGTATTCTATCCTGTTGTGAATGGAACCTCAGCCCTATATTTATAAGGCATGGATTAGGGTTTAGACGTAGAGTGGGCCGCTGTCTGCCGGGCCTGGCCCATGTAGGGTCCAGTCCGGACCATACGTCCACAAGCCCCCCAAGTTTAGTATGACATAGTGCGTGGCTATGTTATGCTAGACTTAAGTGCTGTTCATGGCCGCGTAGGCCCAATCAACCAAGATGGCATGGCCCATGTGTGCGCAACTTGTGTGCACATGGGACGGATCATACTGCGCAGCCCACATGCGATAGTGCGCACTGAGATTGCGATTGTGATTGTCTCACAATGGTGAAGGTGGATTCCGCATGCTGCATCCTGGGTAAGGGCGTACCTTTTGTACCAGTAGCGATGCAACATGGTGCGACAGAAGACGTGCTTCTGTGGCAGAAGTGCGCGCTGTGCGCAACAAAGGTGTGCGCAGTGTGCAACAAAGGTGCGCGCTGTGCGCGCTGTGTGCGAACATTACATTCGTCTTTACAACCGACAGAGGACGTCTCCCCTGCGGCAAGATGGTGTGAATATTTAAATCCGTCTTTGTACCGGGCTTGCAATACCTCTTACGTACGATCTACTTCCAAATATGCCTGCGTGACTTGTACGGAAACAGTGGTAGGATATACCCTGGTAGCCCCCCAAGTTGGATGGTGTTACTCTTGTAGGAGCATTTAACTTAGTTATGCAAATCCTGAAAAACACTTAATGCAAATATTAAAAGTATATGTCGCGAATCGCAACATATAAAACTTAATGAAGTAAAAGATTAGCGCGTAGCAAAAGTATAGCACATAGCATATATAATTAACACATAAGAGAGGTAGTAGTGCGAATTACACCTATCGTGAGGTTTTACAAACTATATAAGAGAAGTAGCATGTAGCTAATAATAAAAATAGTGCGCGCATGGCGATTAATTGATATTTTTCTTTTTTATTATAATAAAAACAATGGCGCGGATAGACGTACCATGACCGCGACTAATAGTTTCAATCGCACGTACAGACTCAGATAGATTTATCGTGACCGCATAGACTCTAACGTTTTGTGGATGATCGCAGAGGACCACGGCTTTCGTCCAGTGCGCTCATGGCGATTGACTAGCATCGTGGTGCCTGTACGTGACAGTGCGCTCATGGCGCCAATCTACGAAGATGTCCGAACGCACGGCCTAACGCGGGTAGATTTATCGTGACTGCGTTGTTCGCGGCTAAAAGATAAAGTAGGTCTGATCGTGCGGACTTAGCGTATGGCTATAGGTAAAATCGTGTTTACCAAGTTTAAAAAATTTATGTAAAATCTTTTAAATATTTAAAAGATATTGCGAGATTTACTTGTTGTAAATAATGATATACATTCAATTAAAGCAATCGTGTATAATAAAAGAGATATCAAGTTAAAAGATCCTAGTACTGTGTACGAGGAAAACAAAACCAAACCAATAAAGAATGAATATCTTTTGAGATCAGCCGTATACTTTTGACCAAAAGAATGAATATCTTTACTATTAGGTTTTGGTTAAATATCGTATATTATTTTGTATGTGCGCATCGTGTACTAGCAGAAAATAAAGAAAGAATACCGGCCTTTGAACTCGACGGTTGCTTTCCGGTGATGTGAGAACACGAAACTTGTCGTAGTCATGTCCCACGGATGGCACCACTTGTTGATGCATAATCTGGCGCGGACTGATTCAACGACTCTCCTTGGGCCGTTAGTCGTCTTCTCAAGCCCTAAGTAGACCTGTCAACAAAGAGAACCCGTTAGGAGTGGACCCGAGGCCGTAGCCCCGGGATCCACCTCCGACGGTCAAGTTAGTATTGATGCGCGGAGCATATGAGAATTAGGTTTAGGGTAACCTGTTGTATTCTATCCTGTTGTGAATGGAACCTCAGCCCTATATTTATAAGGCATGGATTAGGGTTTAGACGTAGAGTGGGCCGCTGTCTGCCGGGCCTGGCCCATGTAGGGTCCAGTCCGGACCATACGTCCACAGACTAAGCTAATACATATCTTAGGGGGTGCTTGGTTGGGGGTAATGGGGTGGGGAATGAGAAAGGTAATGATTAAACATATCTAGTTATAACTAGAGAATGCAATCATTGTTTAGTATTGGGTAATGGGGCATTACCCAGTAAATTATGAGGTATGGTAATGATTACCCACCACCACCAGCCACCACCATTAGCAGCCATCACCACCAGCCACCACCACCACCACCCATGACCACCACCACCAGCAGCCACCACCACCACCACCACCAGCCACCACCACCACCACCAACAGCCACCACGACCACTCCCAGATGCCACCACCACCAGCCTCCACCACCACCAGCAGCCACCACCATTAGCCACAACCACCACTAGCCACCACCACCACCAGCAGCAGCCACCACCATCACCACTGGCAACCACCACTACCAACAGCTACCACTACTACCACCACTACCAGTAGCAGCAGCCAACACCACCACCACCAGCAGCAGCCAACACCACCACCACCAACAGCAACCAATACCACCACCACCAGCTGCCACCACCACCACCACCACGAGCCGCTGTGACCACCACCACCAGCCACCACCACCTTGGAAGTTAATGTGTTTTTCTTAAACCAAGCACCATCAAAGATAATGATAATCTCAATTTCATTCCTTTGCATTCCCTTTACTTTTGGATCCCTTTCCCATTCTCCATTTTGAACCAAGCGCACCCTTAAACTTGGTTACTATTCAATGATCTGTTTTTATTACGGCTGAGCACGGTCTAAAACCCGGACCAACGGACCGGACTAAAAACCGATTTGCCCAAAACACCGGACCCAGGACAAGACCAAAATGTTCGATCTAGGTCCGCGTCAATCCAGTCCAACAAATCATAATGGCCGGTTTTGCATAAAACCATACCAGACCGGACCAAACCGAGAACCAAATACGAGGAAAACTGCAAACCGATGACCGAACCAAAATACGTTCGGTCCTGTCCGATCCGACCAGTCCAATTCTGTCCAATTTCTCAGTTCGATCCGGTCCGCAATACATTATCCTCATAGTTTTTATAATCAAAACAAACAAAGTTGGTTGAGAGATATGTTGCCGTTCCTTAAAGCTATGTCGTGCATGCAACAACTTTCTTTCTTTCTTTCTTTGTTTCTTGTTTCTTTGTTTCTTTTTAAAACAAAACAAAAACAAAGACATGCACTTTAATAAAAACACATATTAACTACTTTTTATAAAACCACCGTTAACTACCACCAACGGTCACTTTTCATTTCATCTTTTTTCCATTACATACAAAGTAAGTTTCTTTTCAATATGATTAGATCTAATTGAATTGAGATTAGGGTTTCTTTTAATTGAAGTGAAATTAGTTAATTTAGTTAATTTGGGATTAGGGTTTTTTTCTTTTTGATGAATTTAGTATTAAAGTTTGTAAATTTCATGATTTTTGTGGTTGTCTTGTGTTTTTTAGTATTGAGATTAGTTAAGGTTTATAACTTTTATAAATTTATAAAAGTTATATAAACTAGGCCAACTTACTGAAAAGGGAGGGCTTTACCTGGTTTGAGTCTGTGTAGGGGTGGGGTCAAGCCCTGTAGATTAGTCGGCCAAAAGGTCGGAAACCATGGTTACCTAAAAAAAGAAAGTTTATAAATTTTAGGTTAAATAGGTCATGGGTTCTATCCCAGCTCCTCTAGTTTGCAGGAACATTGCCTGAAATTGCCCGTCGAACCAACTTGTTTGTATTTTGTTAATAGCAATTTAGGTCAAATTAGTTAATTTTGATGAATTTGTGGTTGTATTTTGTTTATCTAGCGATGAATTGGTTGAAGTTTATAACTTTTAGTTGAAATAGGTCATGTGTTTAATCCTAACTAATCTGGTTCGTAGGAAACAGCTGAACATTGCTTGAGGTGTGGTGTTTGGGAATGGGTTACATGGGGTCCAAAATGGAACATGGGTTAGGGGGGTCATTGGGCGGAAAGGTTGCTTGTCGAACCAACTTTTTTGTGAAAGTTAATAACAATTTAGGTGAAATTGGTTAAATTTGATGAATTTGTGGTTGTATTTTGTTTATCTAGTGATGAATTGGTTGAAGTTTATAACTTTTATATTTTATAAATTTATAAAAGTTATAAACTACGCATCTCCTAAAAAGGGAGGGCTTTACCTGGTTTGATTATGTGTGGCGGTGGGTTCAAGCCCCAAGTCGGCCAAAAGGTCGGAAACCATGGTTACCTTAAAATAAAAGTTTATAAATTTTAGGTGAAATAGGTCATGGGTTCTATCCCAACTCCTCTAGTTTGCAGGAACATTGCCTGAAATTGCCCGTCGAACCAACTTGTTTGTATTTTGTTAATAACCATTTAGGTAAAATTAGTTAAATTTGATGAATTAGTTAAAGTTTACAACTTTTAGTTGAAATAGGTCATGTGTTTAATTCCAACTAAACTGGTTCGTAGGAAACAGCTGAACATTGCTTGAGGTGTGGTCTTTGGGAAAGGGTTACATCAGGTCCAAAATGGAACATGGGTTTTGGTCATTGGGGGAAAGATTGCTTGTCGAACCAACTTTTTTGTGAAAGTTAATCTTAATGATTATTTTAGTATGTTAAATCTCAATTTAGGTAAAATTAGTTGTTGTAATTAGTTGAAGTTTATGACTTTTAGTTGATCATTGCATGAGGTGTGATCCATTGGGAAGGATTGTAGTTGTAGGAGGGTCCAAAATGAATCCCGGGTACTTGTGGAAGGGTAGCCTGCCGAACCAACCATTTTGTGAAAGTTTATAATTTTCGTGACATGGTATACATATTTGATGAATTTGTGGTTGTGTTTTGGTTATTTAGGGTTTGAAGTGATGGTTGGTAATGGATACGAGAAGATGTATGAATGAATTATGTGGAGCTTTATTAGCCGTAGATGATAATGATGATTATAAATCAGGTTGGCCTTTAAGATCATCTGGTGATTTCGCAAAACTTTGTAATAAATGCGGGTAATTTACACATCTTTATGGTTTTTAGTTTCATACGTATTTTTTAAGTGCTTTAATCTGTAATACTCACTAGTAGATTTCATTTCCTGTTTTAAAACCCCTTTGCCTCAATGTTATCTGCACACCGTTAGATTAGTATATACTGATTGATACAGTTTCTTGAATATGGAACTGCCGATCTCCCCTTTAAGTAACGGTTTGCCTCCTGCACTTAAAGATAGGTTTAGTTGTTTAAGAGGGAATTGTTTTCTTAGATCGTGTAGCCGTCTCATGGATTTCGGTGGCCCCGTGCCATCACCACAAAGAGGCCCTTAAACACACATACAAAATAGACATGTATCACTAGTGCGTGAACTAATTAAACTCAAGCCTCATGTTGTTAATAAATTGCATGGAATTTTGTGGCCCTCGTTAAGCGGTGGCCCTGTGCAATGGCACCTCTTGCACTCCCTTAAAGCCGGGCCCGCGTGTATTGGACAACTACACAATTAAGGAACTTTTTCTGTAATGGCCATCTATAGCTATATCTTTAGGGATCAGGTATTTTTACCGTCGAGTTATATGACATGATATGTGTAAGGCTACAATAATTCTGATAGAGGAGGGGGTGGCGTTATCTTAGATGGGTTTGGACTTTGAAGGGTATATTATAATTAGTTATGTAGTGAAACATCTGCTATTAATTGCATATATATTTTTTACCGGAGATTTTTTAACTTCTTAACATGAAGTTCAATATTGTCTCAGTACTGCGTATGAGCAACTAGCATTCTGTGAATTGTTCCACCAAGCGGATACTGGTTGGAGGGACTGCAGTTCATGCGGCAAGGTACTATTAACTTACTAAGCAACTTCACAGTAAATTAAAGTCCATCCATGAATTTATTAAGCATTCACGGATGCTGAATTTTCGATTGAATAACATGTCCTGCTAATGCAGAGACTTCATTGTGGGTGTATTGCTTCCAGTGCGTTCATTGAACTACTTAATAATGGCAGCGTAAGGTGTGTCAGCTGCATTAATAATTCGAGACATGACCCGGTGAGATCAACTTACATCTGCTCTTACTAAATTTATGAGTACTATTAAGTTATAAATATTGATATTTGTTGTAATACTTGCAGAGCACAAGTGACGATAAGCCCGAAGAATGTGGTGTTTCTGTAGAAAATAGTGTTGGCGAAATACGATCTTCTTCTATCAAAATGTTGAAACAATCATGTGATGTCACCGCTGATAACGACGATGCATCCACATCTCAAATGAAACAAGACGAAAGTTTGCATCCTAGGAGAGAAATTTCCGAATCTGCCCCTGGAACCAAAGTTATTAAATATGGATCACTTGTTGAGACAGACTTAACTATCGGCTTAGCTCCTTCTTCGTCCTCTTCACAAAAGCCGGGATTTATTCCAATTGAAGACAGGGAAATCAACAAACAATTTTCAGCCTTTCAGCAAGGGGCGTGGTCTCGTCAAATTTTGCCTAAAGTGCCCAAAACTATTATGGCCCAAGGATTCGATCCAAATGCAATGAATTCACAGATACGTGTTGCCCGGCCACCCGTTGAGGGGCGTATAAAAAATCAGTTACTTCCGCGTTACTGGCCCAGAATCACAGAACAAGAGTTGCAGCAGATATCTGGAGAGTATCCTTGTTTAATGTTGCTTGCTTAATTTTGTATGTCAAAAATTTGAATGAAAATTCCATAAACGAACACCGTACTTTTAGAGTTTTTGAATAACTTTAATTATCAAAGCTAGGACATCAAAGAGTATAATTACTTAATTGGACCATTTTGCGAAGTACGTGTATATATTATCTTGCTCTACACGTTGCAATGTAATCATTTCCTTAATCATGACTCCTTAAGCTCAAATGCCACAATTGTTCCACTGTTTGAGAAGGTTTTGAGTGCCAGCGATGCTGGTCGAATCGGCCGGTTGGTTCTCCCGAAAGCATGTGCTGAGGTAAGTATGTATATTATTTTGCTTGTTAGAACTTTATTAGTTTATCTCTGAAAGTATCGTTTATCTACTCCGCAGGCATATTTTCCACCTATATCTCAACCTGAGGGACTCCCTTTAAGAATTCAAGATGTAAAAGGCAAAGAATGGCTGTTTCAGTTTAGATTTTGGCCAAATAACAACAGCCGGATGTATGTTCTAGAAGGTGTCACTCCATGTATACAGTCTATGCAGTTGAAAGCCGGTGATACTGGTATTGATCCTATACCTGAATGACGTTTGTTTACCGTATAACTCTATTTGTAGTTTACCATTTGTTTTTTGTGTTGCTTGCTCTGTTGCTCATCCTTCTTTGTTTTTTCGCAGTGACATTCAGCCGTATGGAACCCGAAGGAAAGCTTCTTATGGGCTCCCGGAAAGCTGTCGTTACTGCTTCAGTGCAGGTAATTCACTTTCAGATAATACAGTAAATATTTCTATGTTACACGTGTTACTTACAATTAATAGTCATTACTGATATACAAACATCCACTGAACAGGACCCTCGTATAGCTGCAATGCATAACGCTGTCTTTCCAGACCCTTCCTTAACCGGTGTCAATACCATCGACCATCTTTCAAATATGAATGATTACTCTGGCCTTCTTCACTCACTGAAGAGAAACACAGATTCACATCTAAATACATTATCTAGAAATATCAACTCGCCTATTGGAGATGCCAACTGGCATGCAAATGAGAGTCGCAAGTCGAGGGCTGAACCAGAGAAAAAAAGAAGCCGCAATATCGGATCGAAAAGTAAAAGGCTGTTAATTGAAAGTCAAGAGGCTTTGGACTTGAAATACACATGGGAGGAATTGCAAGATATGCTGTTCCCGCCTACTCAGCCAAGCACTGTTACTATTGACGACCAAGAATTTGAAGAATATGAAGTAATTAATTAACCTTTACTTTCAATATTGGAAGTAAAATTCATATCAAGAGGTACTTAATTTTGTTTTTATTATGTAGGAACCTCCTGTTTTCGGCAAGGGGAGTATATTCACTGTTCGCTTATCGGGGTAAGAATATGTTAATTTATCATAATGCACATAGTTTACACGCAACCGAAAAGTAGTTTTTGATTGAGGAAACTGCTTTTCGTCTTAATGGTTACCAGAGAGCAAGATCAGTGGGCGCAGTGTGATAGCTGTTCAAAATGGCGAAGGTTACCGGTTGATTTTCTTCTCCCATCTAAATGGACATGCCAAGAAAATCTCTGGGATCAGAGCAGGTAAACAAGACTTCATGGGAAACGAGTTTTCACTTATTGCATTAAATCCAATAATAAATAATAAAAAGTTGTCCTTATATCTAGGTCTGCCTGTCTTGCACCTGACGAACTAAATCCTAGAGAACTCGAGCACCTTCTTGGGATGGCTAAAGGTATGATGTTTTCATTATTCGTTAATCCCTTCATCCTATGAAAATTGCAAAATGTGACATCATACAAGTTTATAGCAATTCAAGTGGATCATGTCGGTTTCGGGTCGAAACGAGTAAATTATTTTTGGGGTCAGATTGGTTGAGCCGAACACCTTTATCTTAAAATTTTAAATAAATGTAACTTTTTGAATTAACTGGTCCAGGAGATTATACTGG
Organism: Artemisia argyi; assembly: GCA_030686995.1. Taxonomy (NCBI): domain Eukaryota; kingdom Viridiplantae; phylum Streptophyta; class Magnoliopsida; order Asterales; family Asteraceae; genus Artemisia; species Artemisia argyi. The sequence goes on along the minus strand of CM060683.1, from coordinate 16,721,697 downwards.
CCCGTTTGACCCACTCACCTATTTGACCCGTTTCCTTTTTAGTTAAAAAAATTGGAGAAGATGCAATTTTTAAGGGACAATTGGGAAACTGCTGGTCCACCTGTGACCTTTACCTCTTGATCCAACGTATTTTTCTTTCTTATACGTAATCTAGAATTTCACAAGTGGAGGAACACCATGACCACTAGGCCAGACCAAGAACACGGAGCAAGTGGGCCCAATCAAACCGACCCATCAATTGCCACCACCACCAAACACCCACGACACCGTCCCGGCTGCTCTTGCATAGTCTGCAGTCAACCTCCAAGTGGAAAAGGCAAACACAAACCGAATTGCACCTGCAATGTCTGCATGACTGTCAAACGCCGATTCAAAACCCTTATGTTGCGCAAGCAACAACGCCAATCAGAACGTGAAGCCGAAATTGCTGAAAAAAATCAACTCAAACTGGGTCCTAAAAATGATACCGAAGCCAACGACTCAAGATCATTAGGCAAAGGACTAGACTTGAACATACATCCTCCTCATCGTGTACAAGACAATAATACATCAGGTACCGGTACTACTCATGTAAGCATGATGAGTCTCCTTCAAGCGGCAAATCAGCCACTTGAGACGTATATGAAACAGAATGGTCTTACAAGTTTAATATCGGAGCAACAAGCGAGCTCGGGCTCACAAGCGTTGGCTCAAGGTAGCTCGGGTTGTACACCAACTGTTCATGAGGATGAACCACAAGGAACAGACAATCACGATAACAGTTCATAAAAAACTGAAAACATAAATTATTTTTCGTGTTTTATGAGTGCGACACTTACAATAGATATTATTTTATTTGAAAAGTTTTCATAGTTTTGGGATGAAAAATGTTCCTTTTTATCGTTATTTTCTTTTTTTGTGAAGTTGTGTCTAATTTTGTAGTACCATTTGGGTGAGTTGTTATATGGTCATCGTCGGACAGGATTCTATTTGAATGAATATATATGTTGTGTAACACAAGGGGGCTGAACCTTTGCGTATTTTTGGTTCTGTTTGCAGTTTGGTTACTTGTATGTACTTATAAACCTTTTGCGCTTGACGTTCCGAGTACTTGGTAGTACTAAAACTTCTGTACTTGAGGCAAAAAAAAAGTGTTGCGTCTGTATCGATTTCATTCCTTTTTTTCAGAAAGGCAAACACTCTTTCGCGCAAGCACACACAAACAATACATGATCACATGTGTACATAAATTACGAACATTTGTCCAAAACGGCCTTCGAACCCACAACCACTTGGTTGGGACATTAACGACACATGGACGTTAACCCACAACCCGTAGATTGTTGACTTCATTACTAGTGGTAATTTTCATTAATCGTCGCATTTGTCTAAAATCGCGCATATTGTAAAAATGATTGGAAGAAAGTCACTAATGGCAACCAAAATAACTGCTAGATACAGGAAAACTGATTCTAATATATAAAGAAACTTTCAGCATCATATGTCCAAAAACCAACCAAAATAATATCTACAAAAAAACACCTAACATCCAAAAACAGAAATTCAACACCTCTAGGTTGAACATAGCATCCCATAAACAAAATAATCCAAAATAAAAAAATAAAAAAAATCTGTATATCAACATTTAAAACCCTTCTACACTAGACCTTCGAGCTGAAGATGAAGACCTTCGGCTTTCATGACGGTCCACGACTCCATCCATCGTCAGATTAGAAGCGCAGTTTCGTGGAGGCAAAGAAGGGGGCAGCACAGGCAACCGTAATGGAGGTGGTGGCGGTGGTGAGTAACTCATTCTCGCAGCAGGGTATACAATCCCATTTAAACTCAAAGATTTCGCCATATGTTTCCTGTTAATCATCCCAGGTTCTTGTAAAGGAAACCGAGTCGAGCATTTCATTTCTTGTATGATTTTAAGATGTTCAACGATTGTTCTCATTGTTGGTCTCTCTGAAGGTTCCTTTTGAAGGCATCTTTGAGCTATGTCTGCTATTGTCCTTGCGGCTTTTGGTGGAAAGCGTCCCTTTAGTTGAGGATCCATAATCAGTGACAATCTACTATCGTCGGCTAAAAATGGTCGACTCCATTTGATTAAGTTTCTTTCTTCCTTTGGGTGTCGACTGTCAAGATTCTTCCTGCCAGTAAGCAATTCAAGAAGAACGATACCGAAACTCCATACGTTGCTTTTTGGTGTTAAAAGTCCCCTCTCGAGTGTCTCTACTGATAGATTCGCCATTGCCTATATTATATTAAGTAGGTCAACAAAAACTCAGGCTAAAAGGTTCAAAAATTCAACAACTAATTTAGAATATAAGGACAAAATGTGTTCCAGGTTGGGTGATCGGGCTAACCAACCAATCCATTTAGACCCATATAATAATTACTATTGACCTCTCATTTTTTACCCAACCATCTGTTTTTTACCTCTCGTTTGTAATGAAATAAAGAAGTGTGATGCGAAGAAGTACTTACAGGTGAACCATTGGGAATATCGGTCTCGGGAATGTGACTTATGCAACCATATCCTGAAAGCTTGGCACTGAAATCTTTGTCGATTTGTATATTAGCAGTTGAAAATTCATGAAACATTGCCTGCAAAAAAGAAAATTTAGAATACGATACTTGACTTGACCATATATTTATGAGGGGAAAAAAAAGTAAAATCTTTGAATACCTGAAATGGGCCTTCTTCATGCAAAAAAGTAAGTCCTTGAGCAGCACAAAGTGCAATTTTCATTCTAGCATTCCAATCAATAGGCGGGCCATCGCTTCTCCCATATAAAAGCCGATCTAAACTTCCATGAAACAGCCTACCATATACCAGCATTCTTTTATCGGATCCCTCACGAGCATGAAAACCAATCAACTTACAAAGGTAGGGATGTTGCAATGATGCTAGTGTGTTTACTTCGCTAACGAATTCCTTCAAACCCTAAAATGAATATTATCAACTTAGAAAACCTTTTATATATACAATTTAATATTTGTATACGTAATTCCAACATTATTATGCATAATTAAACATTCTTACATACAATGTATCAGCTTTGAAAAAACATTTTTGGTTGAAAAATAATCCAAACGGGACACAAAACCTTCTTTCAAATAAAAACTTAGATGTACCCAGAGAAGTACAATAGCTAAAACGAGACATAAAAAAGACATTGGTATTTCTTCAAAATAATCCTTATACTTTATAATAATAAAAGATTAAAATCATAACCAGCTTTCTCGTAAAACACAGGAATTGTTATCACAACTTTGAATCTTAACTAACAATTAACGCCCTACAACCCAAAAATGTTAAAAAGTTACCTGAGATGAAGGACGAAGACTTGTAACGGTGGCTTGAAGATTCTTAACACTAGAAGAAGTTTCTTCACCAAAAGATGCTCTATACATAACCGATGAAAGACCTTCAGACACGCATCTCTCAGGGGAGAAGTTATGACAAGCAGCTGCAATTTCTTCGAACGAAAAATTCTTAAGTGTTCCTGATGCGGAAGGAATCGTCGGGGGCAGATGTGCTGCCGTTGGTGGCAATGGAAGTGGACCGGAAAAATTGAGTTGCGGCAGGGGCCCACTTCCACTACCAACTTTAAAGCTTCCCATTGTTTTTAAGTTGGCGGTATGGGGTGCGGGAAGAGGTAGAGGGTGTGGGATAAGTGGCAGCTGCCCACCACCACCACCGTTGCCTCGGGTTTCATGTTCTTCAAACTCGGCTGAGGAAAGTGGGTCTTGTTCTGGCGAGTCTAATGTTGAAGGGGCCGACAATGCTCGCATGCGTGTTGTGATTGGTGGGTGAGTTGGTTGAACAGGTTTTACCCGGGTTCTAAAGCTTGGTGGTGCCGACTGTAAGGCTCGGGCTTGGGTAATTGGTGTAGGTAATGCAGTTGGAGTTGGATCTTGTGGGTTGACTCGCTTTACGTGAATGCTCGGGCTTGCCTTTTTTTTCTTGCCTTTTAGTACTGTTAAACACCCCATCGTCTCTTAATCCCTAAAATGTATCAAAAGCAATCAGATTTTTACTTTAACGGTCAAATGAAGTATATTCAGCTTCAAATATGTACACAAAATGATCCGTTGTAAACTAAAATCTGGTCATCATATGAAAAGGTAAGTAGGTAACACACCAAGAAGACATTAAATAACACCAATGCCTGTTATGAATTTATAAGGTACAAAATTTGGATTGTTAAAGTCAAAACATGACTCATTTTCGGATGTATCGTGTACCAATAAATTTTTTGAAATGACATTGTTTGAAAGTCTACAATTGACCATAGAGGGTCAAACAAGTTATATATCGTAACATCAAAATTCGACACAAATTGCTTTGTGGTTGACGAGTAACCGACCAATATTTTGAATATAACACTAGTCAAAAACAGCTAAAATGTCCATATCGAATGTAAACTTAAAACGTAACAACTCCAAGTTTTGAAAAGTCAGTAGTTGACTCAACCAAAATTATCGATTGGGTTAACAATAATATAAACTTACAAAATTGCCTTTGATAAATAAAATATGATTCCTAACATGAATTGGTAAAGCTTAAAACTTTACCAATACCAAAATTATTTCCTAAAAACTTTTCACCAATAAAATGTCCTCATGAATCATCATATCATATATAACCAATGATTAAAACAAAAAAGAAAAAAACACTATACACATAACTATTGTATTATGCTTTGTACTTATATAAAAACAAAAAAGTACTTAAACTTCATGGTGGAATATTTCATAACAATCACTATATGAAATTAAAAACTGATATCAAAATAAAAACATACAAACAAAAAAAGATGGTAATTTTTTTTAACATATATTTAACAAATTAAGCAGAAAATCAAACAATTAGAGGATAAAGTTCCAAACTTTATCATATTCCCAGAATCAAAATACCATTTCAACTAAAAACCAAACAAAAAAATATACAAAAATACAAAAAGCAATTAATAAATCAAGATCTAACAGAGTAAAAAATCAAGAACTAACCTGGTAAAAAAAAAAGATCAATTTTTTTTCTATAAACTCTTCAAAATTTCTGCACTTTCTTGTTCTAAACACCTTCAATTACAAAACCCACAAATCTTTTTAACCAATCTTCAATAAATTCAAAGAATTTTCAATACTTGTAAAGACCAAACCCTAGAAAAGTTTTCTAAAAAAAGACTGGATTTTTTCTACCAATTTTTCCAAATTTTTGCTTTTTCTGATTGGAAACAAGGTGAATTTCAAAACCCAGAAATCTTTTTTTCCAATTTGCAGTGATTTGAAAGAATTTTATAGATTTGTGAAGAACAAACCCTAGAAAAATAATAAAAGGTTTGAAAAGGGGTTGGTTGGTGGTGATAGATCTTTGAAGAGAAGTAGTAAGTACTATGAAAGTAGTAGATGTGTTTTTGTGTTTGTGTGTGTGTGAGAGAGAGATTAAAAAGAGTTTCAGTAGTCAAACCAATCAGAAGAAAGATGTCATTATTGTTATCACTTTGTATACAACATAAATGGATTTACTTAAAGATGTTTGACTACTTTGTCCTTTGAAAAAATCATGTTTATATAGAAAGAAAATCTTTTTGTTTAATGAGTTTTACTATTTTGTCCTTTACTTTCAGAAAGGGGTTTTATTGTTTCTTTTCTAGCTAACATTTTCTTTTTGGGCTATGCTACATCCACATAAAAAACCCACTAAAAACCTCCACTCGCTGACGTGTCAGCGGGTGATTGGTTTTTTGTGGAATGTGGATCCCACAAAAAACCAATCACCCGCTGACACGTCAGCGAGTGGAGGTTTTTAGTGGGAATCCTTATGTGGATGTAGCAAAATCCTTTCTTTTTATGAAATTAGCACTTGAGAGTAGAATAGATCTTGGAATTCATATGGTCTTGACTTCGTGCCAAGCTTTGTCTAAGGTTGGATGCAGTAAGGGTGAACGATCGACACTCACGATCAATTCCCTGTCGATCTCCTTACTGTGAGTTGTCGATTGCCCCGTGATTTTTTTCTCACTCGGTCATCCACATGATCGATAAGTTTGCTCGCTTTTTTTTTTTTTTTTTTTCTTATGCTTAATCATGGAATCATGGATCACCATTTCATTAAAAAAACAAAAACTCAAATCTAAGAAAAAAAATGAATAAATACTATAATAAAAATAAAACAACAAATTAAAAATGTGGGTTATGGACACTTACCGACGGTGAGCATTAACTGAGAAAAATGTAAGAAGAAGAAGAAGAACTAGTTTAAGAAGCAAGAGAGTAAAGTAAATGTATAGTTGCAACTTGCAAGCTGTAATAATACTACTATTTATATATAATTACCATGCACATATATCTATATATGAGTATTAAAAAAAACAAAAAATTAATGTTGGTCGCCCTTACTGGGGCACCAAATTGCCTGAAGGTCGCTAGAAAGAGAAAGTTGACGTAACAGTGAAAATGGGAGAGATTGTCTCTCCTTACCGTGTCTAGCCTAATATGAGTTATAGAAAAGCAAGCTAACATCTTTAGTTTTTACAAAACTAGTACTCCCTCCGTCTCAAAATTATAGTCCACATTTTCTTTTTAAGATATCTCAAAATAATTGTCCACTTTCTTGTAAAAACTAGAGAATATATTATAGGAATATTCAATATGAGTGGTTCAGATTTATATTGGTCCAATTTTTATTAAACTTTATGATTTCTCTTTCATGACAATAATTTTGAGATGGAGGGAGTAATTAAGAGAATCGAATAAATGATGGTATCCACATGGTCTCGACAAGTTCCGGACATCTAGGTTTAAAAATGTGACCTTTAGAAAAGTTTAGTGTCTTTTATCTTACCAGATTAGTATTTGAGGATCGTATAGATCATTGTATGTATAGATCATTGTATCCACATGTTCTCGACAAGTTCTAGACATCTAGGGTAGTAGGTTTATAAATGTGACTTTTAGAAAGGTAAAAGTAGTATATTTTCTTTTACCAGATAATTATCCGAGGATCATATGGATCATCGTATCCACATGGTCTCAACAAGTTCCGGACATCTAGGTTATAAATGTGACTTTTAGAAAAGTAAAGTAGTATCTTTTGTTTTACCATATTAGTAATTGAGGATCATGTAAGTCATCGTATCCACATGGTCTCGACATGTTCCAAACACCTTGTTAATGTGACTTTAGGAAAGTGGCGTAATATCTTCAATTTTGCCAGATTAGTACTCTAGGATCAAATAAATCATCAAATCCATATTACAGCTGAGCAAATCCACTCGAAAACCGACCCGAACCGACAAACCGATCGAAACCGAACCATATCGAATCGACCTTTTTGGTTTTTTTACGTTTTATCCATTTTTGTAAGTTTTTTTTCCTTTTTTGTACGTTTTATCAGTTTTTTAAAGTTTTATCCATTTTTTGTATATTTAATCCGTTTTTGTCAGTTTTTTCCTTTTTTTACATTTAAAACGTACAAAAAACGGATAAAAACGTAAGAAAGCTGATAAAACGCATAAAAACGGAAAAAACTGACAAAAGATGTGCAAAAAATGGATAAAAACGTGCAAAAAAGGGGGAAAAAAACTAACAAAAATGGATTAAAACATAAAAAAAAGGGAAAATGACAAAAAAAAGGATAAAACGTGCAAAAAGCGGATAAAAGCGTAAAAAACTGATAAAACATATAAAAATGAAAAAAAATAACAAAAAACGGATTAAATGTATAAAAAATGGATAAAAACGTAAAAAAAACTAATAAAACGTACAAAAAGGGAAAAAACTGACAAAAATGTAAAAACTGATAAAACGTAAAAAAAAAGGTAAAAACTGACAAAAACGGATAAAACGTACAAAAAAATGGATAAAAATAGATAAAACGCATAATAAACAGAAAAAGCTGACAAAAAACTGATAAAACGTACCAAAAAAGAAAAAAACTGACAAAAAACGGATAAAAACATAAAAAAAAAAACTAATAAAACATACAAAAAAGGGGAAAAACTGGGGAAAAAAATGATAAAACGTACAAAAAATGGATAAAACGTAAAAAAAACTGATAAATCGTATAAAAAACAGAAAAAACTGACAAAAACAGATAAAATCTACAAAAAACGGATAAAAACGTAAAAAAAAACCGATAAAACGTACAAAAAGGGGAAAATTGACAAAAAACGGATCAAACGTACAAAAAACGGATAAAAACGTAAAAAAATATGATAAGACGTACAGAAAAGGGGAAAACCGACAAAAAACGGATAAAACGTAAAAAAACGGATAAAAATGTAAAAACCTGATAAAACGTATAAAAAAACGAAAAAAAACTGACAAATAAAGGATAAAGACGTAAAAAAATTATAAAGCATACAAAAAAGTGGAAGAAACTGACCAAAAACGGATAAAACGTAAAAAAATGATAAAACGGAAAAAAAATTGACAAAAAATGGATAAAACGTAAAAAAACAGAAAAAAAACTCAAAATGAGGACTAACGGTGCAAACGTTTGGCTAACGAAGGCTAACGGTGTAATATTTTCTGTCTCGTTAAGTGATAACGGAGAAAATAATTGCACCGTTAGTTCTCATTGTAAATGAGGGATGTATAGTGACAAACGTTTGCCTAACGAGGGATGTATCTTGACAAAAGTTTCTGACAGGGATGTAAAATGGCAAAACCTGTAAATCACAGGGATGTATTTTGCAGTTCTCTCCTATTTAAAAGTTGAAACATGCATATATTGGTCCATTAAGGTGGATGTGAGAAGTTATTTGCAAGGGAAGATGCTTTATTATTATAGTACAAACCGAAAATGTATGTACTAGACACTTTATACATTAATATATATTAATGTATAAACCGAAAATGCATGTCCTAAGACCTACCATAACAGGGGCAATACGACCGTGTCTTGAGCAGCCAAGACACGTTTTCCCCTATTAGGGTCACCCCATAACACGCGTCTTCAAGCTTAAAAAATGAAGACTTGGTCTTGCGAATGACCAAGTCGTCCTTTCTTTTTCTTTTGTAAAGGGTTTCCCCGGTAAATATTATTACACCAAAAAATAATCTATACTACATATAAAGCATGAATGACTCTCTCTTCAAAATTTTAAGACTTACAAGAAATTAAACATGGTTTACAACACTTTAAAGCACATAATTTTTAGAATTACAATAAATTAAGAATATTATACAACAAAATAAAGCATGGTGTCATTTTAATACTAAAATTCTATCAAACAACATTAATGCTATTAAAAATACCCCATCACCAAAAATTATAACCATTTAAGCACAATGTACAATAGCTGCAATCAATTTTTAGATGTACAACAAAATGAGCATAGTGTACAACAAAATAAGCATGATGTAATTTTCAGACTTATTTTCAGACTTACAACATTAATGTTATTAAAGTGGTCAATGTTATTAATAATTATAATGACACTACTTACAAGAAAAGAAACATAGTGTACAACATTTTAATGCACATAATTTTCAGACGTACAAGACAAGAAACATAGTGTACAACAAAACACCACATTAATGCTATTTAATGTCGTCAATTATTTAACTGATCAATAAATACAATTAATACATTTATAAAAACACCCCTTACAAATACAAATTATCAAGCATATTGTACAACCAAATTAAACATACTTCATGCATTAAATTTCACTACTACAAATAATAAAGCACATTATACAAATATTCAAGCCCGAACGGGGCAACGGGCCAAATGGGCTTGAGCTCGAATGGGCGCGGACCAAACGGGCTCGAGCCCGAACAGGCACGGGCAAATGCGTTCGAGCCCGAACGGGCACGAGCTATACGAAATTTTTGATATCCATAAATTTATTGTCAAAAATAACATAATAAACTAAAATACATTATTTATCAAAAAAATTTATTTCAAGGTACCCGCCGCTGCAACGCGCAGATACTCTGCTAGTTAAGTAGAATCCCACATCTTAGCCCAAAAAAAATAAAATAAAATAAAATAAAATAGACACACCAATTGTGCTTCGAGCGTAACCTGACATAAGCAAGACATGCCAAACTTATGTGACCTACAAAACGTTATCTAAATACACCACGAAAACTAATACCTCAAGTGTATGTTTGTGTATGTGTGTGTGTTTTTTTGCTGGGTAACATATGTATTTAAGTAGGGTATATTGATAGATAAATCAGTTGTCTTATTACACTAAATTGGTGATGAAGTTGGTTATAAAAAGATAAAACTGAGATAACGCTAACGTGAGTGTGATGGTTATAAAAATATGACCATTTTTCCAAGCCTAGCACTTTAGGGTCATCAACAAATCAAGCACAAAATTATAGATTGTTGAAAGGGTGGTAGTTGAAGGGTATTTTGGTCCTTTAAATTATGAAATAAACAATGAAAGTTAGAAACATTAAAGGGCAACATGGTAAATTAGGACAAGGGAACAAGTAGTATCTTGATATTCAACGAAGAGGGGCCTCGATTGAAGTGACGTCTCAGTCAAAGTTTGGACCATATAATAACCCGTGGGCCATATCTTTGCCTATTATTTTAATTAATATTTTCTATAAATACTTCACATAAAATATTTGTAAATGAAAAGCATATGCTTGTTTCCCTATTATCCAGATCTCTTTTTCTAGATCCAACCAAACAAATAAATTGCACGATTTAATCCTTACATTGAAAGTTTTACTCTTTATGTTTGTTCGTTATTTTCGGTTAATGGTAAGTTGGTAAATATCAGTGTTGAAAAATGCAAGGTGATTAATCGATGTTTAAGCATTAATCGGTCATTAACTTTTTTGATTTGTGTAAATCAGTCAACCGTGGTACACAATGGTCAAATTTACTGTTACTTGTAAATTTTGTCGCAAATATCCAAAATTCGTCGTATACTTGTTTTAATCAATTATAGTCGTTGTTTATATCTATCATAAGTTATTTTTTTAAAGAAAATCTTGTTGGAAATACATGAAATTTGTCAGAAATACCCAAAACTTGTCGAAAATATCAATCTGATTACTCCCGCTTAAACTAATTACAAACTACAAAAAAAATCGATTAACGAACTACCGATTCATAATTTTTGCAACCTTGATAAATATAGTAACTATAACTAAAAATTTGATACAATAAGGGAAACTTGAGCACCTTCCTTCCTTATGTTTACGTATGAATCCAAAATCTCCTTTGTAAAGACCAAAATCAACTTGATAAATGGTGATGCATATATAACTCAATTCTTATGTTTGGCAAAAGTAGCTTTGAGCAGTAACTGTGAGCTGTAGCCAAAACTCACTGCTCACCGCTCACAACTTCTTGTAAAGACCAAAATCAACTTGATAAATGGTGATGCATATATAACTCACGAATGATTCTTATGTTTGGCAAAAGTAGCTTTGAGCAGTAACTTCGAGCTGTAGCCACAACTCACTGCTCACCGCTCACAACTTCTTAAGCTATGTTTGGCGCAAAGCTTTTTAGAGCTTTATAGGGCGATGAACGATGAGCAATGAGCTTTTTGGTTTTTAGTGTTCGTTTGTCATGAGAGCTGTGAGCTTTGCTATTTTTTAAAAAATCTCATTTTTTTAATGTTTCTTTATGAAACTGTGAGCGGTGAGCAGTGAGGTGTGTCTACTGCTCACAGCTCACAGCTAATTTTTCCAAACATAGCCTAAGAAGCATAAGAAAAATGAGCTTCCCTAAAAAATCGCAAAGCTCACCGCTCTTTTGCCAAACGAACACTAAAAATCAAAAAGCTCATTATTCACCGCCCATCGCCCCAAAAAGCTCTACGCCAAACATAGCCTAAGAAGTATTAAAAACGCAGAAAACTAAAATGATAGTATTATGTTATGTAAGTAAACATGTTGATTGTTAGAGTTTAAGTGTTTGCAAACGACCAATTGATTATATTTGGAAGTAAAGAGATGATCTCACCCGATCATAAATGACTTACATATACAACTAAAACATAATATATAACGGTAAAGAGCATCATGACTGATAAAGATGACGTCTTCTACTAAAATCCAAAATGTTATCGCCGTTAAAATATGAGCACCAACTTATATTCTATGTCGTTCAAACTACATGGCTTTGCTTCCGTGATGTAATGCTTAAGTTTACGTATAAAATTGGAATTTTTTACACGATGACGTGCGATGATTTTGTTTGCCCGACAATTTTAATGCCAACCATGCTTGTTTCTTAGACGTAAACATTCAATGGCGTGTCTTGGCTAAGTGTTTGATATTTTTCTGTTATTAGGTTGATTGTCGTTTTTCTTGTTAACAGACCGCTTTAGCTTTATTTATGGTTCTTTAGCTTGCTTTTATCGACTATAACTTAGCTTGAATTCAAACCGATTATCTTATTATGATCGCAAAATATTACTTACGATCATACTTATTGTTAGATTGGGTGTTATACTCACCAAACTCATCACATCCACGTTATTACCACATCATCATTTAAGATAATACCAAACCCATCACCAAACAAGTGTACGGTCATCACCAAACAAAAAATGTAAAAATATCACAATTTACACAAAAACCCCATAATAGCACACAAAAAAACATTGGAAACTGATCGACGACGTGCACCACTGAACAAGTGCAAAATAAGAGGTCTTGACGCGTGGTCTTGAGCCTTTGCTAGGATCTATACGCGTGGTGGGTATCATGGTTGACCACCACCATAGTGTTTGGTCTTATAACCTATGCTCATGGTTGACCACCACCATAGTGTTTAGTCTTATAACCTATGCACATCTATGATACTTAACAAAAACATAAGGCTAGTGACAGTAAGGGGATTCAATTCTCTTACTTTCTCCTGCCACGTCAACTTTCTCTCTCCAGCGACCTGTAGGCGATTCAGCGCCCCAGTAAGGGCTATCTAGTTCATTTTTTTAACACAAACACAAATTTCATTAATAATTAAAACGTTACATATTAATTCAAATAAAATAAAAAACATTACAACGCTTATTCAAATTACATTAAAACAACCAAACTAGTTTGGATTATGATGATGCCAAATGTCTTCCACCAAATCGATTTTGAGGTTAAGATGAGTTGTTTTGCTGCATATCTCCCTGGTAATTTCCAGCGATTCCTCATGCGTTCTTAAGGGGTCATAAGAACGGTGCTGCTCCGCTGGAAAGAATTCGGGAGATATCGCCCGCCCATCGTCTTGAATTATCATATTATGTAATATGATGCATGTGTACATTATATGTCCAAGACGCTCTATGTCAAATCCTTTAGCCGGATGTTTAATCATTAGGAACTTCTTCTTTAGTACACCAAAAGCACGTTCCACATTTTTTCTTGCTGCTTCGTGCATCCTCTTATACAATTGACGCTTGTGATCATGCGTCACTGGATTTTTAATGGACTTCACAATAACAGAGTATTCCAGATATATCACATCAGCAAGATAATATCCCCGTTTATAAGGTACGCCGTTAGCAAAGAATTCCACATCCGGTGCTCTCCCCGTTTGAGATCATTGAAAAGAGGCGATGCACATAAAACATTTACATCATTATTCATCCCGGCGACACCAAAGAACGCATGTCAAATCTATAAATTTTGGGAGGCGATCGCTTCCAATAAAATGAAAGGAGTTTTCCCGTGATCACCCCTACAAAATTGACCTTTTAAACCATGTGGGCAATTCTCCCACGTTAGTGATGCTCATAGAGTCTGTCAACTTCAGTAACCGTCGGCTTTCGCAAATACTCTGGACCATATAACTCCATGATGACCTCACAAAATTTATAGAGACACTCACAAATTGTTGATACACCCATTTGCACATATTCGTCTAGCATATCAGGATTTACTTTGCGGCTAATGACAACTCATTAGTAATTCGGGATTTGGTAAAATGAAGTCTGGAAATTGAGCCACTTTTATTTTATAGTACCGCCACGAACTAATCTAAATCGACGCTGTACTAAAATCGTATCCGTACGATAATGTGAGTTGTCAGATTGATCCACGGTTGTTAACATGGTTGTGTCACCAACCAATTGGGACCCAATGATATCAAGTCATCAACTAGTATGTTTGAATAACAATAAAATTTTATTAGCTTCAATAAACTTAAAAGAGGAAATTTGCAAAACTGATTATCAAAGATAACATTTATTTTAATGTTACTCATATTTTTTTGTCATTTTACACGCAATTAATTACCGAATTACGTAGTATTTGATAGTTCAATGTTTTTCGTTTCGTACACATTGCATTACGAAATGATTTTTATAAACTTTAAAATTTAAGAATAGAAATCTTTTTAAAAATTATATATGGAGCAAAATTAATCTCAAATGAAAAAAAGATTAAATTGTAACATTTTTTATATAAATTGTTTAACAATTTTAGGTATTCCCTTGTATATATTTCTACTAACTATAATGCATGTATATGTTGTTAGAGTTTAACAATCAAATACACATATTGCGGAAGCGTAGGATCAAGTATAACACATAAATATTAACCAAAACGTAAATAGTAAACGTACCCGATGCACTTCAAATAAACCTTGATTCTTGGACAATTTAGATCAATGATAAACCCCTTACCGTTTTGTTTATCGATCTCTTGATAATTACTAAAGTAAGTAATTACCTCGTTCTTGTACACACAAACTCCAACGAATAAAGGTTGTTGCAAGTAAACAAATCACTTATGGTTTTCACTTGGAAAAATCGAACCACAAACCCTAGGGGAAGGGATCCGATCGGCCAAGACAAAAGAAAAGGAAAAACAAAGGTTTTAGGGTTAGAGTGTGTGCACAAAAGATTGTTAAGTCTAACCCCAAGGCCTTGTATTTATACTAGGGGATAACTTGGAGACAAAGCAAGCATGGATCGACCCAAGGGGTATGGGTCGACCGGCCATAGACAAACCCAAAGGGTTTCTAGATCCTTCTTGATTCCCAAGTTTCACTCTAGTCCTTGTTTTTCTTATTTAACGATAGTTAGTCCATACGGTTAACAACTAACGACCGTTTAGTCCATTAAGTGACATAAATATATATATTTCATACATTTAATAAACATATATATTTATTTACATTATTCTTGTTTGTAAAGTGTGCAATCCCGAGGTCTCGTGTTCGATCCTAGACATTTACCTATTAATGTTTATACGTAACATTTAACAGCTCCCACTCGTATATTCATTAATAGTAAAATGACATTGGTTAGCGTCTTGCAACACTCCAATGCCCCTAGTTCAAACCGAGCTAGGTTTCCTGGAAAAACCTTTAATGATTCATCATTATAATTATCCTTTCATTACTAATACCACATTAATAAAGATGTGAGTTCCTTTATTAAAATTCTGTTTCTCGTTTCTTTATGATTGAACAAAATTACCAAAACATCTGAACGTATTCCAGATAGACTTTGGGCATGGCCATGCAAACATTTTGTCAACCCTACGAGGGGCCCAGCAGTATTAAACTTCTGAACAAATCAGAAGGAATGAATTCTTTCTTGACTACAAGAATAACCCATGAACTTTGCAACACTTCTGAAAACAATCCTTATGACTCCCTGTTACGGTGAGCGGTAGATTGCTTCACAAAAATGCACTACATCCATGACACTTATCTGGTATCTCAAGTCTGAGGATAACTTTAAATATGATTCTCACACAAACATTAAATCATATTGTTGGGATAAGTCCAATATTCAATTCATCGAATATTATGTGAAATTGGTATGACTACGCATCAATATACTTTCAAGTATATTCTTAACCAATACTCAAATTTGTCTTAGTTTAATGATATTCCCATATCATTAATCGACAATGGACATTTAGAATAATAAATTATTCAAGGATCTTAAACATGCAAATATAGGATATATTATTAAGACAATGATAAATAAACATAAAACTTATTTTATTCCATTAAAATAATAATTGTACATTACATCCTTTATCCAAACACTAATCACAAATGGGCATGAAACTTTCAGCTAATCTAAGTCCTACACCTGCAGCATGCTTATAAAGCTTAGTGCCAGGTAAAGGCTTTGTTAATTGATCCGCCAAGTTATCATCTGTGTGAACTTTGAGCATTTCGATTTCACCTATTTCGACTTGTTCTCGAACATAGTGATGCTTAATCGGGAAATGTCTGGTGCCTTTCATGATTCCAGGCTCATTGGCAAATGTGATTGCAGCAGAATTGTCACAATACATTTTAATAGGTCTTTGAATCGAAGGCATGACTCCAAGCCCTGAGACAAACTTCCTAATCCAAACAGCTTCCATTGCAGCTTCTGAAGCAGCTATATACTCACTTTCTGTAGCAGACATCGCTAGTACACTCTGCTTTCTGCTTCTCCAATCCACTGCTCCTCCATTAATGACAAAGACATAACCCGTCTGAGACTTCGTATCATCCTTATCACCTTTCCAAGAAGCATCGCAGTAACCTGTAACATCAAGTTCTGCCGATGGATTTCCCCCATAAACCAAAAACATATCCTTAGTTGCCCTAAGGTACTTAAGAATATTCTTAACAGCAGTCCAGTGAGCTACACCTGGATTTTGCTGATATCGACTGGTTAAATTCTGAGCAAACGCCACATCAGGCCTTGTACTTTTCACCGCATACATTATAGATCCCACAGCCGAAGCATAAGGGACTCTTTTCATGCGTTGCACCTCTTCAGGTGTTGAAGCACAAACCTTGTTGCTCAAGCCATGTTGCTCTTGCATCGGCAAATATCCTTTCTTGGAATTTTGCATATTGAATCTCTTCAATATTTTATCAATGTAAGCACTTTGGCTTAATCCAATTAATCGCTGAGATCTATCTCTATATATCTTGATTCCCAGAATAAATGCAGCTTCCCCTAAATCTTTCATAGAAAAACAACTTCCAAGATATTCCTTAACCTTTTGTAAACTTGGAATGTCGTTCCCCATGATCAATATGTCATCGACATATAATATAAGGAAAATCACATTACTCCCACTAACTTTGTGATATACACATGGCTCATCAAGATTTTTAGTGAATCCATACTTTTTAATCTCACCATCAAATCTCTTATTCCATTGTCGTGATGCTTGCTTTAATCCATAAATGGATCTTTTAAGCTTGCATACACGATTTGGGAATTCTGGATTTACATACCCCTCAGGCTGCGCCATATAGATGTCCTCATCTAGGCGACCATTTAAGAAGGCGGTTTTAACATCCATTTGCCAAATCTCA
The DNA here is from genome assembly GCA_030686995.1 of Artemisia argyi. Lineage (NCBI taxonomy): Eukaryota > Viridiplantae > Streptophyta > Magnoliopsida > Asterales > Asteraceae > Artemisia > Artemisia argyi. Next base: position 16,704,440 of record CM060683.1, on the reverse strand, counting down.
TAGTCATAGTAAGCGGCTATGGCTATAAGAATCCTAATTGCCCTTATGTCAGCTATAGGAGAAAAGGTCTCCTCATAGTCAACACCAAAAGTTTGTGTATAGCCTTTAGCTACACAACGGGCCTTATAGGTGTGTACAACGCCATCCATGTCAGTCTTTTTCTTGTAGAGCCATTTACTCCCAACTAGTTTGGCACCCGGAGGTAGGTCTACTTCTTCCCAGACATCATTGTCTTCCATGGATTGCATTTCCCCATCCATAGCTTCTTTCCATTTGGCCTTTTCAGGACCATTCATGGCAGCTTTATAACTTGTAGGCTCATCAAGATCACCCAGTATATACTCATCACTCTCTACACTAAGACATAGACGAGTAGGAGCTTTTACTGGTCTTGTTGACCTACGAATGGGAATCACTTCAACTTCTGGTGGAGTACCTAAGCTTTCAGGTTCTACCGGAAGTTCGTTAGTGTTTTCAGAAGGTTCTACATCTTCATGACCGTCTTCCAGATCATATACTCTCCCACTGAATTCTTGAGATATGAGCTCTCTTTCAAGAAAGTCTCCATACCTTGCAACAAATACTTTGTTTTCAGGTGGGTAATAAAAGTAGTATCCCATAGTTTCCTTAGGGTATCCTACGAAGATGCACTTCACAGATCTTTGTTGGAGTTTGTCTGCTGAGTCACGTTTAACATACGCCTCACAACCCCAGACCTTAAGATAAGACAGGTTAGGAGCTTTTCCAGTCCATACCTCATATGGTGTCTTATCAACCTTCTTTGTTGGAACCATATTTAGAATGCGAACCGCAGATTCTAAGGCATAATCCCAAAACGAGAAAGGAAGAGTTGTTAGATTAAACATAGATCGTATCATATCTTGCAATGTACGATTCCTTCTTTCAGATACACCATTTTGTTGTGGAGTATATGGAGAAGTAAGGTGCTGGACAATTCCCTCCTTTGCTAGATAATCTATGAACTCCTGACTCAGGTATTCACCACCTCTATCGGATCGAAGAGCTTTAATCTTCTTTCCAAGTTGCAACTCTACTTCTGCTTTAAACACTTTGAATGTTTCAAACACCTCATGTTTATGTTTAAGTAAATAAACATAACCATAACGGCTGTAATCATCCGTAAATGTTAAGAAGTAGCTAGCACCCCTCCTTGACACATGTCTAAGTGGTCCACACACATCTGTGTGAATAAGACCAAGTAGATCATTAGCCCTTTCAATCCTATTTTTAAAGGGTTTCTTAGTCATCTTCCCAGCAATGCAAGATTCGCATTTATCAAATGATTCATCATTGATCTTATTTAAAAGCCCATCATGTTGCAGCTTTTTCATGCGATCTTTGCCAATGTGAGCAAGTCGACAATGCCAAAGATAAGACGAATCCAGACCTTTCTTGATTCTCTTATTGTTGATGCTATACATTGAATTATTTTTAACAAAAGCATTATCATCATCATTCATATCAATTTCAAATACACCATTCACAGCAATAGCATTAAAATAAAAAACATTATTTAAAGAAACCGAAATTCCATTGCTTGAAATAGTATGCTCAAAACCAAGGTTTAACAAACATGAAAATGAAATTACACCTCTAACAATTGACGGTGCATAATGACAATTATTTAAAGATAGTACTAAGCCCGAAGGCAACACTAAATTAAATACTCCTATAGCTTCAACTCCCGCATGCGCTCCGTTACCAACGTGCAAGAATTGTTGTCCATAGGCCAGCTTTCTCTCAACTCTAAACCCCTGCATGGTATTGCAGATATGAATGCCACATCCAGTATCATATACCCATGAATTCAATTTAGGAGTAAGAGTGAATAATTCAATCATAAAGAACGCACCTGATGAGCTGGGGTTACCAGCATCATTCCCCTGCTTCTTGAGTCGCAAGTCATGAATGTAGAGAGGGCAATTGCGCTTCCAATGGCCCTTTTCATGACAATGGTGACAAGCCTGATCCTTCCTGTTTGGCGGATTCACCTTGTTCTGCTTAGGCTGATGTTGTTTCATCTTGGGTTCAGGTTGATAGGCCATGACCTGCTTGCCTTTGTTAACCTTCCCTTTGCCTTTGTTCACATGCGATTTCTTCTGGATTCTTCCCCCATGAATTGCCAACACTTGCGGGGTGGTATTCTTGACCTTGGCTGGTAGACCTTTCTCATAATCAACAAGCAATGCGAGTAATTCTGAGACTGTCTTCCCCGAGCAATGCATGTTGAAGTTCTGCACAAAACCAGCAAAATCCTTGTTAAGGGATCTGTTGATCAAGTGCACTTGCACATTCTCGGGGTAACCAAAACCAATTCTGTGAAGTTGATCAAAGGAGTCCTTCATCTCATCCACATAATCGGCTACTGGTTTACCATCACCATGCTTGCAGTTGTGTAGCTTGTCAAGTTCATCATACAATTCAACTGCAGGCGGTTTCTCATAAGATTGTTGAAGCATCTCAAGCATATCTTTAGGAAACGCATACTCATACTTCTTTTGTAATTGAGCATTCATGCTAGTGAGCATTAGACAAGCAACCTCATTGTACTTAGCATGTACCACCTTCCAAGCCGCCTTTGCTTCTGGTGTAGCAGTAGCAGGAGGCTCAGGTGGGCATTCTTCGGTCAAGAAATCCATCTTACCAGACGCCCTCAAGACAATTCTGAGCGAACGGTACCAGTCATTGAAATTCTTTCCTGTGAGTTTCTCTCTTTCAAGATGACTCTTGAAAGCATTGATCACAGTTTGGTTATCGGGTTGAGCCATATCTACAGATAAAGTTCAAATATTAGTATTTTCGATAATCAATATCTTCAAGAAAATAAAATACCCAAGGCTATATTCATATAACCAACTAATTTTCTTGAAAATCTAGGATCTATCTTTACATAGTTTCACCACACCAGTTGATCTGCTAGTGGTAAAAGTACAAAAGATAGTAATCTGTCGAACAATAATTGGCAAACAAGATTTCCAATTCCTAGATCATTATGGGATTTACTCAAATTGATTCATCAATTTGCCTTTGTAAGCATGTTTCATCCCATCTCATGTCTTAAGTTCTAGGTCTCACGCACAACTTAATTAAGTCGTCTACCTTAGAAACTGTAAAATTACAATTATGGTCTCACGCGTTAAAAGAATTTTACCTTGTTATAGTAATTTAGCCTAGGTCTCACGTTTACTAAATTAAAATTCCAAGTGTTTCTTATAGGTAGATGGCACGTAACTTAAATTTTAAGGGTATTAATTTTTGATATGTCAATCAAAATTATGTACAAAGATGCATGCACTCATCTTTATAACATAAGTTTTCATAAAACTTTTTATGTCCGATTCCTGAAATTAATACACAAAGTTTTACTTGAGGTTTATGCCAAAACCCTAAGATGACTTTCTACAACATATAATTTTAAAAGTAATTCGTTTAAGATATATTCAAGATTGTGATAACCAAGGCAGACTCTAAGGCTCTTTTCTAAGCCTTCAAATCACGGTTATGAATATCATCTTAAAAGACTTAATTTTAAAACCATATTTGCACAAAACATCATTCAAGCAAAAGTTTATGGATTCAATCTCAAAACAGTAATAAAGTTTGAATAATGCTAGTCTCGACTGGGAGCTGATTACCGTGCGAATCGGACCACGATTGTCATAAGACCATTGCAAGATTCTTACTTTATCACTTTAGGGTTTCACAATTATTAGTCCGTTTTAATTTTCTTTATGAAAACACCCTTTTATTGCTTACATCAAGTCCAACTAAAAACAATAAAACAAGTAGCAAAGAAAATCAAACAAACAATAATAATATAAGTGAAACAATTAGCCACATGCAAACCATATTAGAAAAGATCCTAATAAAATCAATTCTAGGTATAATAACGCATGTAATCAACTAAGGCCTTCACCTCTTAATGGAGGTGAGCCACATACATTGACGAATCAATTGCGTAGGCCAAAGCTAAAAACACACCACATAGCATATAAAATTGATTTTAATATTTATTGGAGTCTTCCCCAATTTAAGATCTATCTAAACATGTGACAACAAAACAAGATCCATGACAAACATGCATGTAAGTCACGGATTAAAACCTAACAATTAGCAATTAGGTCACAAGATACGTTCAATTAACCGGTTAATGACCTAGGGTTTCTAGTGATTACACATAATCAAGAAAACCACAAAACCCTAATTAGGGTTTCATGGGAAAATCGACCCCCCCCCCAAAATTAGGGTTAGGGTTTCGAAATTTTTAGAAAAAAAATAGGAAAAACCCTAGATCAAAAAAAACATGTATCTAAAACAATTAAAGATCCGGTTTTTATTACGTTTTAGTAATCAATTACATGTTATACATGGCTCGTGATGCCACTGTTAGAGTTTAACAATCAAATACACATATTGCGGAAGCGTAGGATCAAGTATAACACATAAATATTAACCAAAACGTAAATAGTAAACGTACCCGATGCACTTCAAATAAACCTTGATTCTTGGACAATTTAGATCAATGATAAACCCCTTACCGTTTTGTTTATCGATCTCTTGATAATTACTAAAGTAAGTAATTACCTCGTTCTTGTACACACAAACTCCAACGAATAAAGGTTGTTGCAAGTAAACAAATCACTTATGGTTTTCACTTGGAAAAATCGAACCACAAACCCTAGGGGAAGGGATCCGATCGGCCAAGACAAAAGAAAAGGAAAAACAAAGGTTTTAGGGTTAGAGTGTGTGCACAAAAGATTGTTAAGTCTAACCCCAAGGCCTTGTATTTATACTAGGGGATAACTTGGAGACAAAGCAAGCATGGATCGACCCAAGGGGTATGGGTCGACCGGCCATAGACAAACCCAAAGGGTTTCTAGATCCTTCTTGATTCCCAAGTTTCACTCTAGTCCTTGTTTTTCTTATTTAACGATAGTTAGTCCATACGGTTAACAACTAACGACCGTTTAGTCCATTAAGTGACATAAATATATATATTTCATACATTTAATAAACATATATATTTATTTACATTATTCTTGTTTGTAAAGTGTGCAATCCCGAGGTCTCGTGTTCGATCCTAGACATTTACCTATTAATGTTTATACGTAACATTTAACATATGTATTCCTTAAACTTAAAATGTTTAAAAGTCAAGTAATGTTGATTGCCTATAATACCCCTTAAACTTAAATGTTTAAATGACAAGTTTTACTATTTTACTTTCCGTACGTTTAGGTTGATGATAGACCATGTTTGATGAACAAATTCCCTCGTCTTTTTGCGCTTGATCTTAATCCCGATTGTTTTATTTGTGATCGTTTGGCCCTCGTTAATGGTGAGTGAGGGGTTGCTGGTCATGGCGTATACAACCTCAAGGCAGAACAGTTGACGAGCTCAATGGATTGCTTAATCTCATTAATGGTAGTTCCTTAATGCTTGGTGCAGAAGATAGTTGGAATTGGTCTTTAAATTCTGATGGGATTTTTCGGTTAACTACCTGTCCAATCAAATAAATAATATGCTTATCTCAAATTGGTGTTTGGGTCGATATTTTGATTGGAATAGTTGGATCCCAAGAAAAGTTAACATATTTAATTGGCGGGTTATCAATGATAGCATTCCTCATCTCTCAGATCATGATAAGAGAAGTATTAATGTCCATTCGATCTTTTCTCCGTTATGTGAACATGAGGTAGAAGACACAATTCATATATTTTTTTTATAATTATCCTAAGGTAAAGAACGTGTGGGGTAAGTGCTATAGTTTGTGGGATATTTTAACTCCGATGAATGTTGATGTTAGTACGAGGGCTCATGGTAATCATAATGCTCTGGTGGGGAATAATGAATTGGCAAAAATATTCATGGTGTTTGTCTCGTTACTCTATGGGCGATATGGAAATGGAAAAACCGCATCGTGTATACATTGAATGATTGGAAGCAAGGCATTAGAAATGAAGACATATTCCCTCGAATTCAAATTTTGTCGCTTTTATGGATCTCAAATAGGTGTAAATGTGTTAATTTCAATTGGAGTAAATGGATTCGAAACCTAAAGACAATAGTGGATGGAATCACGTGAATGGCTTATGTTTAATGTTTAGCTTATGTTTTGTTTCCTTTACCTTGTTAGTCTTTTGTATTTGTGGTTTATTTACTTCTTTGTTCTCACCCTGGGTACCTTTTTGTCCTTGATTCTGAAGTTTTAATAAAAAAGTTTCTTTACTTGAAAAAAAAAAAATAATAAAATAAATAAATTAATTAAAAAAAAAATCATACCATTGTTGTACCAATGCTAATCTGTACTGCTTTTAAAATGGCAAGTTTTTAATATTGATCAATTTCTATTGTTTACCAATTTAAAAAATGATCCACATTTTCTCTATCAATACCAATTTACACGGTTGCTCTTATAAAGAGTGAATGCTATTTTTTAAAACTTAAAAGTTTAAAATTGAGTAGCATTAATGGATTATTATGTCATTGATTAAATAGTAATATAATCTACAATTAAATTAATATTTTAAATATTATTTAATCATTAAACTTTTACCATTTTGTTGTTTCTAATACATGAATGTTTTCTTGTAATTATTACAAATTAAACCCGTAAAATTTGCATCAAGAGTCAAACTAGAATCACAATTTCGCAAATATAACTATGAGTTAATTACTTAAATGGTCCTTGTGGTTTGTTGATTTTTACGGATCTTGTCCCTATGCTTTTTTTAGCGGGTTTGGTCCCTGTGCTTTTAGAATGTTACGGATCCTGTCCCTATTTCGACCCAACTTCAAACGAGCGTTAACAAGGACCTCAGTTTAATTAAATGGACTAACATGAGGGCTAAACTAGTAGTTTGGGTTTTCCCTCTCAAAATACAAACCACAAGGACGATTTATGTAATTTACAATAAAAAATTTTAATTTTTATTATACGATTTTTTTTTTAATTTTATTATAAAAAAACTTTTTAATTTTTATTATACGAAAAATTTATAATAAAAAAAAGGAAAAAAAAAACTTTTTAAAACTTTTTAATTTTATTAAAAAATGTTAATTTTAATATAATAATTTTTTTTTTAATTTTCTTTGAAATTTATTACAAAAAACTCTTATTAATTAAAAAATTGTTAATTTTAATTTTATTATAATAAAGAAAATGTTTCTTTATTATTGTAAATCACGATTTTGACTCCTTTCTGGTTCGAATCATCAAAAGTGTAAAATATGAAAGTTGTCCGAAATGATGTTTTACATCAAAACTTGCGAGATTTTAACATGAAATTGCAAAACAATTGCTGTTTATTATCAAAACTTAAGCAATTTTTGATCAAATTCATAACTTATTCATTTGTATACTCTTGTAAATCTTATAAGTTTGATGATTTACATAAGTTCTAACCTATAAGATTTACAAGAGTACATAAGTGTATAGTTATGAATTTGATCGAAAATTGCTTAAGTTTTGGTATTAAACAACCATTGTTTTGCAATTCCAGGCTAAAATCTTGCGGTTTTTGATGTAAAACAATATTTTGGACAACTTTCGTGTTTTATACTTTCGATGATTCAAACCAGACAGGAGTCAAAATCGTGATTTAAAATTAAAAAATTTTCGTATAATAAAAATTAAAATTTTTTTAATAATAAAATTAAAAAAAATTCGTATAATAAAAATTAAAAAGTTTTTTTTTAATAATAATTTTTAAAAATATTCGTATAATAAAAATTAAAAAGTTTTTTTTAATAATAAAATTAAAAAAATTTCGTATAATAAAAATTAAAAAGTTTTTTTTTTTTTTTTTAATTTTTTAATGTGTAAATTACATAAATCGTCATTGTGGTTTGTATTTTGAGAGGGAAAACCCAAACTACAAGTTTAGCCATCACGTTAGTCCATTTAATTCAACTGAGGTCCTTTTTAACGGTCGTTTGAAGTTAGGTCGAAATAGAGACAGGACCCGTAACATTCTAAAAGCACAGGGACCAAACCCGCTAAAAAAAACACAGGGACAAGATCTGTAAAAATCAACAAACCACAAGGACCATTTAAGTAATTAACTCTATAATTATTTACCGCTATACATCGTCATCTCGAGTAGGTATTTGTCTAGCTTTGTATCGTATGTAGTTGTTTTTAAAAGATATAGAAATTTAAAATGGCTTTTCTATAGCATATAGTGGATTACCTAATGCGAAATCATAGATGCATAAGTCCATGCATATACAACTAATCACATAGTAAACACAAAACAAGGTTGTGTCATATTTTGGATACAATTTCTGCCAAATATCAAAAGAATTTCGTGATACTATTCTAATAAGATCAGCTTTTGTTTTTTGTTTGTATTATCGATCTAATTGTCTCCCCTTAATGGGTAATCGAATATATTATAATAGGGTTTTTCTAACGTGTGCCCTTAGGCACATATTAAAAAGTGGTTCATTGTGTCATTTTTTTTGTAATTTTTTGTCATTTTTCAATTAAAAAAATATTTTAGTGTGCCCTATTTGTGGATCCCTGAGCAAAAATAACACATGACCCCATTTCTTAATATGTGCCTAAGGGCACATGGCCACAATTAAACTTGGGATATGTTGATCGGACGGGGGGTGGCTCACCCCTGTCCCCCTCTTGTCCCCATTTGTCCCCCACTTTCTTCCAGTACAACACAACTTTTTGTCAGTTTCTGTTCCATATTTTTGACAGTTTTAAGCGTTTGATATATTAAACTTTATATTTTCTATTCCGCACTTTCAAGTTTATAGTTTTTTTGATATAAACAAAATTATATAAATATAAAAAAAAAAAAAAAAAAAAAAAAAAAAAACCTAAGGGGGTCAGGCTAAAAAATAGAGGAGGGTCCGGTCAACACTAGCCTTAAACTTTTGATTGCATTATACTCGCTTAATGCAACACAACATTTGTAAAATTAATCCTTTCTCGCTTTTTGGCTGAGTAATTCATGATGTTTGAGATTGTCACACTTGCCCTTTAGGACTGAAGGCACATTGTTGCTTATCTCATTGTGCAACCAATGTCTAAGTTATTTATGTGTTTATACGCATCATAATATATGGATAGGGTAGGGGTGAGCAAATGGATCAAGAATCGAATCGTAATCGAGAACTGAACTATAACTGACTTAACCTGAACCGAATTTTAGAACAGTGGTCCGACTCTCTGTTCTTCAATAATGCAAATTTCGGTTCACAGTTCGATTTGGTCTAGAACCAAAAAATCGCCCGACTTGTAGATATATGAGATGTTAGGAAACGTTTAGTTGTTTTTAAGTGATACTTCAAACAAAACACAAAATCCTTTTCGAACAATATTTTCCTCGTGATGGACATTACACTTTTAAAGTAAGATAAAAACTTACAATAAACTTGAATTTACGCAACCAACTAGGAGTAAGTTTCTATGTATGTTGTCTCTTTTAGTAAAAATGTAAGTAGAGTTTTGTTCAAGTATTTCTATCTATGCGTTTCAGTGACAAGCTTAACTAAACATGAATAAAGCAAGTTTATGACGAAAATTGTATCAAACTAACTGTAATAGTTTTCTACTTTCATATTTATCTCGATTTAAGTACTCTAATTTATTTTACTATTAGTGGTCAACACAAATAGGCTAAACGTAGAAAAATAAATCAAAGTGGTGCATGATGCATCAATTACCTCGAGAAATGGTCAACCATTTGGACCGTGTATTATGGTCTTCATTAGAAAGTGTAAATCTACGGAGACAAATAACGTAGCTCGGATATTCTGCTATATATTTTTAAGCATTTAATTTCCTATATGGTTTTGAAGTAAATGAGTGTAAATACATAAACAAATATTGAATTTTTAGGTATTTTTTTAATAAGTTTCAGTTCCAATCGAGTAACACCGAAATACTCAAACCGGACTCGAGAACCGAACGGGAACCGAAACATGCTCTTCGTTCCTGTTCTCGGTTTCGGGCTAGTTTCTTGCAGTTTCGAAACTGCAATCATCGCTAGGATAACATAGGGGTACGATGTGACTACAAATCATTCTCATACATCGCTTAGACGGGGTTGAGTATTGTTGTTGTAGTCTTGTAAATATCTATATATGTACACTTAGAAATGAATTTAAATATAGACACACGCATATGCGTTTTGGTTCTTTTGGCTCAGTTGGTACCTATCTCTTAAAAATCCATGAGCCTATTGGAGAGATTTTGCGGATAAAAGGTCACAGGTTCGAGTCTCGGCTCGTGCTCACTCCAGTTGGTGCCACATTGGACCAGCCAATTCACACCTTTTCTTTTTCTTTAATAATCAACGAGAAATGTGGTCTTTTGGACCATGCTCGTGCGTGGAAATCATTCGTTTCAATTCATTCTTTCGTCAACTATGAGACTCATGACTGGAAAATGTGTTTCATGTTATTATTCGTTAATCGTTATTCACTCCTCTTCAACGAAGAACTTGAATTTGTACTTGGAACTTTTGAAGTTAGAATTCAAAACATTCGAAGTCGTTTATTCACATTCGGCAATCCATTTACCAAAAGAAAATAACGAAAATGACTTTTGCTAAGTTTGGAAAAGTATGTTACAAAATTAGTCCTCTCCAAAATGCTTGATGATTTTATTTTTTTGAATCTGTAACATGCATAATATGCTTCATGCTTGATGATTTGAGAACAAACTATGACTTTGTGTATACGTATCGAGAATATCGTAACTCGGGGTCATGCCGGCCTCTTGAAAGAAACATCAATTCATCATCTATCACCTGGAGTTTTGTATACGTATGCAATAAATTTTCACAATACGAATGTTTCCATGAGTAAACTAGTAAACGAAACCATTTCGAACTGTCCCTAATGATGAACTACCTTCATATTTGGATTTAGGTATGTACATGAGATCAAAACATGGTCCTTTGCTAATTTCCTTGATGAACTATATATGTATCAAAAATTAACATAGCAAAAGCTAATACAACTCACTTATGTCGCTCACTTCACTCGTTAATCATTAAGATCCATGTCGTTTCACCTCTTATATATGTATTGCCACAGCTGAATTGTCTCCTTTCAATTCCATGCGAGTTATGGCTAATGACTAGGTGTTAGTGTGTTAGTAACTTAATCAGCGCTATCGAACATGAGGCATATACAAGATACTAATGTTTAAAGGGGAAAGTAGTAAAATGATACATGTATCATTTGAAATATGTTTAGTCAATGATTATTACAAAGGTTATAGTTCAAATAAATAAAAGAAAAAAAAAATGATTACAAAGGTTGTTACTCGGACTATAAGAATGCATAATCTCAAAGTTTTGAAACTAAAACTGTAGATTAGTAAATAGTTACATGATGATGATCTTTGTATTATAAAAATATGAAAATGATATCTGTCTGCATCTTAACCACAAGTCATGTTGGCCGGTACGACCATGGACTAACTCGATTGGATTAACCTGTAATTTTATTTTTCATATTTTTAGTCGTAATCAAGGTGAAGACCGAGTAAAACTTTTTTTTTTTTTTTTTTTCTTCCTCCTAATATTGTGTTCTTGAATATCACTTAAGAAGGAAAAGTAAAGAAAATAAAACAAAACAAAAAATATTGTGTTTTTGAGTATCATATAAGGAGGAAAAAAAGTAAGAGGACTAAAAATGAAGGGCAATTTGGTTGATTTTAAGCTATTTCATTTTAAAATTGGGTTGAAAACGTTTATTTCTTATTTCTTTGCTTTTCATTACTATAAAAGCTTAAAATCTAAAGAAGACTTTGGGATGAAAATATCTATTTTCCCTTTCAAAATTTGATTTTGATTACTGATAATGGTACATATATATTAATGTTATTCAATAACTCAACATTAAGAAAAGCAATTAGTTAACTAATTGCTTTTCTTAATGTTCAGTTTTTGAATAACATACATATATAGCATTACCAGTAATCAAAACAAGACATTTATGCTTAGTTTTTAAGTTTTTTTAGTAAAGAAATAAAAAGTAAACATTTTCAGCCAAATTTTTAAAGGAAACATTTTACTTCAAAATTAACTAAATTACCTTTCTTTTTCGGTCCTTTTACTTTTCTTTTTATCCTTCATTGAGGCTCTAGAACAATAATTATTTAGTTTTTCACGGTCAATCACCTTTGTGATTACACATACGAGTGTGGTCGTACAATGGTATATAATGAACTGTAGATGTATCGAAAATAAGCGCCAATTGTTTAAATTGAATTTTACTGGTTTTACAATAGTCATCGTTTTTTTTGGGTAATAACGGTTTTTGATTTTTAACCGACTAATCAATAGGGGTTTGAACTTATCATCACATATATTCAAATGAGTAAAGCCTTTCCTTTTAAGGAAGCTGACATAGCCAATTCAAAGTTAATTACATATAGCAAAAATTGAACCTGCAACCTCACGCATTTTAACGATGTTAGTCCCAAACATTTACCACTAAGCCACCCTATGATAATGACCTTGCATATTATTACAAAAGATCATCTATGATAAAACAAAAAAGAGATTGACATGTACATACAAAAATGGTGTTGTCCATCAATTGATTGTAGTGTTGCTTGTAGATAACGTGAGTTGTTCATATTTGACTAATGCTTTAGAGCGATGAAAAATGTCAAATTAATACAAAAATTGCTTTCTTAACTAATACTAAATCATACTTATTCCTTGTCCTCAACCTGTGACGATTGCAGTTTAAATGCATCTTTGATGAGAAAGCAATGACCATATATCAATATATCATGTATATGTGGACACTTTGTTTGAAGTGATAATAGTGGCTTACCTAACCCAACAATGACATTCAACAAATGTGTTAGTATATAAATGACATTCAAAGCATATATTTATTTAATGAATAGAAATGGTTGTTGTATTGCATTCATGCACAATTCATGCCTATAGTTAATTGGCTTTGACCAATTATGTTTCAATAAAACCACCTTCAATATTTTATCTCCTACTTCATTCATATGTATAAAGATCATCCATGTCTTTTAGCGATATTAAAAAGTTTGGTTTGCTTAAAATAAATCTAGTATCATATCATGCGAGTTGTGCGTGTTTGACTCATAGCCGGTGAGGGAACCAGGGTGTGTGTCCGGAGTCACGGGACACCCATATATAGATTTTTCTGGCGTAACGTTAATTCTTGTTAAAAATCTCAAATTTTCGGAAATTCACGTGGTTCTCAAAATTTGTGTTTATAGTATTATTTAGTTTTTCGTAAATGCATTTGGTCATTTTTAGTTATGGTTCCAACCGTGCTCATAGCATAAAGAACTTAACTATGATCATAGTGTTCAAACTTATCGATTACTTCATTTACAACAACTATTATAACTGCCCGTCTATGCACGACCAGAATTAATTACTTCATAAGCTCGAATGTGCGTCCTATAATATTGTCTTAACTATTTACGAGTATATGAGTTCGCAAAAGAGTAAATGAGTAATCTTAAGATCTTACTAATTTTGTGTTCTTAAAACTAATGTCTCATTTAAAATCTAAGGATATATTAAGAGTAATACTAATAGACAACGAATAATGCAAAACAAAGAAAAATGATACAAGTAAATATCAAAATTTTTATATATTGTATAGAGAAAACATGTTCTTTAAGAAGCAAGCACTAGTAGTAAAAACATAGCTAGTTGATACAAGCTTAGAGTAATCGATAATGGATACCGACTGCTAATAATAACGCGATAGTGCTCATATGTCTTGTTTGACTTGCATTCGATCACATCCATTTTACTGTACCCTGAAACACAAGGTGAAAATACATTAACGCAAAACGCATACTATTAGTGCATATACCTTTTAACAAAATTTTAGATTCGCCATTGTATGCATTAACACTTATGTATGTGAATTTAAAGGTTTTCGTGACTCGTTTTATTTGTTTACACTCATACGTATGCAATGTCACGAAAGAGATTATGTGTTTTCATAAACATGTTAAGAGTTTTGAGAAAGAATAGTACGTAGAGCAGTTGAAGGTAGGACTAATCTTGTAAGGAATATAAACATCGCATTTTCCAAGGAGATCTTGGGCGCGGTCTATTTTAATTCCTGGAACCAGCGTTGTGGCTTGTTCAATGCAACGGCAAGCTGTCTGGCGGTCCTTGGTTGTACTTGCCTCCTTATACAACGACTTCACCCCCTTGCAACATCTATCAGACACTTTACCACCTCTAACAAGGTAGGTGGCACATGGAGTTATACTACTGACCACCAGCTGGCAAGTAACCCCACCTTCAGTGAGACGGGGTATGCTTGCCATTATGGCGATGAGTACCACCATGAATGCCACATTTGCTCCGCCCGACATTGGTATTATAATGTTTGTTTTTGTGTGTAATTGTGTTGCATGGATTGTGGCTTTTCGGGGTTAAAAATTCCGTTGTTCATTATATAGGTGAAAAGTGAGAAAGGATATGTGGTTTTGTGTTTGTGAAGAGAAATTTTGACAAGAAACTTAATAGTTGTACGTCTAGGACTCTAATATATAATAAGGTGGTAATAGAAATACATGTATTTTGAATGGATTGAGATTCTCTCAAGTTAAAATGAACATGTCTCATATACAATAAAATTGTGTGGTCTACTGCTGGACCAGTCCTTTTTTTTTTTTTTTTTTTTTTTTTTTTTTTTTTTTTTGAGAAAACATGACTTATCTAAACTTAAGAGAATCTTAGGGCCCGCTTGGTTCAAAGTGGGAAAAAGGAAAGGGATTGCAAATGAATGAGTGAGGTGGGTAATCAATACCTTACCCCCAATTTACTCTATAATGGTTGATTACACACTTTGGGGTAATCAATTCCTTTGCACTCCCTTACCAAACACAATATAGTGAGGGAGGTGGGCCCTTTTGAATACCTTACCCATTCTCCACCCCTTAAACCCCCCCACTAAGCACCCCTTACGCTCCGTTCCAGAGTTTATTTTTAGAAGGAAAGGAAAGGAAATGATAAGAAATTGAAATTTTATTGTGTTCTTGAGTTTTTCTTAGATAGAAAGGAAAGGAAATGAAAGGAAAATTCTTATCATCTTCCTATGGGAATTTTCCGCCCAAATATGGGCGGATTTGGACGGAAACAATTCTACACCCGCACTTTCTAGTATATAATAACTGGTATAACTTTGAATGCTTACTCATATTCGACTCTTATGATAAAATGAACATATTTAAAAGTGCATAAATGTAATTATGTTTTTTTTTTCTTTCTTTTCTTCCCAATTCGAGAACACAACATTATTTCTTTTCTTTTCATTTCATTGCAACTCGAGAACATGAAATATAAAATCAACTTTCTTTCTTTTCCTTTTCCTTTCTTTTCTCTTCTTTACACATCATTTCTATTCCTACCTAGGAAAAGTCGAGAACGCAGCGTTAATCTTAAATATAGAAGATTAGATTGCTACACAAGTACACAACTTACAAAATGTATTGATTAGCTATTATGTATTAGGACAACTATAAATGAACAAGATAATCGACGAAAATCAAAATTAATTAAGAAAATTTATTAGTTAAATTAATATGTATTAGATGCATTTTTTTAGTTAAAAAGAAAAATTCGGATGAATCAATACACCGTAACTGATTACCGGAGAGAATTTGTTAGACAAACCCGAATAATAATAAGATGATTGAAAGGAAAAAAAGTATTAATTTCTAGAATTTTAACCACAGAACGTATGTAGTTACTTGTTACATTTTTTACATGCTATCCTATGACCTCTGCTATATACATCATATTGTTTGTTACAAAATTAATATGTATATTTAAAAAACTAAAAATATTTTATGTAATATAAAGGGAAGAAGCATTTTTAGTTAGGTAAAACATGTTTAAAAGCGAAACGTGACATATCAAAATTTAGTGTCACACCTTTTGTATTGCAATAAAATGATGCTTGATCTATGCTATATAAGATGGGAATATAAGTTACCTCTTCTGCTGCAATAAAAAAGTTGTTTTCTTAGTTATTTAAATTACGACAAAGGACATGGTTAACAAGTTTATTTCTATTGCAATTTATTTTAAGAATTTGAATTATCCAATCAAAATCAATTGTTTATTGTGCTTCTATGTTTTTCGGGATTGTACTCATCCTTTTTGGAATTGTCAACCAATCATACTTATTCATTCATTACTATTTACTACGTAATAAAATACATCTTATTATTAGAGTTGTTGTTACCAAAACCCGATCTTTATTCATAAGCATTTTGGTTAACAAATAAACAACATGACTATTCTAAATTCTTTTTTGATAAACTGAAGGCCCATCCAAAACTGAAAAAAGCCCATTCTGAATAAGTAACAGTAAACAGAAAAAGACTGTTCTTTAAAACTGAAAAATCCCATTCTACAAAATGGTAAATTAGAAGCCCATTTAAAACTGCAATTCATGTTGAGCTTCATTACTAAGATAGTAAGATCTACATGTGTTTTTGAGTTTTTCATTTAAATAAAGTGTATACTTATTGACGCATTTAGTTATGAAATCAAAATTAAGTATATAGCCTTATCAAAAAAAAAAAAAAAAAAAAAAAAAAAAAAAAAAAAAAAGTATGTAGTATTTTGCTTCTAAAAAAATCAGATAAAGTGTATTTATTTGATTATTTCACATAACCATCGCAGAAGTTCGGAATGTCAACATTTTGGAAGCATGATTTTTAGGAGTATGGATCCAGTGAGAAGAAAACTTAAAATGAGAAGGATGAGAAATAACTATAATCACACATTTGAGATGCATCGACTTCATTTAGATGCATCCCAATTAGTTTCGAAAGTGATTTTAAAGTGAAAACGATGTAAAGTAGTACTAGCAACAAATTTGACTTGCAGGAGACGAAAAATACATAGTGTTCGCCTAACTTGATGAAATGCATCTAATATATGTATATGCATATAATTTTTTGCTAAAAAATGTATTAGGGTGCATATAAAAAATTAGGGATGCATTTAAATCAAGTCGATGCATCTCTAATGCGTGGTTATAGTAATTTCTCATCCTTCTCATTTTAAAATCTCTTCTCATTTGATCCTAAGTCTGGTTTTTAGAACTAAACCTGACATCAAACCGTTTTTTAAACACTTTTTAATTTTTCCTGATTAAATCCGATCTTTTTCAATTCAACCGACCGGCTCCAGACATGTGAAATAAGTGGCTGTGATTTCTTATCACGCTTCACTTTTTCAAAATCACTTCTAGAAATATATTACTTTTTACCTATCTCATTTTCATTTATTTCTTATGGTATCCTTATGTTTTACCAACTCATACAATATCGAGCTACATAATTTTGACCATATAGCTTTGTTCAAATAAGTTACGCGTCCAACAAAAAATTTAAATGTTAAAATTTGTTTACTTGTCGCAAAATGCTGAGAAAAAGAAAAAAAAAAAAAAGTAAAAAAAAAAAAAAATCATAGTATAAAGCAAATGCAAGAGACCAGAAAACCCTATGATAGTCTAAATTGTTTTTAAAGATATTGAGAGATTAGTTAATTAGAAGGAAAAATATTAATTGTTTATGAATATTTCTCTATATGCTAAATAGGCTGATAATATATTTAGGAGATATTTGGATTAATAAACGGGGTTGGAAAATATATGTGTAAGAAAATATATAAGCATGCTGATTAAGTTGATGTACGTACTTAGCACAATCGGTTTCTGGGACGATGAAAGTAATGTTAACACGACACTTTCTGGGAAGGTTAACCGCGTTTTCATGCTTGAAGTTTCCCAAAGATTTATACATCTTACTTATACAAGCGCAAGATTGTTGTCGATCATGGGTTGTTCGCAGAGTAGCATTTAGATCCTCAAGTTCATTGCAACATGACCGTGGCACTGCACCACCACCAATACTCGCGTTCAGGTGGTATACGCATTTTGATATACCACATGATGTGGCAGCCTCGGTATAAGGCATCGAAACCACCAGAACACATAACACTTTCATTATCATCCCTACCATGGTTGAAAAACTTGTGTTACAAAATGTTTAGGTATCTTGTTTTTGTTGGAAGTAAATGGTATGGTGGAACAATATATTTATAGGGTGAAATGTAATTTTGTGTCAACAAAATAAAAAGTTATAATTCCTTCATAACTTATGTTATCATGTTAATAAAGGTGCGTTAAAAAAACTTAAGTTGAAGTTTTAAGACCGATGTAGCTGGCCGATCGAGTACTTAGAGACGAGGATTTTAGGTCACATTATGTGAAAAGTGTCGTTTTTTTTACATGTAGCTTCCGATAATATATGTGTGCTAGTGACTTTCTTAATATGAAACGTGTAGTTTAGCTCAAAAATGATATACGATGAAAAAAAGATTTGTGCAATATCTCTAAAAAGTCGTAGCTCTGGTACTTAATGAGAACAAATACCTCAGCTCTTTGATAATCCAATACAAAAACGCATGTTATTAACTCAACTAAGCTCACCGCGTTCGATATCATTCTCTAAGGACAGATTAGACGCTAGGTTATATTTTGTACATTGTGAGTCAAATGTAATCTAGTTAGTGATTGTTTTTCCTTATAATAGTTTATAAGCTTGGTTTATCGTTCTTATGATATGTATAGTTTGAAGCATAAATGGTGCGTTCCTTTTCTGCCTATGTAACGAGCTGAGATGTGATATTCACAATACTAGTGAAATAAGATGGATGGTATAATTAGTTAGTTTCAATCCTAAAGAAATTATTACCCTTTTGCTGAAAAAACTATTTCGACTTTGTTACAAGGTATAAAGTATATATACACTAAACGATTGTAAAAGCTATAGATATATCATATATGTTTTGTGTAGGCAACGTCTTCTTAGTAAGAAAAACGCCTTTATGAATCATTGTTTCATATAAAACACACGTGTATTATAAAAGCGCAGGTTGGCATAATTTAGGCCGGATTATCTTTTTCATATTATGTTACTACATATCATTTTTTTCTTTTTAAGATAACATGTTAACTCACACGTAAAAAAAACATCATCTTACATGACTCAAGCTAAATGGAGATGATTTGCACACTCAACTTTTTTATTAAGACACTATAATGTACAACCGGTTAAAGCAGAATGTATAAACTGTACAACTGTTTGATGCATATGTTGGAGTGTCCTAATCAAAAAGTTGAGTGTGCAAATCATTTTCCCAAGCTAAAACACATTTTTGATCAACAAATCCACAATCATATAGTATTAATTAAAACACACACACAGGACGAAACAAAGACCAAATATGACCGGATGTATAAAATTATTTGTAAGTATACTAACAAAATAACACGAAAAACACATTTTGATGAATTTGATGCATTTAAGAAAAATCGATTCATCGAAAAATCATAGATGTCCCGAGACCCCGTAGGAAACCCCTTAGTTCCATCCCTGCACACAACTAAGCCATGAAATATACGATGGCCATGGCTTGAGTTATAACATAAAGGAGTTAACGGTAGCATTGCTTGAATTATAACATAAAGGGTAACGATATCGTGGCTTGAGTTATATGGAGCCATAAAGCTTGGCGTAAGGGGCTACACCATGGTACCATGATTGACTAATAAAGTTCAAAGTTGAACTAGATTTAGCAATATCACTATAATTTCTTTTTTCTTTGGTTGTAGAAAAAAATCAATGAAACGAATGTGTTTAATAAATTGTAGAAAAGAAACTTAAAACCAAAAAAAGGGGTGATGCGTGGGGGTTAGTTTATGAAATTTATCTTACTATATTATAAAACGTGCTTCTTTCCTGTTCTAGTTTTCAAAAATTGCAAAACTAAAGCAAAAAATAGTAGCTAACTATTAAAGGATTTTGAGAAGAAGAAAATAGGCTACATATGTGTTAATACAAATATCGCCTAAAAGCGTTATTTATATTTTACGATCTTTGCTAAGTTTTGTTAATGACAAAGTATGAAATTTAGCTATAAGTAAATCATCACTTTAAGTGTTTAAGTCTTGTTTAACTAAGGTTTACATTTCCTTTTAAACAAAACATTGTTTTTATTTCTTAAATTAGAAAGTGTCTTGTCACATCACATTTATTTCTTAAAATAGTAATGTACATCACATTTAGGGCAAGCTTTGTCCATATACATTTATGGTAAGAAAGAGTGTTTGACTAACCTTATGCTTGCTTACAAGTCTTGTGTTTGACTAGGTTTAATGTGATGTGACCTTGTTTGGTTTGGGAGATTTATTGCAAAACCAACTGCAGCCCTGACGGTACCCTGGGGGTACACGAGCGGAACCCATCTGAGGGTTCCGCCTGATCCGCCAGACAAGTAGAATAGTTTGCTATAAATACCGAACCATTTGTTTGTTTTGCGTAACCCTTTAGGACTTATTCTCACATATTCTCTCAACTAACTCAGTAACCCTTGACTTGTGTGATTCTCTTATGTAGCAAGGAACTCCACAAGATCATTCAAGAAGTTGCAAGCTTCAACTCTAAAGTTGCAAGTCTTGGTAGCTTGGTCATGTATAAGCTTTGGTAGTTTATACTTCATGTGTGTCATGTATGTAGAAGTTATTGGTTAGTATTTTAGGCCTCAAAATACGTAGTGTGTTGGGAGTTGTTGTACCCTAGTAAAAGAACTAACGAGAGTAGTTGTACCCTTGGTAAAGAACTCGACATCTAGCTTTGTGTCGGTAAAAGTGTAAGCGACGTACGGGAGTGGTTGAACCCATGTAAAAGAACTCGACATCTAGCTTAGTGTCGGTAAAAGTGTAAGCGACGAATGGGAGTGGTTGTACCCTTGTAAAAGAACTCGACATCTAGCTTTGTGTCGGTAAAAGTATAAGCGACGTGTAAGGTTTTCTCCGCCGGTGAAATGAGCTTGTTGATTAGTGTTTATAACTCTCGAGTTGGAAACTCGGGGCGTGGATGTAGGGCAAGGAAAAAGAGTCCTTGTAGCCGAACCACGATAAACTATCGTGTTGTGGTTTGATTGTTTCTTTCTCTATCTTTGCTTATTATATGTTGTTTAGTTAGAATTGTTGATCACATATAAAGCTTTTCAAAGAACCAAAACAAGTAAAGTTGTTCTTATATCTTTAAAACATAAGTAAAGCTTTTCAAAGAACTAAACAAGCAAAGTTAGGATCATTACAAGTAAAGCTTTTCAAAGTATGAAACAAGTTAAGTTAGAATTGTTATTCACATGAAAAGTCTTTTCAAAGAATCAAACATATTAAGTTGTGTTTATATCTTTAACCAAACGTCAAGTTCTCAAAGGTTATTTAAGCTAAATAAGAATCGAAAAAGCGGTAAACTATTCAACCCCCCTTCTAGTTTTCCACAATTGGCATCAAGAGCTACGTTACTCAAGATCTTTAAAATAGAATGTATTTTAAAACTTAGATCGATCCATGGATTTTGAAAATCTCAAAGAAGGGCAACCTATTCAAACCAACCGCTTTTTGTAATAGAAAACTTAGTTGAATGGAAAAGTAATTTTGAAAACTATGTGAAATCAATTGATCAAGATCTTTGGCATATTAATTCTTTTGGTAATTTCAAATCAAAGAAAACAAGTTTTTGAAAACCAAGATAACTAACTTAAACTTGGTAAAAATACTAAAGCTAAAACAATGATTTATAAAGCTTTAGTACCAAAAATGAAAGAATGATATTTAGAAAAATATGTTAGATTTTCATCAAGAAATATGTCAAGCCAAAGATGATCAAGTTGATCTCACAAATGTATTAGAAATCTTAGATATATTAATTGATTGATTTTTAGTTGAGATGAATACATGTACTACTAGTTTAAATGTTTTAAATGAAGGTGTAAGTGAAGACGATTACTCATGACGAGCTCTTAGTGGACTTGCTTACGATTCATGGAATAACACGGATGAAGATATAGCCAACCATCCGGTTTGTGATTCTAAACTTGATTAAACATCAAGCAAGGTACACTTTGAAACCAAACGCTTTTGCTTTGACAAATTTATCCTAGAGTTTTCTAAACTAGAAAATGAGTCTAAACGTTTATGCAACATGGACCTAAAAATTATCTTCAAGAATGAGTCTTCAAAATCTCTTAAGAATATCTTTGAAAAGGAAATCTTATTAGAAGATAAAATGTCTAGAATTGAGAGTAATGTTGAAATTGATCTAGAATGTAAATTATGTCTAGATTATAAACATGAGATTAAAATGCAAAATGAGAAAGGAAAAATTATTAGTTAAATTTGATGAAAGATCAAAATCTCTTGAAAGATTGTTGAGGATTCAAAGGTTGTTTAAAGATAAAACCGGGTTAGGATTTAACTCATAAACATCATCAACTAATAAAACAAAGCATGTAAAATTTGTCAAACCTAGAAGAGAGATTTGGAGATAATTCAATCTCTAATAGAAACTCATGATAAAAGGATTAGGATTATTTTTATCTATGCTTTTATATGATTATCTAACCTTCCTGGATACATGAGTTATTGAGTTTCAAAGCGTGTTGTCAAATCAAGATTTTACGCGTAATGCTTATCCGCTTGATAGCATCTCTATGCAATTTAAAAGGTACACATTACTTGAACTTGACCTTGATTGTCTCTTGTTTCTAGTATTATGTGCTCGAATATGTGTTATGTGTAATACTCTAGAGTGTCTTCCTGCTATTTGTAAGTAACTAAGATTAGATTCTATGCAACAAGGAATTTAGTCTTTAGTACTAGTAGGAGATATAAGGTGTTTTGGTTATTTAATCATCAAGAGATAAACACGAAAAACTCTTGGATAAGTCTTACTCAACTCTTGCTTACAAGTGAGCTAACTAAGAATTTCCTAAGTGTTAAAATGTCTAACACTTTTGTGATGCTTGCAAAACAAACCTTTGTTAAACAATTTTCTCAAACACCATTCTTTGAGTCTTTAATTGTGTTTTTCTTCAATCACTCCTTTATGATAATCTCACATAAAACACACAAGGTGAAATAAATCACATTAGCATATATTAGGATGTGTGAAAGAAAATGAGTTTTCAACATCTAGGATTTACACATTAAATGTGACACATAGTCTCATGATGTTGTACCTCTTGGACTTTTTCTAAATAAATAGAGTTCATAGTGTCTTAAGTATGAAAACCCAAAGAGTCGAGGAGTCGTTGAATATAACATTTAACGAGTGATCTCCTCCTTCTAAGATATTATCTTTGGTAGATGATAACTTAGTCGAATGTCCAATGATGACAAGACAAGCATGGAGTAAAAGTATAAAATAACATCTTCTCACCTTGAGTCAAACATTGAATCAAGTAAAATTGACATAAGTTATAAAACTTGATTTATAAGTCATAGTTGTGTCTAAACAAATTCAACAAAAGCAATTTTTGGAATTTAGAATAAAACAACTAGTGAAACAAAATTAATATTTCAAAGTAATCAAGTGAGTATAGTGTCGATATTTGAAAGACTTTTTCATAATAAAAGCAAGCCACAAAAGCAAGGGATTTTAACTTAAAGACATTCCTAGTTGCTCTCTTGTTCTCAATGTTTAAGTTATTGATGACTTATCAAGAATGAGATTAGTAAATCCGTAGGTAAAACTAAACGTAGAGAAATGTTTGGAAGACTACTTGTTCTCATAACAATTAGATTCAACATTATGTTTAGTTTTTGTCTATGTGCTCGTGTTAAAGAAGATCTTAAAACAACTCTTTAGTTGAAGCCTATTTGGATACATCATAAGGTACTACACAACTAGGATTATGGTCTCCCAAAAGAACGGGAATAGAAACCATAGTGTATGCCAAATGGAATTATGTCGGTAATAAGTTGATAAGAAAAGCACAAGTGGTACTTGCACTTTTATACTTACTTACCCAATGATTCTCCAAAATGCGTAAGATTCTCAAATTAGTATCGGATGGAGAAGCACATCAACAAGCTCCACTTGAACAAGCAAACTCACATCAACAACGGAATTCATCTTATCAACATTGTTATACCTTCAACAAAGGAAGCATCTACTTCAGCGACAATTCAATCCATTATGTTCTTAATTGACATATTGTGATCCATCATCATCGTCTTGGTAAAAATGTTCATTGAGGAACATCTTAACTAAGAAAGTCTTATACGTTAACCATTCTATCAACGTTTTCACAAAACCTCTTATGAGAAGCATTCATCATCCCTAGGCTTAGTCAAGGACTCATAAGACCTAAAACCTTAGTTTTGAACATTAGGATAAAACCACAAAAATCAAGACAATTCCTTTTGAGTCTTCCCTCCAGATCCCACGGCACCCTCAAACCATACGGGCGGAACCCACTTTTTGGTTCCGCCTGGTCCGCCAAATCTATAGGATATTTTATTTTTAATTTCAAAACCAAACACCTCTTTACTCACAACTCCAACTTACCATCAGCCCATAAGATTCACAAAATGAGCAAAACTTCAAGCATATTCCTCATAACCTTTCATCACTCGAACCTCAAACAACCAATGTGAAATGAGAAACCGAGTTATCCTTTGTCCTATCAATATCGAGTCATCCACCATTTCCATGCCCTCAAAGAAACCAAGAGTCATTATCATCTTCACAAATAACTCCACCTAGTCATCTTCACAAGAAGATTCCACAATGTAATCAAACAAGTGTGTCATCCCCACTATAACCTACCTATTAAGATTAAACCACCTTTCATGATACATAAACCTATGTTCACCTTTGTGTCGCTCTTTGAAACAAAAGGCAATTGTCATATCCATACTTTCATTAACATATTTGTCTATGTCGTCAAAAGTCAAGTGAATTTCATTATAAAATGCGTCTCTTCCACTTTCTAGCAAGTGAAGAACACAAAGAAGATATCCAAGCTTTAAGTGTTGCCAAACAATCACCACCTCATTTCACTTATCCACTCTCGGTCGTCACCCATACTTTACCACCGTTCACCACATTGTTAAAACAAATGAAAAACATCATTGAAACATCACTTGCATTACAAAACATTTTTAAGCATCAAAATGAGTCAAGTCAACCGCACCTCCACATTGTTTTCATATAGGCACACACTAGAATATACACATTACAATAGTCATTTACTTAAATGTGAAATTTTGATTTTCTAGGAATCATCATGCCTCCTCTTACTCACTACTACCACAAGGACACCATCAAGTACCTACCCAAACACCACAAAACCAAAGGTCTCACTCAAACTCAAATCGTTGTCTTCAAAGCCTTAGAAAAACGATATGTCCATAAGGGTAGAACCATTGATCCATCCTTCTTAGAAGGTACAAACCTCTATACGGAATTTGCCAAAATCAACTTTAGAATGTCTCTTAGAAATCGACGAGCCTATTTGTTCTAGGTTCATTTTAGAATTCTATGCATCCGTCATCCTCTTCAAGGATGAGTATGGTCGCATGTCTATTAACTTTAGGGCTAGTAGTCATCAATACTCCTTCACTCTCGAAGAGTTTGCTCAAATCATAGGTGTCCCAAACCATGGTACTTGCATCTACTCCGACTTGCACTCCCTCTCAACTCTTGACACACTCTTTGACCGCATCCATCCCTATGATACCCCTCTTATGTCCAAAGATGAACTTCGTGACCACCTCTTCATTAGGACCACCAACACTAGGAGAACTAGAACCGGAAATGAGGTCATCAAGGACCCATATGGAATGGAATTCAATGAACTCAAGCACCAATTCAAGGAATGGGAAGAACTCCTTAGAACCAATGTAATTAGCACCATAGGAAACCGGGATCACATCAATATTTGCCTTTGCTACATGCTCTCCTCCTTGTCCGTTAGGCAACCCTTCAACCTTGTCTACTCCATGACCAAGAGAATGACCGACATTCCCGTGCAAGGCACAACGTCTATGCCATATGGAATGCTCTTGACCCGTCTCTTTTGGTTCATCTCTCCTATTCCATCAACTCCTAGAGGTCTTCACCTAGACTACTCTCTTATTCCACACGCTTTTGTCCCACTAAGTGATAGGAGAACCTACAAAGCCCAAGGTAAACATTTTCCAATTCTAGGCTTTGCCCAACTTTAGGCTCCAACATCTAGAATACATTTTCCAACTTTCGGACATTCCAAATGAGTCGGCGGAGTTCAAGCAAACAAAGGGGATGTTCAAAAACATCGAGAGATTTCTTGAAATGCTCAAGAAGAAGATTGACTGTCTATGAGAGCGTGTGTGTAGGAGTGTTTGGCACTAGGTGCTAGTTGAACGATTTGGTCATTTAAACATTACGTGTTATGTATTTGTGTGTTGGTAAGATATTTGGTACTATTTGGAACTTGTAGGAACTAACAATGATGCAGGAAGACAACATTTGGCAAGTTGTCAAATTTTCATGTTTATGAAATTTTCACTAAGTATAGTGAAATTCTCGACCTCAAGGTCAAAGTCCTATGATATGTGTGTTTACATGTTCAATTCTTGCATTGCCTAACTAGATATGCAGTATCTTTTTGATTTTAGGAGTTTTCGAAAAATTTGAAAATCGTCTCGCGGGTCAAAATCGCGGACTGCCAATTTTTTCAGCCCTGGCGGAACTGGCGGTGTAACACCCCCAGAATTTGATACAGCGGAAGACTCAACAAGATTTCGGGGTGCTACGGGGATTGGAATCCAACACAAGACAATATAGAACGAGATAAAGTAAACATAATAAAAACACAACCAAATAGGGTTTTAAGGTTTACATTTATCCCAACATCATTCAGAGTCAGGCCCAAAATTAAATAACAGTAGGTCCAAATTTAGTTATCAGAGTTTTGAAAAATAGATCCATAAACCGTGTGCCTTGGCCGAGCCTTCCATTCCAAGCATGCATCTCAACACTTAATTACCTGAGAAAACGTGCTAAAAGTCAGCTTTCGCTGGTGAGATCATAGGTTTAAATTCATCTAACAATATAGTGGACATATACGCAAAACGCTTGCTAGCTAGACTAAGGATTCGCTAAAAGCTTGCGGATACCCTCCGCTCCAACATAACACACGGATACCCCCGTACTAACATAGATATTCGGGTAACCCCCGCAATACCAATAAATACTCGGATAACCTCCGAAGTATTAATAACCTATAGGTGCACACTATAGTATCTAAATAAGTCAACCTTGAATAGTACACACAACATATATGTGACTAAAGCTGACAATTCCAAATAACCAAATAAGCCAACCTTGAATAGTACACACAACCTATATGTGACTAAAGCTGACAATATATCCTAGTCCATACGCATAGCAAGTTTAGTAAGAATATAAAAGCGATAATAGTCCACATAAAATAATTTGCACGTTTCTCACCCCAAGTATTGAAAACATAGTTCAAGATTAAAAAGTGGGGCTATGACTCACCTCAAGTCCAGAAAATAGCAAGAAGAAGTCGGTAGAAATAAGATGTATGATAACTCACAAAACAGCAACTACGGACTTGGCACGACCTAACAATATTAACTCGTTCAGAAATCATTTCCTCAAATTTATAATATACCCAAACCCGGACGAGAATCCGTTTTATTTCCGAAAATCCATTTCGTATTAGTTTGGTATGTTTGCGTTTGGTATCCATACGGGTGGTGGGTCGACTCAAAACAAACCAAAAAAGATCACATAAAGAATAATAAGATAAACTATGGATCTAATATTAGCCCAATATATCATTTAAATAAATCGCCGAAGTTTATCAAATCCGTCGATTTGATAATCCTCATATTTATTTATGTAACATACCGTTCCAAGATTACACCCAACCTAAAGCACATAGCACATAATTACTATATAGTATATATCATAGTTTAATAAATTCCTCATATATATCGTCAAATTGGCCAGATTTCCCGATATATACACTCGCAATTTATTACACTTTACATATACTACAACCTATGGGCGTCGTAGGATACGATGCCCATTAATATATTCATTTCATATAACCAAATAACCCGGTTCGACCCTACGGTTAAGTGGTTATTTAGTTATATAAAACGTTTATATTAATCGTCATATATCCGTCACAACACGAAAGTCACAAATAATAACTTACATGGACTCGAGTGACAACGATTCCGCATAACTCGATAAGTTTACCCGTTATATATACAAAATGACATTTTATTAACCGTTTAATAATTGTCGGGAGTTTCCCGTTTTATAACAAAATTTTATAATAATAATACGTTCAATAATATTACGCCACTTTCGTAGCCTGATATATATATATATATATATATCTAATTGTATTATTTATAATACGACTCGTGATTATTATTATTATTAATATACGCGCCTATATAATTATATATACGTTATTCACGTCTATATATTCACATAAACGTTTATATTATCAATCACTATTATTACAAGTTTTATTATTTTCGTTTTAATTGTAATAGTTATCGAGTCATACGAAATGGTCACATGTCCGAGTCATGACTCTCGGCTCATTGTCCAAGTCCAAAGTAAATAACAAAAGTCATAATAACCAAAAGTATCTTCGTCCAACACAATCTCAATCCACGTGCTACAACAATAGGGTCTGACTACGGCACCCGACTAACCTATCTCCGTCAATCTAAGTGACCGTCTCACAATCGGTCCCCAATATCTCTTTTCGTCAACAACTTCACAATACCAAAATCAATATCCAATGTCGAGACCAAACACGGTCTCGACCCACATGTATTCGGCCGAAATATCAACCAAAACAATTTCAAAACCAAGTTAACCAATTAAGTAATAAACCAAGTAAGCCACGGGTTGAGTTACCAAGTCAACCCGGGTCAACATATGATCAAACATGAAACGAAAGCTATACCCGAGACCCATAGGTCTCGGCTAGCTCCTTGAGCTCAAACCGAACCCAAAACAGCCCTCAGGGAGGTGTCGGCTGGTAATCCATACAACCACAAGGTCGACTAGCAACATGATAGCACCAAGAGTCCGAATAAACAACAAATGGGTCAATAATAACATCACTCAAGACCCAAGCCGAGAGCCAAGGGCTCTCGGTTAGCCTCAACCCAACGAGCAACACAAACCCGGATACCAAACCTCTTTTTAAACCATTTTTATTGAAAACCCACTTGATTCTTGTAACAAGAATCATAACAATCCGAAAAATAATGAAATCCGTGACTCTTAGTCACGATTCGAACCCACAACTCGAGTCAAAACTCGACCTACCTTCCAAAACAAAGCCAAATCGAAGAGATACTCAAGAACTAATAAGAAGATGATGATGAACTCGTGATAATATGATTCGAATTTGGTGTTAATGTAGGAGTTAGGGCGCGTGTAGGGGTAGATCGAATAGAGGATGAGATGGGGAGTCTATTTGTGGTGGTCGTGTAGTGTGGTGGTCGGCGGTGGAGCAGTGGTGGTGGCCGGATTGTTGTGTCGGCTAGGGTTAAAGAAGTAGGGGAAAAGAGGGAGGTGAGAGAGATGAGTGAGTGAGTGTTTGTGTGTGTGGGTGAACCGAACCAAAGGGACCCTTTTGTATTAACTCTTTTAAATTTTTTTAATAATAATAATAATAATAATAATAATAATAATAATAATAATAATAATAATAATAATAATAATAATAATAATAATAATAATAATAATAATAATAGTAATAATAATATTATTACGGTGTGGAGCGGGTAACGTGGGTAAATGTAAAAACATGTGGCCCGAACCCGAACTCATTTCAAACTTCAATATCTCTCGAAAAACATCTCGTAAATAATTAAAATACAGTCGGACTCGTAAGACGAATCATAAAACTTTCGTTAGGTAATCCTAGTGCCAGAGTCAACGTAGTGCCAAGTGAGAATTCAAGTATACATCACCGAGCATTAAATCAAAAATGAATTATGAACATAATTCACGAATTCCATAACGTCATTAATTAGAAATATCCATAAAATAGGTCTTACAAGTTCGTTGTGAAATAAAATTTCAAATAAAAATTATAAATGAACTTTAATCGTAATACGGGTTTTTAAAATAGCTCCCTAAACTGCCGGTTGTCACATCCTCCCAGTCTCAGAAGGAAACCCGTCTCGGGTTTCACTCGAAAAAATTCATCTACGAAGTGAAAAGCTTCGGATATCTCTTCCTGAACTCGTCCTCACGTTCCCACGTAAATTCTGGTCCATGTCGGGAAATCCAACGAACCTTGACGAGCGGGATGCGACTTCGCTTGAGTCGTTTAACTTCACGATCTAAAATCTCAATCGGTTCTTCCACGAAATTCAGTTTCTCATCAACACGAATATCCCTCATTGGAATGACGGGCATTTCATCGGAAAGACATTTCTTCAAATTACCTACGTGGAACACGTCGTGAACTTTACTCAGTTCATGTGGTAATTCCAACCTATAAGCCACGAACCCAATCCTTTCTAAGATCAAGAATGGTCCAATGTAGCGTGGGTTGAGTTTACCACGTTTCCCGAAACGTATTACACCTTTCCAAGGCGAGACTTTCAGCATTACTTTGTCTCCAACCTGGAACTCTAAAGGTTTACGTGTCTTATCGGCGTAGCTCTTCTGCCTATCTCTAGCGGCTTGCAATCGATCACGAATCTGAGCCACTTTCTCTGTAGTTTCTAAAATAAGCTCAGGGCCTGTAAGTTGGCTATCTCCAACTTCTGCCCAACCAATAGGCGAACGACACTTTCTGCCGTACAAAGCTTCGAATGGTGCAGCCTTAAGACTTGTGTGGTAACTATTATTATAGGAGAATTCCGCAAGGGGCAAATACTTCTCCCAGCCTTTACCAAAGTCTATGATGCATGCACGAAGCATATCCTCTAACGTCTGAATGGTCCTCTCACTTTGACCATCGGTTTGGGGATGATATGCAGTACTCATATCAAGGCTCGTCCCCAAAGCCGTTTGAAGTGATCGCCACAAAGCTGACGTAAAACGACTATCGCGATCCGAAATAATAGATATCGGGACTCCATGACGAGAAATAATTTCCTTCACATAAATCTTCGCAAGCTTATCCACACTATCATCTTCACTAATAGCTAAGAAATGAGCAGACTTTGTCAAACGATCCACAATTACCCAGATAGCGTCACAACCACTAACTGTCCTCGGTAATTTGGTAATGAAGTCCATAGTAATCCGCTCCCATTTCCAGACTGGAAGTTCTGGTTACGTTAGTAATCCTGACGGTCTTTGGTGTTCAGCTTTAACCTTAGCATATGTCAAGCACTTACTAACGTACGATGCTATATTTGCCTTCATATTTGGCCACCAATAGAACTTCTTAAGATCCTGGTACATTTTATCGGACCCAGGATGAATAGAGTACCTTGACTTATGCGACTCACGCATAATCAATTCCCGAATTTCTCCATATAAAGGTACCCAAATCCGATCTCCAAAACATAATAATCCATCAGAATGCTTAACAAATCCTTTCTCATTATCAGCCATCCCAAATATATTCTCGGCAGATCTATTTTCTGCTTTCAACGCTTCCGTTTGAGCTTCAAGTATTTGAGACGGTAATGGCGATACGATAGTCATTCCCAATGACCTAACTCGTAACGGTGGTACTCTTTCCTTTCGACTAAGAGCATCAGCAACAACGTTTGCTTTACCAGGGTGGTAGCGAATTTCACAATCATAATCGCTTAGCAACTCAATCCAACGTCGCTATCTCATGTTGAGCTCTTTTTGATTTAAGATGTGTTGTAGACTTTTATGGTCAGTAAATACAACACACTTTGTTCCGTACAAGTAATGTCTCCATATTCTTAAAGCAAAAACCACAGCACCTAGCTCCAAATCATGGGTAGTGTAGTTTTTCTCATGCTTTTTGAGCAGTCGGGAAGCATAAGCTATCACCTTCTCTCGTTGCATTAACACGGCTCCCAATCCTTTATGTGAGGCGTCACAATAGACGACGAAATCCTCGTTACCTTCCGGTAACGCTAAGATAGGAGCACTACACAACATCTTCTTAAGTAATTGAAACGCTTCCTCTTCTTTATCTCCCCATTCATACGTAACACTCTTTTGAGTCAATTTGGTCAATGGTTTAGCTATCTTCGAAAATCCCTCAATGAATCTTCGGTAATAACCAGCTAAACCCAAAAATTGACGAACTTCGGTTGGGGTTGTAGGTGCAGCCCAATCTTTTATCGCCTCAATCTTAGCAGGATCCACATGGACTCCTTGTCTATCAATAACATGACCCAAAAATTGTACCGTCGGAATCCAAAATTCGCATTTCGAAAACTTGGCATAAAGTTTCTCCTTCCTGAGCAATTCCAAAATGAGTCTTAAATGCTCCTCATGCTCTTTCTCACTCTTTGAATAAATCAGTATGTCATCGATGAATACAATCACAAACTTGTCTAAGTAAGGCTTACACACATGATTCATGAGATCCATGAATATTGCTGGTGCGTTAGTCAACCCAAACGACATCACCTGAAACTCGTAATGCCCGTAACGGGTTCTGAAAGCCGTTTTCGGAATATCTTCCTTGCGAACTCGAAGTTGATGATATCCCGATCTCAAATCGATCTTCGAATACACACTCGATCCTTGGAGTTGATCGAACAAGTCGTCGATCCTAGGTAACGGGTATCGATTCTTCACCGTTAACTTATTCAACTCTCTATAATCAATACACATACGAAACGATCCATCCT
Organism: Artemisia argyi; assembly: GCA_030686995.1. Lineage (NCBI taxonomy): Eukaryota > Viridiplantae > Streptophyta > Magnoliopsida > Asterales > Asteraceae > Artemisia > Artemisia argyi. The sequence goes on along the minus strand of CM060683.1, from coordinate 16,671,698 downwards.
TCTTCTTCACAAATAAGACTGGGGCTCCCCAAGGTGAAGAACTTGGTCTTATGAATCCTTTTTCGGCTAACTCCGCCAATTATTTCGACAACTCTTCTAGTTCGGTAGGTGCAAGACGATAAGGCGCTCGTGCTACAGGTGCAGCACCAGGTATCAACTCAATTTGAAACTCCACTTGTCTAGTCGGCGGGATCCCCGGCAAATCATCGGGAAACACATCAGGAAAATCACGAACTATAGGCACATCTCCAATGCACCTTTCCTTTTTCTTCGTCTCTCCCTTCTCTGAAATTTGGGCTAAGAAAAGGTAACATCCCTTCTCCATTAGCTTCGGTAACTTTGTGCAAGATATAACTGCTAATCGGGATGGGCTCCTAGAATCCTTTCGGTCTCCTAATATGTTTAGGACTTCCTTTCCGTATGGTACACGCACGATATTCTCGTCGCAAAGTATGTGAGCACGATACTTCGACAACCAATCCATACCAATGATGACATCAAAACTTCCTAACGTGACGGGTAGAAGATCTATGTTGAAAGGGTGGTTCAAGAAATTTAATGTACAACCGCGAATGATGGTATTAATCCTTTTCTATGTTTCCATTTGGTAACTCAATATCATATCCAATTCCTAAGGCCATCGGGGGTTTCTCTAGTAAGGGTGCAAACGTAGTGGACACAAAACTCCTATCGGCACCAGTATCAAATAGTATGGAAGCATAACGATTATTGAGGAGGAACGTACCAGTAACGACGTTCAGATCTTCTCCTCTCTCGTTCCCGAGTGCATACACTCTTCCCTGGGCAGCTCCAGCTTCCACACGTTGGTCCCCATTATCTTGTCGTCCACGGTTTCCTCCAGCTCCACGGTTTCCATAATTGTACCCATTACCACCCGAGCCTTGATTTCCACGGTTCCGCGATTCTCTACACTCATTCCTATAGTGTCCCTTCTTTCCACACCCATAACAAGTAACATCTGCCTTATTTCTCATCTCAGGAGCAGCTTGAACCATAGCAAGAGGTCGAGCTCTACAGTCCCTAGCTGTGTGTCCTTTCTTTGAGCAATTCTGGCATTTCACACTACACCATCCAGTATGATGCTGATGGCAATGATCACACTTGGGTGCATCACCGTTTTGATTCTTCTTATCTCCATTCCCAATAGCATAAGCCTTAGCTTGTCTCTTGCTTCGGTGATCATTACTCTTAGAGTGACGGTCTCTCTTTCTCTTTCCATTCTTCTCCTTATCAGCTTCTTCTAATTGCAACGAATCCATAAGTTGTTGAGCAATTGTGATTGCCTCATGGATGTTTGCAGGCCTAACAGAAATCACATCGTTTCTCGTAGCCACAGGCAGCCCATCAGTATACCTCTCGATCTTTTGAGTCTCAGTTTTCACCATATCTGGGCACAACAAGGCTAATTCCTGGTAACGACGATTGTAAGTCGCCATATCATTACCTTTCACCTTGTGGTTCCAAAACTCAATCTCTAGCTTCTTGACCTCATTCCTTGGGAAATAAGTCTGAATCAGCAAAGACTTAAATTGCTCCCAAGTCATGGCATAAGCTACATCACTCCCAACTGCATTTCGGTAGTTGTTCCACCAAGTCAAAGCTTCATCCTTGAAAGTAAAAGAAGCAAACTTTACCTTCGCATTCTCCGCACAACCACTGACATTAAACACTGACTCAGTCTTCTCAATCCATCTGACTAAGTAAACCACTCCTTCAGTTCCACCAAACTCAATGGGTCCACAAATCTTGAACTCCTTGTATTGACATCCATTAGCACGAACAGGTGGAAAAGTTCCAGCAGAATTGTTGGAATGATTTGACTCAGCTAGTAGTTCAGCAACTCTTTGTTCCACAAGTTGATTGATCATTGCTTGATCCACAGTAGGTGCATTAAGTGGAACATGATCATTGTCTCCCTGAACATCAACATTTTGATTCCTGTTGTTGCGGTTAGTGGTGTCCAGGTTGTCAGGAGTAGGGGTTTCAACATTTCGAGTAGGTCGACGACCTCGGCGACCAGGAGTAGTCACAGCAGGACCAGTTCTGGTAGACCTAACAGGGTTTCGTCGTGGTGCCATTGATCCGTAACATCATACAAGTTCATGAGTCTCCAATAGACTTATCGATATGCTCAACAAAACATTTCAACGAAATCAAGTCATGGAAAGAATAGCAACAATACACCACGTAACATCAATAAAGCGAATAAGGACTCAATTTCCATAACACCCAAAATCACATAATAGCATATACTAATAACCATCAACCATACAATAGCGATCTAGCATCGTTCCAACTAACGGATAACACAAAATGTACTAATCGTTCCAAAAGAGACTAATACTGAGCAAAATACATCAAAATATGATAAATAGCTTTTCTAACCGAACACTCCTCGGTTAAGAAAGCAAAAAGACAACATAACCCAAGCAACTAGCCACGTGGCTGGCGGAGGCTCCTCAACTCCTGCCTCAAGCTATCAAGATCTCTCCATAACGATCCTAGCTCTACGCTATGGGTGTCTCGGTCTCTCTTGAGGTCAGCCACCTCCTTCTCTATCTCGGCATTCCTTTGCCAAAGCTTGCGGTCGGCCTCACGAGCAGTAACAAATCCTCGCTGCAAACTATCGATATGCTCGTGGACATCCATCAAAACTCTCCTCATCTCAGTAGCCCTGCCCACAGCGACAGTCAAATCAACTCTCAAATCTGTTAAAAACTCTCCAATAACTCTCTCAAGTCGGTCAGATACATGTGCAACTCTCTCACTAAGCTCAGTAGTCCGAGCCCACAACCTGCCAACCTCACCCAACTCTGTATGCTCCGCAGAAACCTCAAAAGATGCATCCGACTCAACGGGACTACCAGGTGGCAACTCAAACAAGAACGGATGATCAGGTGAATCAGGCTCAATCGGGTGTACAGGTGAATCAGGCACCTCAGCCTGAGCTGGTGGTACTAACTCATCATCATCATCATCAGGCATCTCATCCTCCTGAGGGTCATCCTCCTCCTCAGGGTCATCATCATCACCCTGCTCAGCCTCCTGAGGGTCATCCTCCTCCTCAGGGTCATCAGCCTCATCCTCACCCTCGTACTCCTCCTCCTCCTCATCGGAAGAGTACCTCATCACCCGTCGTCTCCTACTAGGTGAACCATGTGGAGATGTAGTAGGTGATCTAGGACGACGACGCAATGATGTGGGTGGCGCCTCAGACAGAAGAGAATGAGCGTCAATCTGTAAAGGTGATGGAGTAGGGCGTACCGACATGCGCGCCGTAGCTCGGTGGGCAAAGTGTGGTGCCACACGAGCCAAAGCCTGATGAAGAGTAAGCTGCCTCGATGTACCAGGGAGCCCTAGAGAAGATGAGGGTCCCTGCGTAGATGCAGCAGGTAGTGCTGAAGTAGAAGCTGCCTGTGATACAGTAGCTGAAGACATGACCATCTGGTAAGGGTCATCAGATGCCATAGTGAACTGTGCAGGTAAAACCGGTGCAGTAAGAATATCCTCGACGACATCAGGCATATGGGAGGCCATGGTCTATGACAACGGCGTAGGGTAGGTGTAAGTGTTTCAAAACAACTAAATCATAACTCATAATACCATTCCAAATATACTCATCAAATAGTTCCATCATATAATCTCAATAAAAAGAATTTCAAACACCGCATTACTAAAATGTTTATTAAACATATAGACCATATAAATCCTCGAGAACGCCATCTTATTACTAAAATCCATAAACCTCAAATCATCTCAATAAATCCAAAATCTAACAATCATCTCAAATATCTCATAATACCTCAAATAATAGAAGATGTTTCGGCTTGGAGGGCTGGCGGGCGGTGGTCAAGGATCATTTTCTATAAAAATACGGTTATAGTTTAGGCGTTTATTTACCTAGTTCTCTATAACCTTGGCTCTGATACCAATTTGTAACACCCCCAAAATTTGATACAGCGGAAGACTCAACATGCTTTCGGGGTGCTACGGGGATTGGTATCCAACACAAGACAATATAGAACGAGATAAAGTAAACATAATAAAAACACAACCAAACAGGGTTTTAAGGTTTACATTTATCCCAACATCATTCAGAGTCAGGCCCAAAATTAAATAACAGTAGGTCCAAATTTAGTTATCAGAGTTTAGAAAAATAGATCCATAAACCGTGTGCCTTGGCCGAGCCTTCCATTCCAAGCATGCATCTCAACACTTAATTACCTGAGAAAACGTGCTAAAAGTCAGCTTTCGCTGGTGAGATCATAGGTTTAAATTCATCTAACAATATAGTGGACATATACGCAAAACGCTTGCTAGCTAGACTAAGGATTCGCTAAAAGCCTGCGGATACCCTCCGCTCCAACATAACACACGGATACCCCCGTACTAACATAGATATTCGGGTAACCCCCGCAATACCAATAAATACTCGGATAACCTCCGAAGTATTAATAACCTATAGGTGCACACTATAGTATCTAAATAAGTCAACCTTGAATAGTACACACAACATATATGTGACTAAAGCTGACAATTCCAAATAACCAAATAAGCCAACCTTGAATAGTACACACAACCTATATGTGACTAAAGCTGACAATATATCCTAGTCCATACGCATAGCAAGTTTAGAAAGAATATAAAAGCGATAATAGTCCACATAAAATAATTTGCACGTTTCTCACCCCAAGTATTGAAAACATAGTTCAAGATTAAAAAGTGGGGCTATGACTCACCTCAAGTCCAGAAAATAGCAAGAAGAAGTCGGTAGAAATAAGCTGTATGATAACTCACAAAACAGCAACTATGGACTTGGCACGACCTAACAATATTAACTCGTTCAGAAATCATTTCCTCAAATTTATAATATACCCAAACCCGGACGAGAATCCGTTTTATTTCCGAAAATCCATTTCGTATTAGTTTGGTATGTTTGCGTTTGGTATCCATACGGGTGGTGGGTCGACTCAAAACAAACCAAAAAGATCACATAAAGAATAATAAGATAAACTATGGATCTAATATTAGCCCAATATATCATTTAAATAAATCGCCGAAGTTTATCAAATCCGTCGATTTGATAATCCTCATATTTATTTATGTAACATACCGTTCCAAGATTACACCCAACCTAAAGCACATAGCACATAATTACTATATAGTATATATCATAGTTTAATAAATTCCTCATATATATCGTCAAATTGGCCAGATTTCCCGATATATACACTCGCAATTTATTACACTTTACATATACTACAACCTATGGGCGTCGTAGGATACGATGCCCATTAATATATTCATTTCATATAACCAAATAACCCGGTTCGACCATACGGTTAAGTGGTTATTTAGTTATATAAAACGTTTATATTAATCGTCATATATCCGTCACAACACGAAAGTCACAAATAATAACTTACATGGACTCGAGTGACAACGACTCCGCATAACTCGATAAGTTTACCCGTTATATATACAAAATGACATTTTATTAACCGTTTAATAATTGTCGGGAGTTTCCCGTTTTATAACAAAATTTTATAATAATAATACGTGCAATAATATTACGCAACTTTCGTAGCCTGATATATATATATATCTAATTGTATTATTTATAATACGACTCGTGATTATTATTATTATTAATATACGCGCCTATATAATTATATATACGTTATTCACGTCTATATATTCACATAAACGTTTATATTATCAATAACTATTATTACGAGTTTTATTATTTTCGTTTTAATTGTAATAGTTATCGAGTCATACGAAATGGTCACATGTCCGAGTCATGACTCTCGGCTCATTGTCCAAGTCCAAAGTAAATAACAAAAGTCATAATAACCAAAAGTATCTTCGTCCAACACAATCCCAATCCACGTGCTACAACAATAGGGTCCGACTACGGCACCCGACTAACCTATCTCTGTCAATCTAAGTGACCGTCTCACAATCGGTCCCCAATATCTCTTTTCGTCAACAACTTCACAATACCAAAATCAATATCCAATGTCGAGACCAAACACGGTCTCGACCCACATGTATTCGGCCGAAATATCAACCAAAACAATTTCAAAACCAAGTTAACCAATTAAGTAATAAACCAAGTAAGCCACGGGTTGAGTTACCAAGTCAACCCGGGTCAACATATGCTCAAACATGAAACGGAAGCTATACCCGAGACCCATAGGTCTCGGCTAGCTCCTTGAGCTCAAACCGAACCCAAAACAGCCCCTAGGGAGGTGTCGGCTGGTAATCCATACGACCACAAGGTCGACTAGCAACATGATAGCACCAAGAGTCCGAATAAACAACAAATGGGTCAATAATAACATCACTCATGACCCAAGGGCTCTCGATTAGCCTCAACCCAACGAGCAACACAAACCCGGATACTAAATCTCTTTTTAAACCATTTTTATTGAAAACCCACTTGATTCTTGTAACAAGAATCATAACAATCCGAAAAATAATGAAATCCGTGACTCTTAGTCACGATTCGAACCCACAACTCGAGTCAAAACTCGACCTACCTTCCAAAACAAAGCCAAATCGAAGAGATACTCAAGAACTAATAAGAAGATGATGATGAACTCGTGATAATATGATTCGAATTTGGTGTTAATGTAGGAGTTAGGGCGCGTGTAGGGGTAGATCGAATAGAGGATGAGATGGGGAGTCTATTTGTGGTGGTCGTGTAGTGTGGTGGTCGGCGGTGGAGCAGTGGTGGTGGCCGGATTGTTGTGTCGGCTAGGGTTAAAGAAGTAGGGGAAAAGAGGGAGGTGAGAGAGATGAGTGAGTGAGTGTTTGTGTGTGTGGGTGAACCGAACCAAAGGGACCCTTTTGTATTAACTCTTTTAAAGTTTTTAATAATAATAATAATAATAATAATAATAATAATAATAATAATAATAATAATAATAATAATAATAATAATAATAATAATAGTAATAATAATATTATTACGGTGTGGAGCGGGTAACGTGGGTAAATGTAAAAACATGTGGCCCGAACCCGAACTCATTTCAAACTTCAATATCTCTCGAAAAACATCTCGTAAATAATTAAAATACAGTCGGACTCGTAAGACGAATCATAAAACTTTCGTTAGGTAATCCTAGTGCCAGAGTCAACGTATTGCCAAGTGAGAATTCAAGTATACATCACCGAGCATTAAATCAAAAATGAATTATGAACATAATTCACGAATTCCATAACGTCATTAATTAGAAATATCCATAAAATAGGTCTTACAAGTTCGTTGTGAAATAAAATTTCAAATAAAAATTATAAACGAACTTTAATCGTAATGCGGGTTTTTAAAATAGCTCCCTAAACTGCCGGTTGTCACAGGCGGTACCCAAAATTGGGGTCCGCCAGTGTAATTTCTGGGAAACCCAGAAATGGCCCAACGGACCAGACGGAACCCAAAACAGGGTTCCGCCTGTGTTTTGTAAGGGTTCCGCCAGTCACCTGCAGAAAATTTTTGTCATTTTTCCTAAGTCCAAAACTTGTAAAGTGTCAAACCATTATCCTAAGTGAGAAACATTTTCCATTAACTCCAATAACCATATTAGAACAACTCTCACTCACTAAAACAATTAGGAAGCCACTTCCCTCCAAAAATTCAAATTCAAACATAACTAACCCAAGGAAACCTTTTAAAGGATCCTTCAAACCATTGAAACATTTTCAACCAAATCACATCCCATGATCTCAAAGCATTGAGTGCATATGTTGATCTTTCACTCCACCCTATTCCATTGAATTAAAATCAAATGATGTGACATGGTCATGAAAATCATTTGAAACCTCATTCTTTGAATGGTACAACATCAAATCCAAACACCCATTTCAACACCTTTTCAACCTTATAAATTTGAAAGTTTTGCAACAATTCAAATCACACCATAACCATCAAAATCCTTCTCAAAAAACACTAGGATTAGTGTCAAACCTTGTTGCTTCAACAAAACCGTCAAGTCAAGCTCATCATCTTCAAGTGATGCTTCTCTTAAAATTTCTTCACCAATCCAAGATTTCCTTAACCTCACTACCTTAAACACCATCCTCAACACATTTCAATACCAATGTGATCACTATTCAAGATTTGCTTAATCTTGCTACTTTAACACTTACACCAATGGAACTTTTCCATACACCACCAACATCACCACATCCACTATTGGAAACTTTTGAAAACCTATCACCTAAACCATCAAGCCCTCCATCATTGTCATTTTTTTTGACACCATTGCCGAAACGGAAACCCAACAACAACCAATATTTCAACCAAAATGAGTCATTGGATGATGCACCTCATCCACCGTCATTGCTTGAGAGTTTGGCCTACCGTTATGCTAAATCCTCAATTTTTCCAAATGATCAAGGTCATAAACACCTACAATCATTTGTGTTTCAACCCATTCACAAAAACCTTCATGGTAACCATTTACAAATAACCAAGCCTACACCATTTTGTTCAAACAACAACCACCACAACAACAATAACTACCACCACCACAAGAACCTTCCCAACACTTTGAATCTCTATTTTCTTCGTATAAGAAAATAGAAGCATCTCAATGATCTTCCATCAAGACCAACAAAACCACCACCTTTCACAAGTGAAAAATCACGGTCATTGCTTGACCAAATGAGTATTTTGACCACAACCAAACACCACAACAAGAATATCACCACCCAAAACCATTGTTGTCTCACCTTATCTACAAAAACATCCATAATCCGATAAACAATGAAATGAGGTTTATCCTAAACCACATTGTGGGACGTCTCAAGTTTAGAGTCTCCAAAATGAAACAAAACCGTTTCTTTTGGAAAAATGTTGCTCATTAAAACCAACAAACCAAGTTTAGAGCACCAACACCACTTCAAGTTTAGAGTCTCCAAATTGAAACAAAACCGTTTCTTTTGAAAAATGTTTCACCATTTAAACAAACAAACCAAAACCGTGTCATCCCCACAACATTCAAAATGAAACCCGATACATCCTCCACCACCTACTCTTATTCTCAAACAACCTTACCCTTGTTTTGGAAGAATGTTTCTCATTAAGGAAAGTGATGGTTTTCTTTTTATAAGAGTAGGATTTTTATATTCTGAGTTTCTTTTTATTTGGTCTTTTATTTTTAGAAGTAGGATGTTATTCACATCATTTCTCGTCTTTGACTTCCTAAAAGTCAAATTTTACATGAAATTAATTTTATCCTACTATGAGATATGCTTTATTTGTTGACCATTTAAAGTATTGTGATTGCACTATACCTTGTTATGGTAACTTGTATATCTTGTGTTTTAGAAACTAACTTTCTTTTTGTAGGATCATTTTCCATGTTTTCTTTCCTTGATACTCCATTTAGGGGAGTAATATTCAAGGGGGAGCATGAGTATTGCATTATTCCGCTTTACAACTCTTAGTTGTGTTTTAGACATGAAATGCTTTCATGACTTATCTTGTGCGGAAACTAACTTTTCTTTTGTAGGTTCAAAATCCATGTCTCCTCTCTTGGCACTCCATTTAGGGGGAGTATCATCCAAGGGGGAGCATGCGCATCTTTCCGCTTCACTACTCTTCTTTTTGTTTCGACAAAAAGGGGGAGAATTTATATTAAACTTGTTCTATTATTTTAACTTCCGCATCGCTAACTCTTGCAAAAACAAGTTTTAACACTAACTTTATAAGACTTAACACTAAAACTAGTGACTTACTTATAAATAAAGTTTATGTTTTGTCATCAACAAAAAGGGGGAGATTGTTAATACAAATATCGCCTAAAAACGTTATTTATATTTTACGATCTTTGCTAAGTTTTGTTAATGACAAAGTATGAAGTTTAGCTATAAGTAAATCATCACTTTAAGTGTTTAAGTCTTGTTTAACTAAGGTTTACATTTCCTTTTAAACAAAACATTGTTTTTATTTCTTAAATTAGAAAGTGTCTTGTCACATCACATTTATTTCTCAAAATAGTAATGTCACATCACATTTAGGGCAAGCTTTGTCCATATACATTTATGGTAAGAAAGAGTGTTTGACTAACCTTATGCTTGCTTACAAGTCTTGTGTTTGACTAGGTTTAATGTGATGTGACCTTGTTTGCTTTGGGAGATTTATTGCAAAAACCAACTGCAGCCCTGACGGTACCCTGGGGGTACACGGGCGGAACCCATCTGAGGGTTCCGCCTGATCCGCCAGACAAGCAGAATAGTTTGCTATAAATACCAAACCATTTGTTTGTTTTGTGTAACCCTTTAGGACTTATTCTCACATATTCTCTCAACTAACTCAGTAACCCTTGACTTGTGTGATTCTCTTATGTAGCAAGGAACTTCACAAGATCATTCAAGAAGTTGCAAGCTTCAACTCTAAAGTTGCAAGTCTTGGTAGCTTGGTCATGTATAAGCTTTGGTAGTTTATACTTCATGTGTGTCATGTATGTAGAAGTTATTGGTTAGTATTTTAGGCCTCAAAATACGTAGTGTGTTGGGAGTTGTTGTACCCTAGTAAAAGAACTAACGGGAGTAGTTGTACCCTTGGTAAAGAACTCGACATCTAGCTTTGTGTCGGTAAAAGTGTAAGCGACGTACGGGAGTGGTTGAACCCATGTAAAAGAACTCGACATCTAGCTTAGTGTCGGTAAAAGTGTAAGCGACGAATGGGAGTGGTTGTATCCTTGTAAAAAAACTCGACATCTAGCTTTGTGTCGGTAAAAGTATAAGCGACGTGTAAGGTTTTCTCCGCCGGTGAAAGGAGCTTGTTGATTAGTGTTTATAACTCTCGAGTTGGAAACTCGAGGCGTGGATGTAGGGCAAGGAAAAAGAGTCCTTGTAGCCGAACCACGGTAAACTATCGTGTTGTGGTTTGATTGTTTCTTTCTCTATCTTTGCTTATTATATGTTGTTGTTTAGTTAGAATTATTGATCACATATAAAGCTTTTCAAAGAACCAAAACAAGTAAAGTTGTTCTTATATCTTTAAAACATAAGTAAAGCTTTTCAAAGAACTAAACAAGCAAAGTTAGGATCATTACAAGTAAAGCTTTTCAAAGTATGAAACAAGTTAAGTTAGAATTGTTATTCACATGAAAATTCTTTTCAAAGAATCAAACATATTAAGTTGTGTTTATATCTTTAACCAAACGTCAAGTTCTCAAAGGTTATTTAAGCTAAATAAGAATCGAAAAAGCGGTAAACTATTCAACCCCCTTATAGTTTTCCACAATATGTACCGACTAAATGTTGACCTATGTATCTTGGTTAGTTGTTTTCGTGCACAAAGATACAAAGAAATCTAGCTCCTTTCAAGCAGTGCCACAAACCTTCACTCTTAGTGTCTTCTAGAGTCTCCGAAACCTTTTGGAACTCCAAAACCTTGCAACTCTTTTAAAATTCAGAACTCTTCAAATATGTAGAATAAGGTTGTACTTATAGGCCTTAATTAGGATTTAGGCCATCCACGGATACAGCATATGCCCTTAAAGGGTGATACGTCGTATCTTCATTAAATTACTCAATCGAAGCTTCTATAATTCTTCTTATACGACGTATGGGTGGATGTAGATACGACGTATAGGTCTTCAGTCTTGGCAAATAAATGTTTAACAAGAGCTTACAATCCGTATGACTTGGGATGTCATATGGCATATCCATTTGCATTATTGAATAAATATTAACGAGATGGCACACGATGTATGGCATAGAGTGTCATACGCCGTATAGAACTACTGAAAATGTGCTCTTCATCAAACATTGGCATTTAAGCTCGATTTTCATTGTTTTCCGCGAGAGTTCTCCTTTTGGTCCAAATAATCACTAAAACATAAATTTAGAGTAATTAACTACGATATTCAACATAAACAAGGCAAAAAGTAGTAATTATCGTGGAAATTTGATAGCTAAAACATGTATAATTTAGGAGCTATCAATATTATACACTCAAATTCTTGTTTTACTAAACATTCGTAAGAGTGATAAGTTTATTCTCTTAGATAAGCATATTTGATAAAAAAAATACAATATGTCTCATTTCAATCATACATCATAGAACATTCGCAAGATCTATTGAGGTAAATAACCTCAATTAGATTCTTTTCACAAGATACGCAAACGAGCATTCTTGAGACACTCTCAATATATCATATTCTCTATTGTCTCACATAAGCACAACTCCTAGCTATAGTAAACCAAATCATGTTAAAATAACATGTAACATTTCAGCATAAACAGATGTCATCTATGAGATCATGCAATGCACAATATAAACCAAATAACCTTTAAATCTCAAACATAAGATTGAAACATCTTGCTTGCATTTGTTAAGATTTTGTGTAAGATATATCTAATTCATTAATGAGAATTTAAAATATGGTTAGTTGAGTCTCATTAGGCCATGCACTAGCGGAATAAGCTAATATCATCTTTGCTACAGTTCGATAGGCACGGAATTTGAATTTTCTAACATGAGAATGACTAGTGGAGAACATATTGCACTAGAAATTCAATTTGATCTAACGATTGAATTGCTTCCAAGAGAGAAGTTGGGTTCGTGGTATAACTCGTAAAAATGGTTATGTTTAGCTTTAATTGAGCACCACTAGTGATAGTCTCATATTCATTCTCTAACTTAAAAAATTCCATTCCTACATTTGACTAAAGATAGTTTATATCGATGAACATTGTCTCCTATTAGGATTGCATTTTGAACAAGTAGTAATTAAGATTCTCCTTAGCGAACCTAGATTACTTGAATCTCACATATGTGTTTTTATGTTTCAATATGATAACTTGTTCTGTGAGATATGATTATATGTCTTTATGCTTTCCTAATGTTTAATGAATATTTGCTTAATTATTGAATGCATGTATATTAGAAAGGTTTTATCTTTGATTAGCAATTATGATATAATATCTCTTGATATATCTTTATGATACATGCTCTTAAATGCTAAATTTTATCATGTTTTGCATGATATTTGCATTTGTTCTTTATGTGTATTTTACATGATTTACATGTTAATTGTGCCCCCACACTATGTCGTTTTGACACATAATGAATTAGGTATGTCAATCACGATAAACTTTTAGACGTCATATAGTGTTACACATTAATCTCTTTGACTATTGTTTTGATGCATGCCTAAGTACGCTTACATGCTAAACAAGTTCTCCTCTCCCCCGTTTAGGCGACTTTGGTGACCAAACAAAAAAAAACCCTAAAACCACATTCAGGTATGCTTTAACAAAGGCTCAAATATGTTTGTTATGTTACATTATGATCAAACCACTTAACAAATCATAAAAAAGGTTTAAAGAATATTTTAATGTCAATACGTAAAAGTTAACATACACATTTTTATTTAGACACAAGTTTCCATTTAACGTAAATCATTTAATGTTAAAATAACGGTACCACTAAACTTGATATGATCAAAGAAATATTTTTTTTGTCATACACTTAACATTTTTACACATTAGAATTAAATGTGTACAAAACATTTTCACAAAAATAATTAGACAAATTATTTTTGTATATATAAAAGTTAACATAAACATTTTTATTTAGACACAAGTTTCCATTTAACGTAAATCATTTAAAGTAAAAAATAACGGTACCACTAAACTTGATATGATCAAAGAAATATTTTTTTTGTCATACACTTAACATTTTTACTCATTACAATTAAATGTGTACAAAACATTTTCACAAAAATAATTAGACAAATTATTTTTGTTTATATAAAAATGTTTTATTTGGAAAATAAATTCAAATCTGAAGCCCTATATCTTTATGATACATGCTCTTAAATGCTAAATTTTATCATGTTTTGCATGATATTTGCATTTGTTCTTTATGTGCATTTTACATGATTTACATGTTAATCGTGCCCCCACGGCCCACACTATGTCGTTTTCACACATAATGAATTAGGTATGGCAATCACGATAAACTTTTAGACGTCATATAGTGTTACACATTAATCTCTTTGACTATTGTTTTGATGCAAGCCTAAGTACGCTTACATGCTAAACAAGTTCTCTTCTCCCCCGTTTAGGCGACTTTGCAAGCATACTTTAATGATCAATCCAAGCAAACTTAGAGATCTTACTATCTACACACATGTGAAAATCTACCACAACAAGATTAGTGCACTTGTAATCTACCACATATAAAGCCCATCGCAAGTTCGCAACACAATGGTGATACTGCATGTGTAGAACCACCCCCTTTCACGAATTTCAAACATGGCAAATAGGATAGTTGTACTTGAGAGCATGTAATTTTTTGAGCAGCCGTATGTAGAACGTATATAGAACCGTCATCATTATGCATGCTATCATAACACACAGAAACTTCATCATCATATCAACCATTTGGTAGAATTAAATTTCTTCTCTTAATTTTTGTTTATGTATCAAGTGTAGGCGTGAGAAAATGTTATATATAGGGATGTTTATGCACGTGCATGTATTTGCCAAGAAAGAAACTTACGATCTTTTGAATTTGAGCTACTCAATCAATTATCATCAATTTTCTTAATACAACTTATTTTTAAATCCAAACGGCATATCTTAAGTTTTAAAAGAAAGGTTTTGCTAACATATACCCACTAAGCACAAGTTAATGTGTTAATATAATGAATGTTTTGATTCATTTATTTGTGAAAATTATGTTCTAAAATAGTAATTTATCAGTTTATTTAATGTGTATTAAATGCATTTTTTTTATTAAATAAGAAAGTTTGTGTTTGTTCATTAAAGGCTAACTTGTGACTTGCAGACACTTGTTAACAGAACCCTTAATACAAATAACGAGACTGCATTATCATGGTAACTTGAGTCAATATATAAACTGCCCTTTAATTAATTTTCATGTAGTATATTTTATCTTGAGTGAATTTTCACACTATCTCCTTCTTTATATTCATAACTTTCTATATCTTTCTTCTAATCTCTGCCATGTATTGTTTCAAAATTATGCATTGTTTCAAAAATTTGTATTCATAATCTGTTCATACAATTCTAATAATAATATTAGCATTTAAACTTAAAAAAAGAAAAGAATAAAATTATGCAGGAATACCATGATAATTGATGGATGACAGACTCTGGTTTAAATTCAAAAAAAGAAGAAGTTTTTAATTGTTGACAAACATGTGAAAATGTGAAATAGTCTTGTTTATTTTTTGTGTACCTTTTATTATAGGGAAAATCACAAAAAATAAAATAAAATAAAATAAAATAAAAATAAAAATAAAAATAATAATAATAATAATAATAATGATAATAATAAAATAAAAAATTAAAAAAAAATAAAAAATAAAATAATAATAATAATAATAAAATAAAAAATTCTATTTCAATACCCATAAAACTCGCAAACATGTGCGAGCTTTTCCAAAGGTTGTTCGAGATTTCAATGTTTCTTTAGTGACAGTTTTGTTTGCAACACTTTATCTATGTTGCCTCATTTACAAAACCCTATAATTCTAAAGTCAATTATCATATTATGTTATAAAGCATTTAGGCCTTCTAAAAAAAGAAATACTTAAAATTAAGCTGCAAGTTCTTAAACTAAAAGTACAACTAATTAAAAAATATTTTTTAACATTAAATACAATTACAAGTTATTAAGCTAAAAATACAACTAATTAAAACATATTTTTTAACATTAAATACAATCTTTAAATAGAAATACTTTAAATTCGGCATTACAAGTTTTTAAGCTAAAAGTGCAACTAATTAAAATATATTTACTATCATCAATAAACTGGTAAATAAATACTATTAATTCAGTTATTAAAACACCACTTAAATAATAAATACAAATTATCAAGCATATTGTACAACTAACTTAAACACAATTCTTATATTAAATGTCACTAATACAAATAATAAAGTACATTATACAAATATTCAAGCCCGAACGGACAACGGGGCAAATGGGCTCGAGCCTGAATGGACACGGGCCAAACGAGCTCGATCCCGAACGAACACGGGCCAACGGGCTCGAGCCCGAAAAGTTTACAACTCTTAGCTATCAATTTTTCTTTTTGAAGTCGTTAACATTTATTTTAGGGTACCCGCCGCTGCAACGCGCGGGTACCCTACTAGTGGAAAACTAGAAGGGGGGGGGGGGGGTTGAATAGTTTTACGTCCGTTTTAAAATTTATAAAAACAAGTTTGTTTTAAAAACTTCGATTCGATCTTATGTGAACTCAAATCTTGAACAATATGAACAACTATATCAAAGTATAACAATAATAATGTAAACTAAGTATGTGAAATCAACACATGCATAATATAAACAATTATAGCTATATACGAGAGATAAGTAAGTAAACGTTTAGTTTATAATCCTTAGTTATATTTTGTATGAAAACTATACTTGATCGAAATGATCAATTATATGTATGTTACCTTTTTACTTTGATTGAAAAAAAAAACTTTGTTTTGTGAATGAAACTTTTGTTTGATCTTTAAGTAAAATCAATACTAGCACTATATGAGCAACTATATATATATATATATATATATATATATATATATATATATATATATATATATATATATATATATATATATATATATATATATATATATATATATATATATATATACGTCTACGTCTACAAAAGTAATAGCGATATAAGCAAGATGATAAGTAAGATATGGAAAGATCTAACCGCGAGACAAAGGATTTATAGTGGTTCGGCTACAAGGACACCTTCCTTGCCCTACTCCACTCCTCGAGTCACCTACTCGAGAGTTTTCTTGACTATGTCAACAAGCTCTCTTATGGCGGAGAAAACCTTACACACCAATATACACACCAATATACACACCACAACTTCGTCACAACTTATTCACACCTTCTACACAACTTCTTCACACCTAGTCACTACTTAATCACAACTCTACTTCTTCACAACTATCTATCTTCACAACTATCTACTTCACAACAATCTACCTCCCAACAATCTTCTTCACACCACTACTTATATCTCACTACTTCTATTCACAACCTCTACTCCTAGATCTATCTAGTTACACTACTATCACACCTCTAAAATGAATGTACACAACAACTAGACTATATACACAAATCTACAATACTTCACAACTTGATGGTGAAGAAATATTCTTCTCTTGCACGTTGAGAGATGAGAGGTGAGGGAATGAATCACTTGAAACAAGGATTAACAATTATATGATCAAAGGTTTTTAGAAAGATGTTTAGAGAGATTTGGATCTGAAAATTTTCGTGCAAGAGGTGGGAAAAATTCCAGATTTAAGGTGGTATTTATAGAGAAAAATTTCTGACAGAAAAATTTTCGTGCAAGAGGTGGGAAAAATTCCAGATTTAAGGTGGTATTTATAGAGAAAAATTTCTGACAGGGGAGCGTGGCCGGTCCCCTTAATTGTGTGCCGGCCCCCTTAAAATTAAGGGGGCCGCCCAGACGAAAACTGCAGTTTTCTTGTCTTTTTATGGGGAAAATTTATTTGGTGAAAAACTAACTGATTTTGGTTAAAATTTTGAATTCATATATTTATTATGAATAAAACATTTTCCTTTATTACCAAAAATATTTTTCAAAAATATATAATAAGTTTATTTAATTTTATAACTTTGTATTATTTAAATAAACATCCCTTTGATCATAAAATGTATTAGTCACTTGTTTATTCATACCTTAAGTGATTATGTTGGATGAGATGATATAAACTTGCTTAAAACTTGTTTACGTATTAACTTTGTGTTTAATGTTCTTATATTTTGTGATCGTCAAAACTTAAGGATATCGAAAGATATTAATAACGTTTTTATACATTATTTGTATCAACAATCTCCCCCTTTTTGATGATTACAAAAATCTAAACCCATTAAACTAAAAATTAATGTATATGCAAGTTTTTAGTGTGAGTTTATATCACTTCTCCCCCTTTTTGTCAACATCAAAAAGGTTATCCCGACGAATGTATAACTCCCCCTTGAAGTATACTCCCTCTCGTTTTGAGGTCATAAGAAATTGAGATATGGAATGCTTGCAAAAATATTTAGAGCACAAGCAATATATATATATATATATATATATATATATATATATATATATATATATATATATATATATATATATATATATATATATATATATATATATATATATATATGCTTTTCTAGCAAATTACACTAGATAATACTAAGTTGCCAACTTGAGGTCTCTTGGACTTGCTTAGAACACAAAAGGTTTGAAATGATTTTATTTTTGGAGATGGGAAACATGGTAGTTGGATTTAGGAAAGGTAGACTTTTGTGAGAATGGTTTTTGTAGAATTTGGAGAGTTTGGTGGTGAGTTTGGAGTGGAGGGATTAGTTTGAGGGTTGGTGTTTAGTGTTATGGATGATGTTGGAGAAGACCTAGTGAGGAGATACTCAATCCAAGTGAGGTGTTCATTTATGGCCATGTTTTGTTTTTGGAGAAAAATGCAACAAGAACAATTGTTGACATGATTCTCAAGATGGATCAAGTTGTTGGGTGGTGATGAGTTGGTGGATGAAGGTTGTTGATCCAAATTGCTTTAAGCAAGATGTAAACCAAGAAGAGCACTAAGCTCATGTGCTTCTTTAAGTTCTTCAACGAACTTTTCATGTTCGGAAGATGGTGGAGTTGGATTGTGATTATTGATTGTGGATTGAACATGGAACATAGGTTTCATGTATGGATGAGTTTTGATGGTTGTTGTTTAAGGATTGAGTATGTTCCTCACAAGGGTCATTTAGAAGAAATGAGTTGGGTGAATGTGAAATTTCATTAGTGAGGGTGATTGTGAGATTGTCTTGTTGAGACAAAAGAAAGGTTTCATTTGGGTAATTATGAATGGATGAGGATGAATGTATGGTAGAATGGGATGTTTCATGAGTGGAGGATGTTTTGTATAGTGGATTGGTAGTTTGACCAAAGTGTGAGGTGTTGGGATTGAGATTGGAATTATTGTTTTGAGATTGAGTATGCTCTTCATATGAATTATATGGGTGAGATGAAAGTGTGTTTTTGGGAGTAAGGATGGAAACGAATGTGGATGGAGTAATTGTGTGAGGATGAGTGAGGTAAGTAATTTGAGTATGGTGAGGAAGGTGTGTGATGCAAATTGCGTTGTGCAAGGTGCATGGTATTGAGATCACGAAGATCATGGAGTTGGTCAAGTTCTTCACGAAACTTCAAGGTTTACAAGGAAGATGATGATGAAGGAATTTTGTAATGTTGGTAAAAAGAGAGTGAGGTGTAATATTGATTATTGTTTGGAGGTTGATATTTTTCAATAAAAGGATTGTTTCGAGGAGATAGATGAAATGTAGGTATGTAGATGGGAGCATAGGTAGATGCTTGACCATTATGAGGATTGAGAAAGGGTTCTTTTGAGTGAGCTTGAGGGTTGTGTGTATAGTTGGAGATATAGGAGGAATTTGGTGTTGGATGTTTGACAACATCATTTGGTTCGATGGGCTTTTTATGGAAGGATAGTATGTGTTGTATTGGCTAGGTAAAATGTGTTTGTGTATTTGGGAAGTGGAGAATCAAAATAGGGTGATATGAGCTAAAGAGCAGAAAGCAATCTGTGAGCCTCGTGCTTCAGGTGGCCGGCCCCCTTAATCATAGGTCGGTCCCCTTAATTATAAGGGGGCCGCCCTTGATCTTTAAGGGGGCCGCCCAGAGCCAGGTTCACAGAATGCCAGAGAAGTGTTTTTGGCAAGAGATTTTCAGAGAAGGGTTTGTTTAGAGGTTTGGTTTTAGGCAAGTCCAACTCTTTAGGCAACAAGGCAAGTAATATCTTAATGAAATATGCATGAAAAGTATATAAGCAAGCAAGTAAGCACATAAAATAGTCATAACTAAGCATGCATGCATAACCAATAAGACAAATAAGCAATTTAGCAAATCATTCAACCTAAAACTCATATCTTAGTGTAATGCAACTAGTTAGTGAGAAACTAGTGATGGAGCAAATGTGATAGTGTAATTCTTGGTTTTGTTCTAGTGTATGCCTATATGAAACAATTATGGAGTTAAGATCGTTTCGACTCCTAAGCAACTATTCCTAAGAAACGATCCTTGTTCTCCTTGATTTAGCTTTGCTCACTTCTAAGTGTCATGTATATATATATATATATATATATATATATATATATATATATATATATATATATATATATATATATATATATATATATATATATATATATATATATATATATATATATATATATAGACAACGAGAGTGAGACTATTGTGCATGTGTGACAACCGGCAGTTTAGGGAGCTATTTTAAAAACCCGCATTACGATTAAAGTTTGTTTATAATTTTTATTTGAAATTTTATTTCACAACGAACTTGTAAGACCTATTTTATGGATATTTCTAATTAATGACGTTATGGAATTCGTGAATTATGTTCATAATTCATTTTTGATTTAATGCTCGGTGATGTATACTTGAATTCTCACTTGGCAATACGTTGGCTCTGGCACTAGGATTACCTAACGAAAGTTTTATGATTCGTCTTACGAGTCCGACTGTATTTTAATTATTTACGAGATGTTTTTCGAGAGATATTGAAGTTTGAAATGAGTTCGGGTTCGGGCCACATGTTTTTACATTTACCCACGTTACCCGCTCCACACCGTAATAATATTATTATTACTATTATTATTATTATTATTATTATTATTATTATTATTATTATTATTATTATTATTATTATAAAAAAAAAAATTAAAAGAGTTAATACAAAAGGGTCCCTTTGGTTCGGTTCACCCACACACACAAACACTCACTCACTCATCTCTCTCACCTCCCTCTTTTCCCCTACTTCTTTAACCCTAGCCGAAACAACAATCCGGCCACCACCACTGCTCCACCGCCGACCACCACACTACACGACCACCACAAATAGACTCCCCATCTCATCCTCTATTCGATCTACCCCTACACGCGCCCTAATTCATACATTAACACCAAATTCGAATCAAAATATCACGAGTTCATCATCATCTTCTTATTATTTCTTGAGTATCTCTTCGATTTGGCTTTGTTTTGGAAGGTAGGTCGAGTTTTGACTCGAGTTGTGGGTTCGAATCGTGACTAAGAGTCACGGATTTCATTATTTTTCGGATTGTTATGATTCTTGTTACAAGAATCAAGTGGGTTTTCAATAAAAATGGTTTAAAAAGAGGTTTGGTATTTGGGTTTGTGTTGCTCGTTGGGTTGAGGCTAACCGAGAGCCCTTGGCTCTCGGCTTGGGTCTTGAGTGATGTTATTATTGACCCATTTGTTGTTTATTCGGACTCTTGGTGCTATCATATTGCTAGTCGACCTTGTGGTCGTATGGATTACCAGCCGACACCCCCTAGGGGCTGTTTTGGGTTCGGTTTGAGCTCAAGGAGCTAGCCGAGACCTATGGGTCTCGGTTATAGCTTCCGTTTCATGTTTGAGCATATGTTGACCCGGGTTGACTTGGTAACTCAACCCGTGGCTTACTTGGTTTATTACTTAATTGGTTAACTTGGTTTTGAAATTGTTTTGGTTGATATTTCGGCCGAATACATGTGGGTCGAGACCGTGTTTGGTCTCGACATTGGATATTGATTTTGGTATTGTGAAGTTGTTGACGAAAAGAGATATTGGGGACCGATTGTGAGACGGTCACTTAGATTGACGGAGATAGGTTAGTTGGGTGCCGTAGTCGGACCCTATTGTTGTAGCACGTGGATTGAGATTGTGTTGGACGGAGATACTTTTGGTTATTATGACTTTTGTTATTTACTTTGGACTTGGACAATGAGCCGAGAGTCATGACTCGGACATGTGACCATTTCGTATGACTCGATAACTATTACAATTAAAACGAAAATAATAAAACTCGTAATAATAGTTATTGATAATATAAACGTTTATGTGAATATATAGACGTGAATAACGTATATATAATTATATAGGCGCGTATATTAATAATAATAATAATAATCACGAGTCGTATTATAAATAATACAATTAGATATATATATTAGGCTACGAAAGTGGCGTAATATTATTGAACGTATTATTATTATAAAATTTTGTTATAAAACGGGAAACTCCCGACAATTATTAAACGGTTAATAAAATGTCATTTTGTATATATAACGGGTAAACTTATCGAGTTATGCGGAGTCGTTGTCACTCGAGTCCAGGTAAGTTATTATTTGTGACTTTCGTGTTGTCACGGATATATGACGATTAATATAAACGTTTTATATAACTAAATAACCACTTAACCGTAGGGTCGAACCGGGTTATTTGGTTATATGAAATGAATATATTAATGGGCATCGTATCCTACGACGCCCATAGGTTGTAGTATATGTAAAGTGTAATAAATTGCGAGTGTATATATCGGGAAATCTGGCCAATTTGATGATATATATGAGGAATTTATTAAACTATGATATATACTATATAGTAATTATGTGCTATGTGCTTTAGGTTGGGTGTAATCTTGGAACAGTATGTTACGTAAATAAATATGAGGATTATCAAATCGACGGACTTGATAAACTTCGGCGATTTATTTAAATGATATATTGGGCTAATATTAGATCTATAGTTTATTTTATTATTCTATATGTGATATTTTTGGTTTGTTTTGAGTCAACCCACCACCCGTATGGATACCAAACGCAAACATACCAAACTAATACGAAATGGATTTTCGGAAATAAAACGGATTCTCGTCCGGGTTTGGGTATATTATAAATTTGAGGAAATGATTTCTGAACGAGTTAATATTGTTAGGTCGTGCCAAGTCCGTAGTTGCTGTTTTGTGAGTTATCATACATCTTATTTCTACCGACTTCTTCTTGCTATTTTCTGGACTTGAGGTGAGTCATAGCCCCACTTTTAATCTTGAACTATGTTTTCAATACTTGGGGTGAGAAACGTGCAAATTATTTTATGTGGACTATTATCGCTTTTATATTCTTTCTAAACTTGCTATGCGTATGGACTAGGATATATTGTCAGCTTTAGTCACATATAGGTTGTGTGTACTATTCAAGGTTGGCTTATTTGGTTATTTGAAATTGTCAGCTTTAGTCACATATATGTTGTGTGTACTATTCAAGGTTGACTTATTTAGATACTATAGTGTGCACCTATAGGTTATTAATACTTCGGAGGTTATCCGAGTATTTATTGGTATTGCGGGGGTTACCCGAATATCTATGTTAGTACGGGGGTATCCGTGTGTTATGTTGGAGCGGAGGGTATCCGCAGGCTTTTAGCGAATCCTTAGTCTAGCTAGCAAGCGTTTTGCGTATATGTCCACTATATTGTTAGATGAATTTAAACCTATGATCTCACCAGCGAAAGCTGGCTTTTAGCACGTTTTCTCAGGTAATTAAGTGTTGAGATGCATGCTTGGAATGGAAGGCTCGGCCAAGGCACACGGTTTATGGATCTATTTTTCTAAACTCTGATAACTAAATTTGGACCTGCTGTTATTTAATTTTGGGCCTGACTCTGAATGATGATGGGATAAATGTAAACCTTAAAACCCTGTTTGGTTGTGTTTTTATTATGTTTACTTTATCTCGTTCTATATTGTCTTGTGTTGGATACCAATCCCCGTAGCACCCCGAAAGCTTGTTGAGTCTTCCGCTGTATCAAATTTTGGGGGTGTTACAGCATGATTTGAGAAAAACGTTTTTATCATTATTCAACAATGAGTATTCTAAACGTGAGAATAATTTCAAAATGAATTGAGATTTCATTTGAGAATATATTTATGCAAAACAAAATATCTCAATTCTTGATTTTGTGCAAAATAGAATCCTAGACTAAGATTTGAGAAGAAAGAAAACTTAAAATTTTATGCTCAAATAGCCGGCCCCCTTAAAGTGAGGTGGTCCCCTTAATTTTAAGGGGGCCGCCCTTATAAATTAAGGGGTCCGCCCATCTGACAAAGAAAATTTTTCAGAACTTTGATTTTTTCAGAAGATGTTAAGTATTACAAGAATTTAATCAATTTGCTCCATCATTCCTAATCCTAAACGTAAGTAGTTAAGTAAATCACGCTTAAGAGGCTTAGTGACTATATCGGCAATGTTACCTTCCGAAGCTACCTTCTCTATTGTTATATTTTCTTTTTGTATAATGTCCCTAAGAAAGTGATGAC
Organism: Artemisia argyi; assembly: GCA_030686995.1. Taxonomy (NCBI): domain Eukaryota; kingdom Viridiplantae; phylum Streptophyta; class Magnoliopsida; order Asterales; family Asteraceae; genus Artemisia; species Artemisia argyi. The sequence goes on along the minus strand of CM060683.1, from coordinate 16,647,434 downwards.
GTATTTCTATAGCACCTTTGTTATTGCACATAATAGGAATATTTTCTAACCTAATGCCATAGTCTTCGAGAGCTTGTTTCATCCATAGTTTTCTTACGCGAGGGATCTAGTCTTACTTCTATATTAACGATTAATCCACTTAACTCATTTCACTTCATCACCATGAGTTTTCTACTAGTGGACATAGAAGATTTCCATTTTCTATGTTATTCGACAACGAACAATTTTAATTTAAATCCTAGGAAAGCCAACTAAGAGGGGTTCATAATATGTGAGAAAGTAAGTATTACTAGCTATATAACTAAGCATTATTCTAACTAGTTATTAATCTAAGAATATAAATTTTAACGATAAACTTAAAAGAAATGCGTACCTTTTAGTCTTCAATAAATTTTCTTCAAAAAGCTTCAAGTTGCCATGTTGACTTATAGAAGCCATTTGTAGATGAAATTCCAATAGTTTCGAAAGTGACAACTTAGCCACTTGGTTCCCATGATCTCATTGGTCCAAAGTTGTTTGAACCAAACATGGTTTGCAACTGACTAGGATGCATGTATGGTGGAAGTATTCCCCATGGGCTAAAGCTTGGTTGATGTGGATAAATCCACATTGGGTGACTATTATTAGAAAAGTTTTGTCTATCTTGATTTCTACTATGTTGAGGGGTTTTAGACCGAGGATGAGGATTATTTGGTCTATTTGGAGGTGGAGCTTTAGATCTTAATTTTAGTTTAGAAAATCCGGTTTTCGCTTTTAATGATGGTTTATAAAAACTTTTTACTTCCTCATCACTCGCAATAGGTATTTTTCTATCTTTTATAGGTACATACTTAGGTTTTGAGTCTAATGGTTTTTGTTTGCAAGATTCATATTCAAACTTTTCATTTTTATTTTCACTAGTTGAAACATTAGTTAAGTTGAATCCTAGACCGGTTTTATCTCCCAAAGTTTCTTGAACACTTATCATTTTCTTAAGTGAGTTACTACTATTTTTAAACTTGCCAAGTTTGAAAATTTCATCTTTAAGTTTTTCGTTTTCATTTTTGACCTCTAAACATGTTTTACATTCTTTAAAAACTTCTTTTTCTTTTTCCAAATATTGTAGTTTAATTGTTAATTCGAGTACTTCATTTTCTAATTGATTATTAATATGTTTTAGTGACTTATTTTTAGCTATAACCTATTGACCTATTTTGCATAACCTATTATATTCACTATCTAGGTCTTTTTCGTCTAATGATAAATTTTCGTCACTAAAGTATTCGGTTTCCGAACGTACCTCGCTTGATGTCATAGCCATAAGATACTTCTCCTCATTTGTGATTTCTTTCTCATCGTCATCGCTATCACTCCAAGCTTCTCCAACAAATGCCTTTTGATTTTGATCTCTTGGCATCATTGGACATTTTCCGATGAGATGATTTGGATCACCACATTTGAAGCACTTTCTCTCATTCTTGCTATACTTGTCATCTTTATTCTTTTGAGGTGCTCTCCTTTCATCGTGTGGTTGTTTAACGAATCTTCCTCTCTTTTTGAAGAATTTCTTGAAATCTCTTACGGCCATGGCGTATTCTTCGTCATCACTTTCGGAAGATGAGCTATCTTCATTACTAGATTCCTTCCTAGCTTTCAACGCAATTGACTTGCTTTGTTCTCTTTTTCCATTGACCATCTCGGAGTCTTTCTTTATTATTGCCTCGTAGACTTTCAGGTTGCCGATCAACTCATCAAGTTGAAGAGTTGACAAGTTCTTCGATTCTTCAATCGCCATAACTTTAGCTCGCTAAGAGCCCTAAGAAATCTCCTAACAAAACTCTTACTAGAAAAATTCTCATCAAGTGCTTTTAAACTTGTGATGATAGTGTTAAACCTAGCAAAAGCATTATCTATTGATTCCTCCTCCGGAATCGTAAATTGTTCATATTGTTGAACAAGAAGATCTATTTTATTATCTTTAACTTGACTATTACCTTGGTGAGTGATTAGTAAATAATCCCAAATTTCTTTTGCGGTTTTACACATAAAAATTCTTTCATATTCTTTGCGTGATAACGCATTATAAATAACCATTTTAGCCTCATTATTTTTTTGCTAGTTTCCTCTTCAAATCATCATTTTGTTTTTTCAAAAGATACAACTTTGTATTATTTAAATAAACATCCCTTTGATCATACAATGTATTAGTCACTTGTTTATTCATACCTTAAGTGATTATGTTAGATGAGATGATATAAACTTGCTTAAAACTTGTTTACGTATTAACTTTGCGTTTAATGTTCTTATATTTTGTGATTGTCAAAACTTAAGGATATCGAAAGATATTAATAACGTTTTTATACATTATTTATATCAACAGCTTTCCTGCCAAACAATCACTAGATATTCACTATATTATACTCATAGTGTGTTTGGTAGAAGGTTTTGGGGTGAGGAATGAGTAATGTAATGAAAAAAGGTGTTTGATTAACTATAATGCAATAACCCACTATTCAATAGTGGGTAATGGGTTATTACCCAATAATTGGGGATAATGGATTCCTTTCTCTTTCTTTTTCCTTAGCATTATCATTGCTTTTCCCTTTTCTATTACCGAGTTTGAACCAAACACACCATCAGTGTATCACAATAAGCATGTACTACGTATTATATAAAAATTCTATTCTTTTTACAAAGGGAATGCAAGGATGTTTTTGGTAAGTCGGCCTAAGATGTGATGCAGGCATATGTGATAAAGTAAATAGGTTTAAGGGCTCTAAAGTAATTGCCTAACTAATTACCTAGATTTAGGCATTTAAACTAATTACTTTGCTTGTAGATATAAGTTAGGCCACTAAAACGAATTATTTTGGTTTGAACTAATTATCTTAACACCTAACAATTGCTCGCAGTAATGATTAGCGACAAAATAGACAAACCACACTCTAAAATTTTAAACCGTAGTGTGTATACATTATACAATGTGTGTCATAAAGATTAAAAATGAAAACTAACAAATAACTAAATCAACTCATTTATCCACCAAATTAGTCGTGAATCAAAAATTAAAACTCATTTTTGTTTAGACTTTAAACTAATTTGCGTAGGAGAATTCTAATGATCCCATGTTAGGAGCTTCTAATGGCTCAACATAGGAGTGAAGTAAGATCCTATAAAGTTAGGGAATATTGTACACGGCCCTACGACTAGTATTAAGGAATATGACCCGTCATCCATGCAATTGTAACAAGCTATCAACCTGTAAAAGATATCTAGCTATAGGGAGTAATGAAACCTAAGTAAACACAACTTTCCCCATCATTGTTTACACTACTAGTATAATTAGCTTTATTTTCATTTTTGTTATTTTATTTTGATTGTATCTTTAGTTATTTGGGTTAGTTGGATAGCAACTAATTCTGGCCACTCTTCAGAAACCCGATATTTTAATTGCTTTTGTAAAATATAAAAATACAAAACGAATCATCCCTCACCTCTAGAATTAGTTTAGGAGACTTTCTAATCCCAGCGACACTATTCCTGAGTTGAACGATCAATCCCCCTGTACTTGTCACTATACTATACTACAATGATCAGGTACACTGCCTGGTGGGGGTTGTAAGCTTCTCGAGATCCCTCGAGAGGTAAAGCCTGATGCGATTCCCACGTATCAACAAGTTTCAAGATTAGTTGCCATATTGTGAGTTTACTACTCTACTGCTATTTTTCATTTTGTTTTAACAAATTAACTTAATTTTAAATAATATTATAGATAAAAAAATAAAAAAATAAAATTAGTTGGTGGGTTGGTAGGTATGAAAAATGTATGGTTGCCACTAAAAAAGGGTTGAGAGGTATGAAAAAAGTATGAATGAGGTGAAATGATATTATTGGTTGGTTGAGAAGTATGAAATTATTTGGAAGGCATGATTGCCACCACCCTAAAGGCTTATCATCAACCTCTATGATTTTAATAGGTTTTTTACTTTCTTTCAATAACTCTAATCTATAATTTCTTTGGTAAAGACATATTCCTTGATCATTTTTAATGACTTCTATACCAAGCAAGTATTTAAGCCTACCTAAGTCTTTTTATCATAAACTTTGTGTTTATTAACTACTTACATTTTTCAATTTCAAATTCATCATTACTAGTTGTTAAAATTTCATCAACATATACAAGTAAAATTAGATAAATATAACCTTTAGAATTAGTATACAAAGAAAAATCTTTCTTATTTTGTTCAAAACCATAATTACATAGCATACAATTAAGGGTGAAATATGAGTGGAAACCGCCAAGATGTGGTAGTTGTTTGGCCATGATGATAGTCAATGTCCTAAACGTGTGGTTTCTAAATTTGGTGCGAACTTAAGAGCTGATTTGAGGAGGAAAAATGGTCCAAGTCATATGAAGAATGTTGCTGGGCCAAATGATGGGTTTCAAGTTGTACAAAACCGTATACCTAAAGGTAAGCAACATGATAAGTCCATGGGTTTTAAACCTAAAAGTACATTTGTGTATCGACTTCTATATATCTACTCCTAATGAGACCTTGAGCATTCGGATGACATAAATCTGGTTACTCTAAAGAATTCGTTTGAAGTGTTAAAGGAAAATGACAAGATATTCGAGAATGTAGGACTTCTACTGCGGGAAATGGTGGTAATACCATTAAGGATGAAGAAAATGTCGTGGAAGACAACGATAGTGATGTTGCAGATTACGATGAGAATACTCAATTCATTTCCAGTGGAGGTGCAAATGTTGCAAGTTTATTTGAGGACGAAGATTTTGACATTTATGACGGTTATATAATGTTGAAGGTTTAACAAAATGACAACTGACATTTTGTGACACGATAGATATTAATCCCCGAGGTCGATTTAGACGACAATTTATATTTAGTATCTTTATGAGTCTAATGTAATATAGTGTTTAGCGGTTTTCTTTTCCTTTGATAAGAGTAGTAATTTCTTGTTATTTATGCTTTACCGCTAATGTAAGAGGCTGAGATTCGAGATTGACTCACATTATATGTACTTAACTATTTTTTAAAATAATATGTTGGGTAAAGGGTATTCCACCCGGTAAAATATATTACTCCAAAAAAGCGTTTAAGTACAATGGAATGTGGCTGAAGTACCATATTAACTGCAATCAATCGCTTGACACAACCACTAAATCATTTATGACAGGGCATAAATGACAACTAGCTAACCAATAAGACTACTAAACAAAACCCAACATAAAATAATAAGCATCATAAAATTTTATGCAAAAATATAAAACAACCTAGTTAAGACAAAAGTCTTGAAGTCCGACAATCTTTACTTGTGCAGGAGAGATGCCAAAATCGTCAACATCATAATTGTTTCCATCACTCGTATATGCTTTCCATTGCATATAAAATAACCTGTTCGCCAGGTTTAAACCGTTTAATAAATAAATAAATAAAATTCAATGACACTGTGCCACCATAAAATAGCCTTTGTATGGGGCATGGCTGTTACCACCATGCAAGGCCTGATCGTCCTCTCAAAGATATTATGATGATTTCTATTCTTTACGTGAAGGGTTTGGGTTCTTAGTTGCATACAATTAAGGGTGAAATATGAGTCGAAACCGCCAAGATGTGGTAGTTGTTTGGTGTTTGGTCATGATGACAGTCAATGTCCTAAACGTGTGGTTTCTAAATTTGGTGCGAATTTAGCGGTTTTCTTTTCTTTGATAAGTGTAGTAATTTCTTGTTATTTATGTTTTACCGCTAATGTAATAGGCTGAGATGTGAGATTGACTCACATTATATGTACTTAACTATTTTTAAAAATAATATGTTCGCTAGGTTTAAACCGTTTAATAACTAAATAAATAAAATCCAATGACACTGTGCTACCATAAAATAGCCTTTGTATGGGGCATGGCTGTTACCACCATGAAAGACCTGATCATCCTCTCAAAGATATTATGATGATTTCTATTCTTTACGTGAAGGGTTCGGGTTCTTAAAAACCGTAAGAATCTTTCTCTTGTTTGGTGACTTTTGGCGAAAAAAAAACGAATCCCTCACTATCGATCAACCTTCAAACTTTTAATTTTTTGATTATTGGTTTATAGTATCGTGGGTCAGTGTGTTTCTTTTAGATTCATTTTTCTGTTACAAAGATTCCTAGTCACTGATTACACTTCCATAGTTTTTGCTATATTTTAATCTCTTAAATCTTAACGTGGGTCGGTGATTCATATTCGCTTTATTTGGTGCCTTGCTTGCTGATCTTTTATTATTTTAATCGATTGTTCCTACGTTGATCCATATTAGAATCGATTATAATTTACGTGTTTCTGCTTATCACCATGGGACCTGGTTAAACTCCTGGGCGTATTCATTTTAAAACCCTAACTGTTCGGTTAGGGTTTTCTTCCTCATTGTACGATTTGATATTCATGCTGCTGGCTGGTTCTTATTGATTGTGTCGACTTGTGTTTGGGTTAGAGAGAGATGATTACTAAGGGTTTTTTGAATACTAAGGACGCTACTACTGTTCCTAGGACCAGTGGGAATATTGATGTTCCTAAGTCTAATTCTGCTGGTCCTGGAAACTTGGGTGGATCTATTGCTTCCCAAGGTGATGATGTTACACGTTTGCTTGATGATAAGATCCGCGACATGGAAAGGAAAATTGTTGAAGGCAGCTTGTGTTCGTGGATGATGATGGGATTCCATTACCTCTTAATGATGGGATTCCTGACATTAGTAATGATGCTAATGTTGATGTTAATGTTAATGAATCGGTGAATGAACCTCAAGTGGCGATGAAGCCTACTAACGAACATGTGGTTGCTCCTAATGTTGAACAGTTATTGTTAAGTGCACGTAAGAATTTTGATGCTACTATGAATCAAATTCAACATGACATTGCTACTAGTAAGGGTACTAATAAGGATTCAAGCACTTTAGATGGTTTGGAGCAGACTTCTAATACGAGTGGTACGGGAGTGAAGTCGGTCTCTTATGCGGGTGCTACTTCTAACGACCCTAAGAACTATGTGTCTAATTTTCATAGGTTGGAATGTAGTAACAAGAAGACTGAACTTGATCTTTGTGTCCCGATAAAAGTAGTGGAAGAGGTGAATCTCAGATTTGAGAATACTCTTTATGGGTATTTCCTTGGTCAACGCCTTGCTTTTCCTGTTGTCGATTACTATGTACGCAATGCGTGAGCTAAGTTTGGTATACAAAAGGTGATGATGAATGCTAAGGGGTTCTTTTTCTTTAAGTTCAATTCGTGTAAAGGTGTTGATGATGTACTTGAAAACTGTCCATGGTTGATTAGAAATGTGCCTATTATTCATAAACCATGGACATTGAATACCAATTTACTTAAAGAGGATTTGACCAACATCCCGGTGTGGGTGAAATTCCATAATGTTCCTCTTGCTATTTTTTCTGATGATAGTCTTAGTCTTCTTGCTACATTGATTGGTACGCCCAAAAGGTTAGATGCTTTTACCAGCCAAATGTGCAAGGAATCGTGGGGCCGCAGTAGCTTTGTTAGATGCATGATTGAAGTGAAGTCGGATGTGGTGCTTAGGGATAGCATTACTGTTGAAATACCTTTACTTGATGGGAAGGGCTCGATTATTGAGAAGATTCGGGTTGAATATGATTGGAAACCGCCTCGTTGTGATAAATGTAAGGTATTTGGTCATACTCTTGTTGATTGTCCTAATTTTGTACCAACTACTACTCAACCTACACCAAGAGTTAATGATGGCTTCCAAACGGTTACTAATAAGAAGAAGAGTAGTAGTGATGGTCAATCTGGTCCTATTAAAGGAGGTTTTACAAAGCTTGGTGTGGGTAAGAAGATGCAATATAGACCCAAAGCACCTCAGCCGGAACCCAAGAAAGTGGATGCCAATAAGAAGAAGAATGCTGATATGCCGAGTACTAGTGGAGCTAAGATTGTTACATCAAATAAGTTTGATGCACTTAATATGGCTGATACTGATGATTTTGGTATTCCTATTGAGGAAGTGACTTTGGAGGTGATGTCTGGAAGTACTAAGGAGGCTAATGAGGATGGATCTTTAAAGACTGTTACTACATCACAAGAACCCCTTGTGCGTGATTCGACTGAAAAGGAACAGGCTGGGACTTCTAAGCCTAGTTCATTTTTCTCTCCATCTACTTCGTCTACTAAGAGGGTTAACCCATTTTCTAAAGTGGGAGATGTTGTTGTGACTGATAGTGATGATGAGGAGGTTGTTAACACGTTTGATGAGTCCGCTAATCAATTTGGTAGGGGTCACGAACGTGAATATGAGTATGATGGATATGACTCTGATGGATATGACTACGATGATTATGCGTAGCAGGTTTATGATCTTCCAGGGAATTTGGATGCTTTTAATGCCATGTACGGCACTAAGCTTCAAGGTCGTAGGAAGTAATTTATTTTTTCATTGTCTTTTGTCATCATTTGAGTATTGGTTTCTTTTCCTTTTGGAGAATAGATAGTATCTTGTTATGTAAGAGTTTGCCTATGTAACGGGCTGAAATATGGGATTCACCTATATCCTATGTAGTTAAACGTTTTTTTGAGTAATATATTTACCGGGTCTTTTGACCTTTTACACACAAAAAAAAAAAAAAAAAAAAAAAGGTTCGGGTTCTTAGTTGCATACAATTAAGGGTGAAATATGAGTGGAAACCACCAAGATGTGATAGTTTTTTGGTGTTTGGTCATGATGATAGTCAATGTCCTAAACGCGTGGTTTCTAAATTTGGTGCGAACTTAAGAGCTGATTTGAGGAGGAAAAATGGTCCAAGTCATATGAAGAATGTTGCTGCGCCAAATGATGGGTTTCAAGTTGTACAAAACCGTAAACCTAAAGGTAAGCAACATGATAATTCCATGGGCTTTAAACCTAAAAGTACATTTGTGTATCGTGCTCTATCTACTCCTAGTTGGACTGAGTCGTTAAAGAAGTAAGGAAGTGAGGGAAAGAATAGAGCCACAACTTCGAAAATTGATACCACTAATAAGACCTTGAGCATTTGGATGACATAAATCTGGTTACTCTAAAGAATTCGTTACAAGTGCTAAAGGAAAATGACAAGATATTCGAGAATGTAGGACTTCAACTGCGGGAAATGGTGGTAATACTGTTAAGGATGCAGAAAATGTCGTGGAAGACAGCGATAGTGATGTTGCAGATTACGATGAGAATACTCAATTCATTTCCAGTGGAGGTGCAAATGTTGCAAGTTTATTTGAGGACGAAGATTTTGACATTTATGACGGTTATATAATGTTGAAGGTTTAACAAAATGACAACTGACATTTTGTGACACGATAGATATTAATCCTCGAGGTCGATTTAAACGACAATTTATATTTAGTATCTTTACGAGTCTAATGTAATATACTGTTTAGCGGTTTTCTTTTCCTTTGATAAGAGTAGTAATTTCTTGTTATTTATGCTTTACCGTTAATGTAACAGGTTGAGATGTGAGATTGACTCACATAATATGTACTTAACTATTTTTTAAAATAATATGTTCGCCAGGTTTAAACCGTTTAATTAATAAATAAATAAAATCCAATGAGACTGTGCCACCATAAAGTAGCCTTTGTATGGGGCATGGCTGTTACCACCATGCAAGCCATTATAACCCCGAAAATATTCATCGTCTTTGCCACAAAACTGGTGTTTTCTCTAGTGTAACTCGTTTTGGGGTAAGAATATGTTATGGAGGACCGGATGAGTTAGAAGTTTTGCCTATATATTTGTTATTCGAAAACAAACAAGATATGCACACCTAATAGACGTTTCATTTTTGGACAGATAACTAATTAGGAACGTGTTAATAGATGGATGAAAATTAAAGATGTTCATTATTGGTTGCATACTTGATTGGATCTTCTATTAGCTTCTTTCTTTAACCTAACAAGAAACTGAACACAAAAATTATCATAAAATAAAAAGCCTTAGTTTAAAGGGAGATACGATATATGGTTTGTTTCGATCCCAAAAGAGGATATACATGCAGCTTTGCAATTGAAAAACTTATTTCAACTTTAATACAACAAATAAAGTATACCGTATGCGTACATTAGATGAGGGTCAGATGCAAACGTGCATGTTACGTATAGGCAATATCATCCTTTAAAAGAAAGAATAAATATGTTCAACATGCATCAGTATTTCTTCCTTCAAAAAGAGAAAAGAAACATGTATCGTTATGCATTCATATTTCAGTTTCCTAGAATATTTTCCTGCTCACAAAATTATGATGAGTATACAAAATTTTTTTAATATTTTAATTGCATCTAACATATGCATTGATGTACGTTTACGTATACACTACTACACACAAGTTAGCAGTAATATATTAGGTGTCTTATTCCTAGATATGGTTAAACAATGATTCTTTTTGCATTTTTATGGGATGCGGATATCAATCGCATCAAGAATATGTAAATGTTGGAAATCTCTAGCATAAGTGATCGATGCACCGCATTAGCCAAATACTTTGCGTCACCAAAAGTTGGGACGCCACATCAAAGGAATTTCGGGGCTACTGAGAACCAAATGCGCCGCCCCTCCGAAAGATGGAGTGCCGCATTAGGTCCGAACGGCATTTTTCAATTTTTCCGTGTTTGTTAATGTAGGCACGTTTAGGTTATTTATTTAGTATTTATTTTAATCTTATTAAAGCTTTTTTTTTTTTTTTTTTTTTTTTTTTTTTTTTTTTTTTCATACAATATAACTTTCCCATGGTTGATTGTGTTTTCATCTTTGATTATTATTGAAAGCGAGTTTCGAAGAGTTTAATCTTTTGTTAAAGTTTTATTATTTTATTTTTAGGCACACATTGTTTATCAACTTTTGGTTTAGGTAACCAAATTCGCTTCCACGTCCAGCGTTGGTTCATATATATTAGATGATTACGGTTGCTAACGATGGTATTGTGAAACAAGAATCCTTACTGAGACAAGAAGGAAAATATATGCCAAGCGTATCGATCATATTAACATTGGATACAATCAAATACAATGAAATGCAAATCCACTTACATATAGATTGCTTTGCGTTATAAAACAAGGTTTCCAATTTATTATTTATATCATATGATCATATATAAATCTTGCTCTTCCTGAGTGTCGTTCACCCTGCAAAAATTAACCATATAACATAATTTTAGTATTTCTTATGAAAACTACTTGAATGTTGAATAAGATTTGAAATAATATGTTTTAGTTTGACTTACTTGGTGCAATCGGTCGTGGGGCTAGTGTAGGTAATGTTAAGACCACATTTTCCAGAAAGCCCAACGGCCTTTTCTTGGTTGATATTGGAGAAAGATTTGTAAATATTCATTACGCAATTACATGCTTGTTGCCGGTCTGCGGTTGTTTTTGCAGCATTGCTCAAATCCCTAAGTCCGTAGCAACATGTCGGTGGAACTCCACCACCGTTCGTGGTGAGGTAATTTATGCATGGTACGAAAAAGCTTTCCACTGTAGGGCATGTAATAGCAGCCTCCGTATGTGGCATCGACGCCACCATGCAAGCTACCATAACACATAAAACCTTCACTAGTGTAGCTACCATTGTAGAACAATTTGTTTAGTTTTTTGTGTGTTTATGTATGTATCTTATTTTTGTGCAAGAAAATGTTAAGTAACGCAATTTATTTATAGGGATATTTATGCTCATGCATGCATGTGCATTCTCCAACAAAAAAACTTATGATTAATTTTTTTACCTGGCTTCTTTTTGTTACATTGCGGCATGTTTGGCACTATGGCTGGGGTGAGACTGATTCTCGGGTTTATATTATAAGCCGAAAGTTGAATCTTATATTATTTTTAAAGTTCTTTGGCGTATTAGTTAGAGCTAAAATTTATTAATGTAAAATCACATATAAATATATCAAATTAATTTCAAATATATTTTCACCTTTTTACGTGATAATTCATTATATTTTTTATGGTATTTAAGTAATTTAACTAGCCATATAAGCTTCCATAAGCTCATGCGACAAACAAGACTTATTTTATAAGTCGGCTTATTTTAAAAACCTAAGCTCTCATAAGCCCGTTACCGCATATACCCAATGGGCAATATTTGGCAACGTGCTTATCGGGGCTTATAGGGCTTGTGCTTTTAAAACAAGTAATCTTATAAAATAAGTCTTGTTTGTCACACAAGCTTATAGAGGCTTGTGCCTTATAAAATAATTAGTTATAAGCCTCTATAATCTCAAACCCATAAAAAGCCTTATAGGGGCTTATAACTAGTCAAATTACATAAATACTCTTCAAAATATATAGATTATCATGTAAAAACTGAAAATATATGTAAATTGAATTTGATATATTTTTATGCGATTTTACATTAATAAGCTTCAACTCCAACTAATTTTACAAGCAACTTTATAAAAAGGATTAACACAGATGATAGTTTATATTTAGTGTCTTTATGAGTCAAACGTAACACACACACACACACACACATATATATATATATATATATATATATATATATATATATATATATATATATATATATATATATATATATATATATATATATATATATATATATATATATATAGGGTAAGGTTATTTTCAGAACCAAATAAATTGCGAGAACTGCGAGAACCAACATCAACCAATCAGATTTTTTTGCATATTTATTTTTATTATTTAATTCAAAAGGGTGTAATTGTAAAATTACATTTTTAATTTATTTTTTTATTTTTTTTAATAAAATCGTTTTTTTAGGTCCTAAATTTTAGGATTTTTTTTTTTTTTTTTTTTTTTTTTTTTTTTTTTTTTTTTTTTTTTTTTTTTAATATATGTTTTTTCAACATGCATGATTTCAAAAGATAAGGTGCATATGTGTTTTTTTATATAAGGTAAATTTACATATATGTTTATAGTTCAATTGCTTAAACCTCAAATGTGTTTAGGTAAAAAAAATTTACACGAGTGCATTGAATGACAAACATAAATATTTTACATGTGTCATATACATTTCAAAACAAAAACATGATACACAAAATTAAAAATCATGTCATATACAATTTAAATACAAAATTCTAATAGTAAAGAATAAATGAAAGTTTCGTTGATATATAGCCGTATCACTAATCTTCTCGCAACTTCATGCGCTTATGTCTTTACTCTTTACTTATTTATCATAACCATTTTCTCTCTACATAATATGTACAAAACACATGTGCAATCTTGACATCGCTCATCATAATCGCACCTGTAACAACCAATTAATAAACGAATTATACAATCATATAACAAAACACATATGCATAATGTATTTTTGACTTATTTACAAGAGATCATTTTGATAAATTAGTACAACCTTAAAATACAAGTGCACCTTAAGTAAGAACTAAACACAAAACATCCTTATATCAAAACTAAAAACATATATGCACTTTCAATACATTTAAATTCAGAAAGTGTAAAAACACATATGCACAGAAGGCATCAAATTCACCAGAAACTGTAAAAACACATATGCACTCTTAATAACACATATGCACTCTTCTTTTATTGATTTTGTATCAACCACAAAACATATATGCATTTCAAGAACTACACATTTTTTGAAAATATTTAAAAAAGAACTATTGAACATACACTCAACATACACACTACGAAAGCACCAATTGACATTTATAGGGTTAGTATACAACTAAACATACACACTGTATTGTTCGCAAGATTATAAACATATGTAGGGTTTGCAAGATTATAAACATATATGCATTTCAAGAACTACACATTTTTTGAAAATATTTAAAAAAGAACTACTGAACATACACTCAACATACACACTACGAAAGCACCAATTGACATTTATAGGGTTAGTATACAACTAAACATACACACTGTATTATTTGCAAGATTATAAACATATGTAGACTTTTGAAAATAAAAATATGCACATGTATTTTTCTAATAACACTAGACTCAGAACATTCGGACAAACGTATGCACATGTATTTTTAATGGTATGAACAACATATCAGCCAGACTACGTATCTAAAATTACCCAATCAATAAGCACACTTAAAAATACTCATTTTATATAAAATTAAAAGTGAACCAAACGGTAACATCAATATAAGCTGTTAACATATCATTCAAAAGATAATTGTATCTTTTTAAAATTTGTCCCACCTTTAAAATTAAAGTGAACAAAACAGATAAAACAACATATTTATTAAACCTTGCCTAGTCAATATTATATCAAGCAAAAGTTTTTAATAGTCATACGCAAATTGAAAGATCAAGTCCGGGGCTCTACTGTTGAAGTAAGGGTAGGCACTTTTTTTTATTTATCTATTTGCTATAGTTTCTTTTACCTTACTGTTGAACTAAGTTAGCCACTTATTTTTTATTAATCTAGTTTTTAATAGTCTGACGGCGTGAACCTGATGGCCGAATTGAAAGATTAAGTCTGGTGAAGGAACCTCATTAATACCTTGATTGACGATTCAATCGCAATAACAAAAAACAAAAATAAATAAATAATAAATAAATAATAAATAAATAAATAAATAACATGTAAGGGCGTCTAATTTTTTGACAATTGGAGGCACAAAATCATGATTTGCAACCGCCTAGTGTTGGCGTTTAACAAAATCGCCAGCCATGTTTACCTTTTTATTTCAATTTAAATTTATACAAATCCAACCATTATTTTTTTTTTAATCCAGATCTTAAAGTTACCATCAATCCTTTTAATTATTTTTAAAATCTTTAATCAATTCATTTGCTTTTTATACTTTAATTGAAAACAAAGACCCTTTGGTGACTTGTGTAAACATCCGAACAAAAATCAAAGCACACAAATAATAAAAGAATACATTACAAAGTTAGTTAGAACCTAACCTGGTTGTATGAAACAAAATGATGGTGGCGATGATGGTGGCTAGGGTTTCATTCAAAGAGAGAAATAAAAACTCACAGATCGTGATTTTGAATTGGAGTAAATGTAGAGTAAATGTAGGATGGTAGTTTTATTTACCAAAATAATAACTACTGGGTGTGTAGTTGTAAAATTACTAAAGTGCCCAAATTTGACTTTTTAATTGCATTTAATATTAGTTTTATTTACCAAAATGCCACAATAATTTCCATCCATTGATTTGATCATCTAAGGGTTGAAATTGGTTCTCGCAGTTCTCGCAATTTATTTGGTTCTGAAAATAACCTTACACTATATATATATATATATATATATATATATATATATATATATATATATATATATATATATATATATATATATATTAAGAGTAATGATATCTTGTTATTTATACTTTATCGTCAATGTAATAAGGTGAGATGTGAGATTCACTCACATCATATGTGCTTAACTATTTTTTGGAGTAATATATTCATCGGGTTTAAATCATTAAAAAAATATTAAAAGAAAATAAAATCCAATGGCACACTGTACCACCTGAAAATAGCATTTGAATGGGGCATGGCCGTTACCGCCATGCAAGCCTATCTAGCACCAAACATTTTCATCATCTTCGCCAAAAAACTTGTGTTTTCTCTAGTGAAACTCGTTTTGCGTAAGAATATGCTATGGAGGAGTTAGGAGTTTTGCCTATATATTTGTTATCAGAAAACAAACAAGATATGCACACCTAATAAACGTTTCATTTTTTGACGGATAACTAATTAGGAACGTGTTAATAGATGGATGAAAATTAAAGATGTTCATTATTGGTTGCATACTTGATTGGATCTTCTGTTAGCTTCTTTCTTTAACCTAACAAGTAATCGAAAACAAAGATTATCATAAAAGATAAAAAAGCCTAGTTTAAAGGGACATACCATATATGGTTTGTTTCGATCCCAAAAGAGGATATATATACAGCTTTGCTATTGAAAAACTTATTTCAACTTTAATACAACAAATAAAGTACGTACATTAGATGAGGGTCAGATTAAAGTGTGCATGTTACGTAGAGGCAATATCATCCTTTAAAAGAAAGAATAAATATGCTCAACATGCATCCGTATTTCATCTTCCTTCAAAAAGAGAAAGGAGACATGTATCGTTATTCCATTGAACAATGATATATATGGATTCATATTTCAGTCTTCTAGTATATTTTCCTACTCACAAAATTATGATAATTAGTATAGAAAATTTTTAATATTTTAATTGCATCTAACATATGCGATTGATGTAAGTTTAAGTACTACACTACGACTACACACAAGTTAGAAGTAATATATTAGGTGTTTTATTCCTAGATATGGTTAGACAATGATTCTTTTTTGCAGTTTTATGCGATGCGAATAAGAATCGCATCAAGAAAATGTAAACGTTGCAAATCTCCAACATAAGTGATTGATGCACTGCATTAGCCAAATACTTCGCGACACCAAAAGTTGGGATGCCACATCAAAGGAATTTCGGGGCTACTGAGAGTCATGCGCCGCCCCTCCGAAAGATGGAGTGCCGCATTAGTTCCGAACTGCATTTTTCATTTTTCTGTATTTGTTAATTTAGGCACGTTTAGTTTATTTATTTATTTTAGTTTTAATAAATTTTTTTATACAATATTACTTTCCCATGGACAGCCATGGTTCATTGTGTTTTCATCTTTGGATTATTAGTGAAATAGAGTTTCGAAGAGTTTTATCTTTTGTTAAAGTTTTATCACCTCGTTTGTCAACTTTTGGTTTAGGTCACCAAATTCGCTTCCTCGTCCAGCTCTGGTTCATATTAGACGATTACGGTAGTTAACGATGGTAGTGCTTAAGTCATTCTTAACTTTATAAGGACACTGTGAAACAAGAATCCATACTGAGACCAAGAAGGGGTATACCAAACGTATAGATCATATTAACATTGGATACAATCAAATACAATGAAATGCAAATCGACATACATATAGATCGCTTTGCGTTATAAAACAAGGTTTCCAATTTATATCATATGGTTATAAATCATGCTCATCCTGAGTGTCGTTCCGTTAGTATTTTACATTAGTGTCAGTTCACCCTGCAAAAATCAACCATATAACATAATTTTAGTATTTCTTATGAAAACTACTTGAAGGTCGAATAAAATTTGAAATAATATGTTTTAATTTGACATACTTGGTGCAATCGGTCGTGGGACTAGTGTAGGTAATGCTAAGACCACATTTTCCAGAAAGCCCAACGGCCTTGTCTTGGTTGATAGCGGAGGAAGATTTGTAAAAAGTCATTAGGCAATTACATGCTTGTTGCCGGTCAGGGGTTGTTGGTGCAGCGTTGCTCAGTTTCTTAAGTCCGTCGCAACATGATGGTGTAACTGCACCATCTGTCGTGATGAGGTATTTTACGCATGGTGCGAAAAAGCTTGATACTGCAGGGCATGGAAGAGCAGCCTCCGTATATGGCATCGACGCAACCATGCATGCTACTATAACACATAAAACCTTCATTAGTGTAGCTACCACCATTGTAGAACAATTTGTTTAGTTTTTGTATGTTTATGTGTATATCTGTTTTTGTGCAACAAAATGCTAAGTAGCGCCATTTATTTATAGGGATGTTTATGCTTATGCATGTGCATGCATTTACCACGGAGAAAACTTATGATCAATTTCCTTCAATTTGGCTTATTTTTGTTAGGCCGGGCGCAATGGTCGATCGATCATGTGGGTCGATGGGGTCCCTGTTGGTCGCCATCTCATTGCAAGATGGGGGTCGCTGGGGTCGGTCGACTCCAAAACTAACAAACCTTTCGTGGTCTCTACCGATTCTTTTGTTATGTTGCGTGTGTTTTATTAATTAAAATGTTTTTTTTTAAACAGTCATTTAAAACGGCACGAATTAAAATAAAACAAGGAAAAGTAGGTAGCTAAAAATGACACAACATGGTAGGACATTTTGGTTTAGATTATGAAAGTTAAAGTATTGCCATCTTGATGAAAAGAATTATTGCATTAATAATCAAACAACAAACGTATATACTAAATGAAGAAAAAAAAACATGTGCAATAATCTTGTTTTTTCCGTATACGATTTAAGCTATGCTATAAAGTGAATAAACAAGCTTTCTCTTTTCTTTTTCTTCTTTCTTGAATAATTTTGATTTTCAACTATTTAGCCAACTTATAATGCACGAGGTTAATTTGACCACACTGTCACACAATTCAAACTAAGTAAAGCCTTCCTTTTACAAAAAGATGGTGTGAATAATTCATGGTTGTTTTCTATCATCACTTGTTCAAAGATGAACATTTAAACTATATACGATGGTTTGCACTTTTGGTTTGGGTCTAAGAAATTTATCTAGTTCTATTAATTGATTTATGTTAGGCACATAACGCTTAAATAATCGATTTTACCTATTGTTTAAAATTTTATTTGTTTGTAAGAATTTTAAGAAATCAATTTCTTTTTTGCGAATTGATGATTCATAGTATAAAGTTATTATGAAGCAAATTACAGTTTTTACTTCAATGTTGAAGTTTCACATTTAAATTATGTGAGTAGTTCATACTCAATATTAATATATTTTGTCAAGTTTCTTGATGTGTTGAAAAAAATGCTTTACGATCGAGCCAAAATTGAGCAAAGGATATTTAAATCGATTCTACCTTGTGTCCCTATTTGTGATAAACGAGTAATTAAATGGATGACGTTTTTTCTATTTCGAATTTCCAGAAGTGCGAGCCTTTTTAATGATTAGATGTACGTAACCTCACCGGGTTAATCACAAGACCGTTTCTGACCATTCCCTGACGACCCATAACTGTACACATCTAGCGAGTTTTGAACTTTTGACCTTTTGTGAGAAAACTAAAAACCTTAACACTAGGCCATTTGATGGTAGTTTTTGTCCTATTTGTGATGATGTTGTAAAAACAGTAGACCATACACGCTAGTTTAGTGTATCATGGCTTCTAGTATATGGAAGACATTACAATAAGTGATGTTCAATATCACTTATTTGTGTAGAGTATCGAAAGGAACCTCTTGGAGAACTTCCGGGCCTCGGCTTTTGGTTCGTACCGAACCGTTTGAATAATCAAATCTTGTTCGACACGAACCTATATCAACAATACATCCTCCTTGCATTTATGGATCTTGTTGCATGTGTATAGATACAAATGGTCAAATGCATGGGAGCAATAATTTATCATTTGGAACATATTGTTTCTAAGCAGAAGAGCCGTTTCCAAGTAGTTACGTCTTAATGATTGCACAACTACTCTTCATATATAACAAACTATACGCTAAATTTTTAAGGTTACAACCTTAATTCAAGTGATTGTTATGAGTACATGTTATCATATTTGGAAATTTCGCATTGATCCTGTAATTCAGTCAAATGTGGCTAGTGCTAATAAAGTACTTCAAGATGTTCTTCATGTATCATTATTGTTAATACAACGTTTGTCATGTAGATCTTGCTCCACTCTAGTCGTGACTCGTGAATCATAAGTACATTGATAATTTAAGCAGGCCACAAATAATTAAGGATACACACAAATGCAATAACATGCAAATTGACATACACGTATATATTGCTTTTCAATGTAAAACAAGGTTTTCAATTTATTTATATTACATATATAGTTATAAAATCTTGCTCCACTCCAAGTGCCTTATTCCATTCGCCTTCAACATAAATCTCACTTTATCCTGCAAAAGCCAACAATATATAAGAAATTCCAATCAATTAGGTATTTTTTTTTATTATTTTTTCTAAAGTTTTGTTCATATATCTCAAAAAAGTTTTTGTATGAAATTTGTTTTTGTTGATTCAATATGCTTATTAGCTTACCGAAAATTTAAAAAGCCACTAAGCTCAGTTTTAATTACTAATGAGCTTATCAAGTTAAATAAATAATAAGGTTTAAGTTGATAACCTAATAAATTGTTAAAAATGAGCTTACTAGGTTTTGTAAGTTTGTATAAGTTCCTAAGTTTAATATATATATAAACTATGCTATCATGAAGCATGTTTTCTTGTATACATACTGCAAGCATTCGGTCTTGGGACTAAGGTAAGGAATGTTAACTCCACATTTTGTATTAACCGCCATTGCCTGTTCGTGGGTGATTGGTTTAGGATTAACTTTATAAAACATTGCCATGCAATTACAAACTTTGAGTCGTTCTTGTTGAGTTTTTGCAGTGGATTCCAATCGCTTTAGCCCATCACAACAATCTTTTGGTGGCATACCCTCATCGCCTTTATTGGTCATGTATAACAAGCAAGAATAAAAGTACCCACTACATGTACCTACCCCGGGTGGAACCTCATTCGATGCCACCACCATCGACGCCATAATGCAAGCCACGACTATAACACATAAAACCTTCATCATTGTAGCTATTAAACAACTTGATTAATTGTTTTACGTTTAGGTATGGTTCTAGTTTTTGTGCAAGAAAATGTTAAGAAGGGTGATTTATTTATATGCATGCTTATACCTAATTATGCATGTGTGCATTTGCCACCAAAATAACACATGATCAATCACATTAATTTGGCTTCCCTGTGTTCTAAAGTATTAGTAGTTGGCATAAAATCAAAAGAAGAAGATTGAATAATCTAACAAGGATAAGTTGGTAGCTAAAAATGACCCAAGTTTGGTAGGAAATTTTGGTTTATGGCCTAACATCTAAAGTGTTGCCAAGTTGATGAAAATAATTATTGTGATTTTATCACAACGAAGAAAGTATATACTGAACGAAGATTGAAAATGTGAAATAATCTTGTTAATGCTCCGTATACGATTTATTTTATGTTATATATAAAGCAAATATACATGTTCTTTAGCTATCATCTTTTTCAAAAGAAGTAGAATAATATACACCAAATGTGTGATTTAGATGGTTGGCAATTTTAATTTAGATCGATTCTAAAAGACAACGTATTACCTTAATTGTTAATGATTAAGCTAGTAAAACATTTTTGTTCATTCAGAAATTCTTTTTCAAGTTTAGTTCCAAAGACGGGATAGACGTACTGCTTGAAAATGGTCTATGGTTAATTCATAATGTGTCATTAATCTTGAAATAGTGGTCTACGAATGCGAATTTATCAAAAGAGGACTTGTCTAACATTCTCGATTTGGGTTAAATTTCATGAT
Organism: Artemisia argyi; assembly: GCA_030686995.1. Lineage (NCBI taxonomy): Eukaryota > Viridiplantae > Streptophyta > Magnoliopsida > Asterales > Asteraceae > Artemisia > Artemisia argyi. The sequence continues at coordinate 16,626,291 of CM060683.1, read as the reverse complement.
GCTCCTTTTAATGCGTTTACAAAAGATGTGTTGAGTGTTATTGCAACTAAACTTGGTACACCATTAATGTTAGAAGCCTATACTACAACTATTTGTACGGAGTCATGGGGTAGATTGAGTTATGCGAGAGCTGTGATTGACTTACGGGCTGATGTAAAGTTGAAAGATACTCTTGTGATGACAATCCCAAAAATAGAGGGTGATGGTATATTTTGAACACTATTCGAATTGAGTACGAGTCGAAACCACTAAGATATTCAAATTGCAAGGTTTTTTTTGCCACACCTTGGACTAATGCACGAAGAAAATTGACTCGAATGTTTTAAAGAATACATAGCCTTTGGTCGAGCCGAGATGTGGGATTCAATCATAGCCTATGTACTTTCAACGCTTTTTTGGTGTAATATATATTGGGGGTGCAAAACCTTTTAAAAAAATATCGCTTCAAACCTAACTCTTATCATTCACTTTTTATCTAATCTTAATTACATATAATTTAAAAACCAACTTTAATCTATATTAAGAATAAGTGTAATCTTAAATTAGTGTTTTATCTAAATTACGCTTACTACTTAAACAATTAAAGATTCAAACATCTTTACTAATTGGACATTGAAACATGCTTTCCTTAATGCATGATTCTTATGCATGACAAGTTTGAAAAACTTATATTTGTTAGTTTCTAAGTTAAATGTTGAAACAAATTAAACACTATAACATCTCACAAATTCATCGTACGAATTATACATGTTAGCTCTAATTTGTATTCTCTTTACAAATTCATCCTACACAACTTTTAACTCTATTTTCTTTTTGTACAAATTCATCTCATTCCCAATCCGTATTTCAATAACGTGACATGAAACATTTAATCACAATATCTCAATTATAACTTTTTTTTTTTTTTTTTTTTGGTAAAGGCCGGGCCCTCCACCCAGTAAAATATACCGCTATAAAATTGCATCACTATGCATGGGTACACGTCTAATCTAACTAGAATCCCTTATACCACCACCTCTCCCCTTCTTACACTAACACCGTTCTATACCGTCATTCACCATCGGAGATTAGCTTTCAGCTGCGAAATCATCGTCCATCGACAAGAATGTATAGTATCATGATTGTTTGGTAATGATTGTTCTATACATGTTACAACGTTAATTAGAAGCCCATTTAAACAAGTTAAAGGTGACTTTGAGATACAATTTTGACTGCTATTTACATTTATCAGAAGATATGTAAAACTTGATGAATGTTTTATCGTAACACTGAAGCGGCGTATCTGACACTTACGGAGGCTTTGTTAACAACTGAAGCGGAGTATCTGACACTTACGGAGGTTGCAAAGGAGGCTATTTGGGTAAAGGGACTCTCGATAGAGTCAGGAGCTAAGCTAAAGTTAGTAGCGGTTACTGCTACAGGTGCCTGGATAAAGGCACATCCTGGTTTGAGGTTCCAGCACTGATTAGAGTTTCTGAGTATCGGTATAGACTAATATTAAGCCTAAGGTGGAAATTGTTAGAATTAGTCTTAATATTTGTCTAGGGGGTTAAGTGTATTAGTTTACAACTGAAGCGGCGTATCTGACACTTACGGAGGCTGCAAAGGAGGCTATTTTGCTAAAGGGACTCTCGATAGAGTCAGGAGCTAAGATAAAGTTAGTAGCGGTTACTACTACAGGTGCCTGGATAAAGGCGCACCCCGGTTCGAGGTTCCAGCACTAATTAGAGTTGCTGAGTATCGGTATAGACTAATATTAAGCCTAAGGTGGAAATTGTTAGAATTAGTCTTTATATTTGTCTAGGGGGTTAAGTGTATTAGTTTAGTTATTGTATTAGTCAAATAGGAGAGTTGGTTGTATGCGTGCATGGCAAGCCCAAACAACAACCGACCTTATTCTTCTTTGTTTCCTTTTATCCTTAGCTGACTTTAGATCCTGTTCGAGTCGTTCTCTACCCCTCATCCTCTATAAATAGAGATGAGGGGTGAGGGTTAATGGACCGTTTTCTTTTCCTTTGTTCTTAATATATCATCGTTTGGAACAAGATTACGTGTCGTGTGTGCTTTACTTATTAGTCGAGGTTAAGGTTATTGCAAGGGCTGTTCATATTATTGTATGGAGTATTCTGTGATCGTGTTTTCCGCTTCTAATCAACCGGGTTTGTTAGTTCTTGACTAACAAGTGGTATCAAGAGCCTTGGTTCGAAGTTTGTGGTTGATAGATTCGATCACGAAGCTTGGGCAGCAAGGGTTATTGTACGATAGCAGGTTAAAGAAACAAGCAGAAGGTTTCGTTCTTGGAGGTAACATCCAAAACATGTTGCGATACAAGGTTTCTTTGAAGGTTCGGTTTAAGAGCTTCAAAAAGTATCGTGTTTTCTGCATGTTGCTTGCAAAGGTTCTCAACTTTTAAGGGTTTTCTTGAGGTTTACTTGTTGTTTCGTTCTTCAAAAAAGGAGGGCTGTTTGGTTTCTTGTTGATCGGATTTTGACAGCAAGGTGCTTGTTGTTCGGGGTTTTTTTTTTGACAACATGGTATAACAGCAGGTTTATCGACGAAAGGAAGTGTCTTTTTATGTAAGCTTTATAGCCTATGTAACGGGCTGAGATATGAGATTTCACCCATATCCTTTGTACTTAACGTCTTTTGGAGTAATACATTTACCGGGTCTCTTAACCTTTTACCCAAAAAGAAGGTTGGTCGACAAGTATAAGAAGATACTTCAAAAGGTTTTCGATGTTTAAGGATCAAAAAGGGTTGTCGATTTTGTGAGGGTTAATTTACATAGGTTATCGATATTTTTTGGATTCTCGAATATCATTTTTTGAAGGGTACATTTGCACACAAGGTTCTCGGATTTTCGGGTTGTCGATGTTGTTGACACGGGGTGATTAAGAAAGTTCCAAGGGTTGTTGGTTTTTTTTATTGAAGATCAACAAAGGTCTCTGGTGTCGTTTCAGATTTTCATCGGGATATTTACGACACAGAATAACCAGGTTCTTGTTTTTTGTTGTTTGAAAAAACAAGGTAATAACTTCAAAGTAAAGGTTGTAGTTTTCGATTGTTTTTAAATATCCAAGGTTACTCGATTGTGCGACGGTTTTGTTCGCGGTAAGTCGTTTTATTGGAGATTGACTGGAAAATTGTTTTGAAGGTTTATACTATTTGTCAAGGCTTGTAAAAGTGTTTTGGTTTATAGGCAAATAAATCAAAGGAATACGCTACAAGGCATATATTTGACGTAGTTGATAACGTCAAGGAAAAATAAAAGGGTGGTGAATTTTATTTTTATTATTATCTTTTGCATGCAATCTGACAAGTCAGAGATTGTAATACTTCAAAGTACTTAATTGGTTTCTAAATCTTGGTCGGAAAAGGTTCAAGGTTCTAAAGAATTGGTTTTATAATTAAAAGGTTATTACTTTGAAGGATTTTTATACACAGGTACTTTGTTTAGTTCGGTGTTGTGAGATTTACATCACAAGGTTATCAGAATAAACAAAGGGTTTAATAATGATGACGGAGACCAAGTTTGACATCGAGAAATTCGATGGGAAGAATGACTTCGCGCTATGGCAGGTAAGGATGAAAGCTTTGCTAGAACAACAAGGATTAGCTGCAGCATTGGAAGAGTTACCTGCAGCTACGATAGCGGCATACGATAACGTCATTCAGAAAAAGGCTTACAGCGCATTGATCTTATGTTTGAGTGATCGGGTCTTACGGGAGATCACCAATGAGACGACTGCAACAGGGATTTGGAAAAAGTTAAAGACTTTATACATGACAAAGTCTTTAGCTAATCGTTTGTACTTGAAGAAGAATCTATATACTTTTCACATGCATCCGGGTAAGAGTCAGTCTGAACATATTGATGAGTTTCATAAGCTGGTAAGTGACTTAGCGGCTATAGATACTGCTATATCGGATGAGGATCATCCATTATTATTACTCACATCTTTACCATCATCTGACAGTAATTTCGTGGATACTTTGCTATATGGTAAGAATTCTTTGAAGCTAGAAGACGTGGTCGCGACACTTCATTCTAGGGAACTTCAGAAGATGACGGAAGCAACGGTTGATGTTGGTGAAGGGTTGTTTGTGAGGGGCAAATCTGATCAAAGTGATACACAACAAGGTAAATGTAGTGCATGGTAAAAGTCACAAAGAAGAAGCGGCAAACTCAAGTGTTATATATGTCAGTCTCAGGAGCATTTGAAAAGGGATTGTCCCAGGTATAATCACAAGAAATCTCAAGGTTTTGTCAGGAATGAAGATCAGGTATCCGGTTCTGGAGCTGATGGGTATGACAGTGCTGATGCTATGATGGCTATAAGTGTTGAACAACTATTGGACTGGATCATGGATTCAGGGGGATCATACCATATGACATACAGGAGAGATTACTTGTTTGATTTTGAGGAGTATGATGGTGGTAATGTATTGCTGGGTGATGGCAGAGAATGCAGTATACGGGGGACGGGTAAGGTTCAAGTACAGATGAGGGATGATTCAAGTTTCGTTTTGGACAACGTCAGGTGTGTTCCGGAATTAAGACGAAACTTGATATCTCTAGGTACTCTTGAAAAAGAGGGTTTTACCGTGAAGATGCAGTCGGGCAGGATCAAGGTTATAAAGGGTTCTTTGGTTGTTTTATCAGGAACAAGGAAGGCTAATTACGTATATACCCTGGACGGTTACGCAGTGACTGGGAAGACATTGAAGGGTAGGAAGCAGTTAGGAGAATCTCAGACTGGGAGGGAGTTCAAGACATGCAATGTTCTTGATTCTTGTAATCAGAGGGGACAACAATGTATAAAGAGTGGGGTCGCCAAACATTTGGGTGTTGCTGGGATACAGCAACAGAATGGGTTTGTTAAGAAGACAAATGTGACACTCTTGGCTAAGGTACGTTGTTTTCTGATTCAGTCTGGTCTGTCCAAGGTTTTTTGGGCAGAGGATACAACCATGTCTACATATCTAATGAATAGGTCACCATCATCAGCGATTGGACTCAAGACGCCTATAGATATGTTAGGATTTTTTGGTTGGCTTGCTAGTAATAAGCAAGTGATGCTTGAACCGGTTGAGGTCAAGTGCATATTCCTGGGATACCGTGAAGGTATACTGGGTAATAAGCTTTGGAGTTTAGATGACGTTACTTCAAAGGGAGTGCTTTATAGGAATATGGGTTTCAATGAGAGTGGGGAATACAAGAAAACTTTCATTGGTTCTGGTGTAGGTACAGGTTCAGTGCATGTGTTACAGGGAGTTGAGTTTGAGGTGGAACCGCTTGGGGATCATACATTTGAGGTGGAACCTCAGGGGAATGTCGGTCAGGTAGCTGGTTCACAGGAAGTAGAAACTCAGGATTTGATAGACTATCATTCAGCACGTGATAGGGAGCAACACATAGCACGGGAACTAGACAGGTATAGAGAAGACAGTAATGAGGCTGCTTTTGCAGTTGTTGTAGTCGAAAAGATATATACACATGAGTCATTGACTTTCAGTGATACTGTTGCTTGTGAGGTGATTTCCAAGTGGAAGGCAGGATTAAAAGAACATATGGATACTCGGTTAGATGTGTATGTGCTTAGCAACGGGTACAGGAAAAGCTGTGACGACAGCGACGACTATTACTGTGAGTATACACCAGGTATGTTCATACATCTATTTCTCTATATAGATGGTATGGATATTTCTTGCGGATACAAGGCTGAGATTTGGGTTGCCAAGGGTTTGCTGGATAAAGTAAAAGGAAATATACTTGGTATGAAGATCATCAGGGATCAGAGTGGTAATACTCTGAGGGGGTCACAGTCAAGGTTTCACAACGGAAAGTTGGTACAAACTTTGTTGGAGGGACACTCCATACTGTCGTTGGAGGGTAGTCTATCAGGGGATTGTGATGTGGAAAAGAATGGTAAGTGGTCATATATATATACGCGGTTGGAAGTCGGGAGTATCAGATGGTCTGCACGAGACCTGACATAGCATCTGTAGATGTGGGTATGTTGGATAGGTTCGATCGTGGATTACAGACAGACGTACAGTTTTTTGTGGATTTTGACTACACTTTGGGAAGATCGATCACTATCATGGTTAGATCAATCACAAGGTACGGGTTTATGATACAAGGATGTGCAGGAAGCTCGGAAGCTATGATGTTGCACATGGAGGCTTTGTTAACAACTGAAGCGGCGTATCTGACACTTACGGAGGCTGCAAAGGAGGCTATTTGGCTAAAGGGACTCTCGATAAAGTCAGGAGCTAAGCTAAAGTTAGTAGCGGTTACTGCTACAGGTGCCTGGATAAAGGCACACCCCGGTTCGAGGTTCCAACACTAATTAGAGTTGCTGAGTATCGGTATAGACTAATATTAAGCCTAAGGTGGAAATTGTTAGAATTAGTCTTAATATTTGTCTAGGGGGTTAAGTGTATTAGTTTAGTTATTGTATTAGTCAAATAGGAGAGTTGGTTGTTTGCGTGCATGGCAAGCCCAAACAACAACCGACCTTATTCTTCTTTGTTTCCTTTTATCCTTAGCCGACTTTAGATCCTGTTCGAGTCGTTCTCTACCCCTCATCCTCTATAAATAGAGATGAGGGGTGAGGGTTAATGGACCGTTTTCTTTTCCTTTGTTCTTAATATATAATCGTTTGGAACAAGATTACGTGTCGTGTGTGCTTTACTTATTAGTCGAGGTTAAGGTTATTGCAAGGGCTGTTCATATTATTGTTTGGAGTATTCTGTGATCGTGTTTTCCGCTTCTAATCAACCGGGTTTGTTAGTTCTTGACTAACATGTTTTTATAAGGAGAAAGCAAATTCTTCATAATATTTTATAAACATATACCATTATATATTTTAGTAGAATATTTTTTATATATAGTAGTACATACAAAAAGTCATAATATAGTAGGGTTGAATCAGTTGAAAAATTCTTCTCCTTAAGACACAAATGTCTAGTGTTCGATCTTTAGTTTTTGCAAAAAAGCCGGAGGTCCTCTAGAAGCAGTCTCTTTATCTTCGGATAGAGTTAAGGTTGTGTACATCTCAGCTCCTTCATAACCTCGTTGAAGTCGGGTAACGCTGAATTTATTTTATTTTATTTTATTTTTTTATTTTTTTTGAAATTTATTTTAACATACAAAATGTCATCTATAAGATTCAAAAAATAAAAAAAATACAAAAGGTCATTCATAAGATAGAACTATATTGATGGCGAAATGTGATGCAGATCATCCCAGCTAGATGTAGCCCCTTTTGACCAATTTAATTCTGTTTCAAACATAACTCATTATTCTATAAGTTTATTATGTGTTTCTTAGGGACTTTCAGCTTGTCTTTGATCTATAACCCATTATTATGTATGTTGAAACTCTATATTCTGAATTACTAGTCATTGAAAAACTTTGATCAAGGGTGATGCATGAAAACTCAATAACACCTTCGCAACGACGACTCATGAAAACATTAACTAATCAAACTCGATAAACTCGTTTACAAATTCCAAATTTTGCATAATAACATACATTCAAATCAAATACAATAAATACAATGTACTGGGATATGCATAGGTATGTTCCTCTACAAGGGAAAACAAGTTTTCAATATGATTAATACATCAATAAAATTATGAAAGCTTATATATACTATATGCTTTGTATGATCTCCCAACAATTCCAAGTGTATCTTTTCCAATTTAGACGCAAACATAAATTACATTGCAGCCTGTAAAAAGCAACCATACGAAAATTACAATCAGTTACTAGTAATATTCAGTGAAGACCATTTGCAGTAATATTAAGCTTCACAACTTGTTTCGACTGGTGAATAATACTAGAGCAATGCTTAAAGATTTAAGAAAAAAATTGCCATAAAAGAAAGCTTAAAGATAAACGGGCAAAATTTACACATAGCCTATTGACGGTACAAAATTTTTGTGAAACGCAAATGAATAGTAGGAAACGAAGTTGATAGTGGTTGAGAAAATGGATACTTTTTGTCGTTATGGTAGCACGAAGTTATGTAGCTAGAAGTATATGAAGAAGGGTATCAATTAGCTAGACATACTTGTCGCAGTCTGTGTTGGGGTCAACGTAAAGAACATCAACGCCACACTTGCCAGGAAGGGCTACAGCGTAGCCAGGGTTAATACTTGGAACAGATGAATAATGATTATTGATGCAATCACATGCCATCTTCATTTCAACGCTTGTTATAGCAACAGATTTCAGTCCCTTAAGACTATCACAACATGATGTTGCCACAACAACGCCGCTCTTTAAGTATTTTGTACATGGCATAGATAGCTCACCACTTGACCACAATTACGAAAAGCCTCCGTATTATGGCATCGTCACTACCATGAAAGCCAATATAACACATTAAAACTTCATCTTTATCCCTTATGCTAGTTTTGTTACTATATTATATACTTGGACAAAAGTTCTATGCAGAACATAAATTATCTAAAGAACAAATTCTCCAATCCCCACCATCCAATCATTTAAGATCTGACGGAGTACATTAATCCTTAATAAAAAACGGAGGGGTATTTTTGTAATTATAGAACCCCCATCTAACACCCTACCTAATACCTCACCCTTTCCACACTCACCCACTCACACTTTTTTACACACACACTCTCTCTCTCTCTGACAACCGGCAGTTTAGGGAGCTATTTTAAAAACCCGCATTACGATTAAAGTTCGTTTATAATTTTTATTTGAAATTTTATTTCACAACGAACTTGTAAGACCTATTTTATGGATATTTTTAAATTAAAGACGTTATGGAATTCGTGAATTATGTTCATAATTCATTATTGATTTAATGCTCGGTGATGTATACTTGAATTCTCACTTGGTACTACGTTGACTCTGGCACTAGGATTACCTAACGAAAATTTTATGATTCGTCTTACGAGTCCGACTATATTTTAATTATTTACGAGATGTTTTTCGAGAGATATTGAAGTTTGAAATGAGTTCGGGTTCGGGCCACATGTTTTTACATTTACCCACGTTACCCGCTCCACACCGTAGTATTATTATTATTATTATTATTATTATTAATAAAAAAAAAAGAGGAAAAAGAGTAACTACAAAGGGTTGTGTTTGGTTCGGTTCACAGCAACACAACACACACCACACCTCACTCACTCATCTCTCACCTCTCTCTTTTCCCATCTTCTTTAACCCTAGCCGACATCAACAGTCCGGCCACCACTGCTGCTCCACCGCCGACCACCACACCACACGACCACCACAAATAGACTCCCCATCTCATCCTCTATTCGATCTACCCCTACACGCGCCCAAACTCGTGTGTTTTAATCTTGATAACAACCTAACGCGCCCCTATTTCTTGTGTTGTCAACATCCCAACGTTTCGTGCGACAAAAAGGTAAAGGTGTGACCGAGTCACGCTCTCTTGTGACTCGGTGTTGATGAAACCGTGACTTTTAGTCGCGGATTACAATCTTTCTTGACTCGGTTCGAATATAAAACGATGGGGAAATGATGATTTTGATATTAAGAATGAGTTTGGTATCCGGGTCTTGGTGATATCTCATGGGGTCGAACGAACCGTGAGTCTTGGACTCACGGATTGATGTGGGTTCGAGCCATATGGCTCGTTATCCTTCTTATTGCGACCTTGGAATCTTAGTTTTCATGATGGTTTGCTTGGGAGTTTGGCTAAGACTCGACCGAGTCTTGATTGTGGTCGATTAGTTGATTTATGTCGCGACCCAAGAGGGTGTTTGGGACAGTTTTGGGTTAGCTCGTTTGAGCTTTTGCCGAGACCAATATGGTCCTTGGTCGAGTCCTCTTTGACTCCTATTTGTTGCCGAGACCTTATGGGTCGATTTGGCTAAATTGTTGTGCTCGTTGGAGCTTATTTGGTTACTTGTATGTTTGGTTCGAGTCGTTGTACTCATGGTTGGACCGCGACTCATTGGAGTCGTATAGACCCGGGTTTGGCTTGGTAAACCAACCCGAATATGACTTGGTTATAATTATGTACTTATGACTTGTATTGGTAACTTTGTTTTGGCTTTGGTTGGATATGTTGGCCGAATACTTGTGGGTCGAGACTACATTTGGTCTCGACAATGGATATTGGTTTTGAGAAGTTGTTAACGAAAAGTGTGATTGGGGACCGATTGTGAGACGGTCATTAGATTGACGGAGATAGGTTAGTCGGGTGCCGTAGTCGGACCCTATTGTTGTAGCACGTGGATTGGAATAGATTGGACGGAGATATATTGTTTTATAACATTTGTTATTACTTTGGACTTGGACAATGAGCCGAGAGTCATGACTCGGACATGTGACCATTTCGTATGACTCGATAACTATTTACAATTAAAACGAAAATAATAAAACTCGTAATAATAATTATTGATAATATAAACGTTTATATGAATATATAGACGTGAATAACGTATATATAATTATATAGGCGCGTATATTAATAATAATAATAATCACGAGTCGTATTATAAATAATACAACTAGATATATATTAGGCTACGAAAGTGGCGTAATATTATTGAACGTATTATTATTAATATAAAGAAATGGATATAAAACGAGGAACTCTCGACAAGTATTAAACGTTTAATAAAATGTCATTTTGGATATATAACGGGTAAACTTATCGAGTTATGCGGAATCGTTGTCACTCGAGTCCAGGTAAGTCATTATTTGTGACTTTCGTGATGTCACGGATATATGACGATTAATATAAACGTTTTATATAACTAAATAACCACTTAACCGTAGGGTTGAACCGGGTTATTTGGCTATATGAAATGAATATATTAATGGGCATCGTATCCTACGACGCCCATAGGTTGTAGTATATGTAAAGTGTAATAAATTGCGAGTGTATATATCGGGAAATCTGGCCAATTTGACGATATATATGAAGAATTTATTAAACTATGATATATACTATATAGTAATTATGTGCTATGTGCTTTAGGTTGGGTGTAATCTTGGAACGGTATGTTACGTAAATAAATATGAGGATTATCAAATCGACGGACTTGATAAACTTCGGCGATTTATTTAAATGATATATTGGGCTAATATTAGATCCATAGTTTATTTTATTATTCTTTATGTGATCTTTTGGGTTTGTTTTGAGTCAACCCACCACCCGTATGGATACCAAACGCAAACACACCAAACTAATACGAAATGGATTTTCGGAAATAAAACGGATTCTCGTCCGGGTTTGGGAATATTATAAATTTGAGGAAATAATTTCTGAACGAGTTAATATTGTTAGGTCGTGCCAAGTCCGTTGTTGCTGTTTCGTGAGTTACTATACATCTTATTTCTACCGACTTCTTCTTGCTATTTTCTGGACTTGAGGTGAGTCATAGCCCCACTTTTACTCATGAACTATGTTTTCAATACTTGGGGTGAGAAACGTGCAAATCATTTTACGTGGACTTTTATCGCTTTTATATTCTTTCTAAACTTGCTATGCGTATGGACTAGGATCTGTTGTCAGCTTTAGTCACACATGTCGTGTGTACTATTCAAGGTTGGCTTATTTGGTTATTGGTGGATTGTCAGCTTTAGTCACATATAGGTTGTGTGTACTATTCAAGATTGGCTTATTTGGTTATTTGAAATTGTCAGCTTTAGTCACATATATGTTGTGTGTACTATTCAAGGTTGACTTATTTAGATACTATAGTGTGCACCTATAGGTTATTAATACTTCGGAGGTTATCCGAGTATTTTTGGTATTGCGGGGGTTACCCGAATATCTATGTTAGTACGGAGGGTATCCGTGTGTTATGTTGGAGCGGAGGGTATCCGCAGGCTTTTAGCGAATCCTTAGTCTAGCTAGCAAGCGTTTTGCGTATATGTCCACTATATTGTTAGATGAATTTAAACCTATGATCTCACTAGCGAAAGCTGACTTTTAGCACGTTTTCTCAGGTAATTAAGTGATGAGATGCATGCTTGGAATGGAAGGCTCGGCCAAGGCTCATGGTTTATGGATCTATTTTTCTAAACTCTGATAACTAAATTTGGACCTACTGTTATTTTATATTGGGCCTGACTCTAAATGATGTTGGGATAAATGTAAACCTTAAAACCCCGTTTTGGTTGCGTTTTTATTGTGTTTACTTTATCTCGTTCTATATTGTCTTGTGTTGGATACCAATCCCTGTAGCACCCCGAAAGCTTGTTGAGTCTTTCGCTGTATCAAATTTTGGGGGTGTTACACACACACACACTCTCTCTCTCTCTCTCTCTCTCTCTCTCTCTCTCTCTCTCTCTCTCTCTCTTAATCTCATCTAATATCTCATCTTCATCAGATTCACATTTTTTTTCAAATTTAAGAGCAACCAAATCTCTTCTCAATAATTTAATTCGTTGTTGTTATCATTAGCGATGTCGTGTCACTCGTTTACCGGTCTATTGGAAATCTTGTTGCTTCGGTGAAATCTCCGGTCTATCGGAAATATTTTTGTTGCTGTGAAATCAAACAAATCAAAGATGTATCCTGCAAACCCTCTAAAATGAACAACCAATATTCTCTTTCTTTCATTTTTGTCAGGTTATCTAACAGATAGAGTGTATTTAATTGTCGAATCTGATTTCAAGTTGTTTTGTTTATTGGAAAATATGAAGTAAAAGGTGATTGAAAAGTAGATAGTGAGTGTGAGGTACATTTGTGTTATCAACTACAATATTTTAAAAGTATACATTTGATACTTTAGTCAATGTTTTTTTTCTCTTTTTTGTTGGTATTTGGAGCTTAAAATGGAATAACACTTGTGTATTTGTTATTTTTTCACTCAATTAAGTTGGACTTAAAGTTTAATGTATGTCTTTGCAATTGTAAATATTATTGTATTAATTAGGAGTAAATCACACGTGTGTCTATTTTTGTTGTGTTTGGAGAAATAGTATCATTTGACGCAACCTTCAGGAATAACAAGTAAATATTTAACAAATCACATGTGATTTATTGTATATCACATGTGATTCATTAAAGAAATCACATGTGATTTCTGGTAAATCACATGTTATTCAGTAAAAAATCACATGTGATTTCTTTAAAAAACACATATGATTACTTAATGTGGTTTCTTTAAAAAATCACATGTGATTTCTTACTGATATCACATGTGATTCCTTACAAATCACGTGTGGTTTTACAAATCACATGTGGTTTACACACGAATCACAATAAAAAAGACACAATCGCGTATGAATCACACATTTCTAGATTAAAATAGAATCACATGTATTTTATTTTATACAACAAAGAGTAAGTCACACGTGATTTACGTTTTTCCGTAACAAAACATCAAAAAAAGACATAATCACGTGTGATTTACTCATTTCTAGATTAAAACATAATCACATGTGTTCAGTTTATAAGAGCAAAAAGTACACGTGATTTACATTATTTATAACAAAACACAAAAAAAAAAAAAAAAAAAAAAAAAAAAAAAACAGAGTCACAAGTGATTTTTACAAATCACATGTGATTTTTTCTGGATGAAATTTTTGAAAAAAAAAATTGTCGAAAATATATCAAATTGCATGTCTATAGTTAAATAATTTAATTCTTATCGTGATGATATATTTTTCGTAGTTTGAAGATTTACCGTTTGCATGATATGTCATTTTGAAAAAAAAAGATGAAAAATGGGTCTATTAAATGCGCTAGAATTACAGTTTTGCCCCTGCTGTGTAATTGTATGAACTGATTATCACAATTGGATGAAAGCAAAATCAAGGGCCATGATTGGCTGATTTATTCTTTAGAAAATGCAAGATCCGCATGGATCCAGAAAGAGATAAATTTCCTTGCTATTGGATTTAAATGTAGCAAATTGTAATCGAAAAAAGAAAATACTATTGAATGAAGAACAAGAGTTTAAAAATTAAGTTACATATCCCACGTAGTTAATGCAACACATGTATCATATCATTCAATTCGATTAAACTATATTGAGTGACCTTCTCAAGCTTGAATTGGTTCATAATCTCTTTACTAATTACTAATCTATTATAGTTGATTGATAGAATAAATTTCGTGACATACAGTTTTAAAGCTTCACATTGTAATAAGGATCGAGCAACCGGTTAAAAAACTCTCAAAAATCTGACAAATTGTGTAAGTTATTACATTATAAGATCGACAAAAGTTGCAAGAAGAAAGAAAATTTCGACTTTACAGTCATGGAATAATAATTTTCAATGGTTTCCTTTGGCAAGTTTTGTTAAATGAATTTAATAATAGATTGGTAA